>VYXH01001740.1:219701-244655 GCA_013397275.1 Burhinus bistriatus
TTTTTTTTAAATTTTGGTTCAACTAGAAGTGATGTTTTTCTTTCTCTGCCTAGGATAAGTCTGAAATAGGCACTACTAGGGTCTGAGTTTATATAAATATCTTACACAGATGCTAAGCAAAAATATCTTATGGTAGGTATGCAGAAAAAGGCAAAAAAGAAAAAGAACTCATTAATCAGTTTTATCCATGTCAGCTTTTTTTAGAGAGTATTTTTTCTCTAGAGAGGAAAATTTCAGCAGTAGCTCTATACAAAATCTCTCCTGGATTCTCAGTGATATTTTGTGTATCACTACATATAAAGCAAGCCATGATTCTTTTTAATGACTACAGCAATGTTCAATCAATGCATTTAAGATACCAGGCCACAGCAGTTCTTTTGTGTGGAAAGAAGGGATAAGCTTAGGAGAAGAAAAAAAAAAAAAAAAATTCAAGAGATGTCTGAAACAGAGGAAAGAAAGAATGAAGAAAAAGGCAAATTTCGATTTTAACTCTCGTTTCAAAATATAATATACAGGCCTAAATAATAATGGTGCATCCAAACACCTAAAGTCCTGAAAAAACATGAATCTGATCTTTGTGCTTAGACCTATATAGAGTTTTCTGATCTTCGTAACCAGAAGAGAGGTACTGAGGGATAGTGAGCCCTGTATTGAGAAATACCTCTATAAACTTAAATTGAGAGAAAAACTCCTGCATCGTTGGGGTTTTTTGTTGTTGTTTTTCAAAGACACTTGTCAGTACATCCTCTTTAACTCCAAATCTCTGACTACAGCAAAGCGGCAACCATGCACCTTATGTAAAACATGAGTTGTACACGGTTAAGCAAGAGATCAGGGTGTAAGTAGATTCTCAACATCAATTTTCTTGCTGTGGTAAAATGAAACAACTAGACATGGATATCTGGTGCTAAAAAAAGGCAACTCTTTACAAGGAGCCCCGACCACTGCTCAATTACCTTGAAAACATGAGAGAATTAGAAGCCTTCTGTTACTCATCACCTGGACATAAAACCAGGTATGGCAGGTGTTTAGCACTACAAATCACCTCGCTAAAGCCAAAGCAATCTAGGTGTCACATTTGGAGGAATGATGCTAAAAATTAGAGGAAAGTGATAATTTCTCCCTAATCAGCACATATGAGGCTACATCAGGCTGCCCACCAACGACACAAGCAAGATACTGACATACCAAGATGATTAGGGAGGTGTAGCAGATGATGTATGAGGTAAGGCAGAGAGAACTGGGTTTGCTGAGCCTAAAGAAAGTTGAATTTGGGGAGGGGAAGGTGTGGGGGAGATCTAGCTACTGCCTTCAACTGCAATTACCTAATGGGAGGGTGGGTAGAGTGGAGCCAGACTCTACTCAAAGCTACAAAAAAAAAAAAGGACAAGAGGCAATGGACAGAAATTATAGCAAGAAAAATTGTAATACAGATTTTTTTGTTGGTGTTGGTTGATTGGTTTGGTGTTTGTTTGTTTTGTGTGTGCGGTTTTTTGTTTGGTTTTTTTTGTTGTCATTTTGGGGTTTGTGGGTTTTTGTTTTGTTTTGTTGGGGTTTTTTTGTTTGGTTGTCTTTTTGTTTGTTTGTTTTTTCACAATGAGGGCAATCAAACACTGTATCAGGCACCTAGAGAGGTTGTGGGATCTTCATCCTTGGATATAATCAAACCTCAAATGAAAGAAGCCTCTGAGCAAGCTGATCTAACTTTGAAGTCAGCACTGCTTTGAGCACGTGGTTGGACAAGATGATCTACAGAGGAACCTTCCAATCTAAATTATTCTATGCTTTTTTTTATACCCCGTATAATTTCTTAGCTTCCTTTTTATGTTTTGTTTTGGTTTTTTTTTTTTAACTCAGAAAAGCATATTTCTTCTGTTATGCAAACATTAAAAGCCAGTAACAGAGATGAGTCATTATTGTAAACCCCAGGTTAATATGATGTAAATAGATGGTCATTTCCTAAGGTATGGGCAGTAGTTCTCACTCAGGCATTGTTCCACTAAATGAACTGATCAGTTCATGGTTCACTCACGCACTATACAAACATTTTCATTTGTGTCCAAGCTTCAGCATTAGCAGCCTTCCTCTGTTACTGAGACTAAAAGGGATATTTGTTCATGGTAGACTTTCAAAACTTCCTGTGTTTTGCCATGCTCTGTGTTACACAAATGCCTTTTTAAAGAAATGTCTGTAGGGTAGAACATTTTATAATTATTCTTTGTTCACAGGAGTGAGCTAATGTTTCTGGTCATTTTATAAATTAAGCAAGAAGAAAAATACAATATTTTTGCATGTCTTTCTGCAGAAACATTTTGACTTGCTATAAAAAAATTACTACAACTTGAAACACCAATGGCCATTTAGCTTAAATTTTGACAGCAATGACCATTATATATTTTTATCCATTAAAAATGGGTGCTAGAGATTAGCCTAAATTGAAATGTGAATTTCAGATCTGCTCTGCCCGCTTTGCTTTGCATTGCTCTAGTGGCAGTTTTGTGGGATCACAGTCAGAAGGCCAGGAGGAACCTTCAAAAGCCATTTGTTACACTGATTTTCATCTTCTGAAAAGCACAACTCCCTTTCGGGTTATATATCTTCTCGCAACAATTATGCGAATAGGGGCCAGAAACTTCAAGGTCAAATGCTATTAAATATAGCCACTGCTAACACTTTAAGACTCCTTTGAATTCAAGAGTAGCGTGACCCAGAGTTTGAAAATCACTAGTTTATTTCATCCCGTTAAGCATAATTTACTCCTTCTCCATGTTCCAAGGGAGAATCAAATATACTTACATCATTTTTAACAGATGTTTGCTTAGTCTTTTGGAAAACTTCCAATGAAAGAGACTCCACAGCCTTCTTTGGCAATGTATTTCAAAGCTTCACCATCCTTATTGTTAAAATTTCTTTCCTAATATCTAGTCTGCACTTCCTATCTCTAGACTAAACATTCCTAAGCTGCAAGTCATGCTTTGATCATCCTTCCTCTGCACTCTCTACAGTTGGTGCACACCTTTCTTAACATGTACTACCTAGGACTAGCCTCAGGGTTTCGTCTAAATTCTTACCAATGCTCAGTAAGACTGAAGGGTTCATAATTTCTTCTGCAGCCTAGTCTCCTGCTTACGCATCTCAAAATTGCATCTGCTCTCTTTACAATAGCATAACGGGCTATATAGCTCTGTGATGGTTTCCTAATATCAGCTTCCTTTCCCCCCGCCCNCCCAGCCATCAAGGATATAATTTACTCCTGCTGTGAGCTTCTTACGCTGGGAACTAGAGCAGTTCCCAGCCGCCACCACAATATAGCTATGTCCTCCAAGAGCACCAAGCAAGCACAGCCTAGAATGCAACGGAGGACCTAATCCTGAAAGGGTAGCCACCATAAACAGCAAAAAGTATGAAGAGGTTTCTAGGTACATTAATCCCTAATGCATTTCTCTAGCTGCAAGGCAAATAAAATGGTAAGTCATACAGCTCTGGGTTGATTGTATTCTTATTATATCTACAGTAGGCACATGCATACAGGCTACAGAGTTGCCAAAATAATGACTGCATAACTTCCCTGGACTAATGCTACAAACCTTTTTAAATTATTTTCTGCACTTAATTCTTTTAAACTTGCTTTTGGGAAATTAAGTACAAAAATCTAGGATGCTATAATCTTATTTTTCAATATTAAACATTCCTTTTCTAGGAAATACAGACGTTAACCATATTAAGGTAATTTGACCTTAACTACATGTCTTGTTTTGGATAACTGGTAACAAAGTGAAAGATGCAAGTTAGTATATAGTCTGTGCTGGGCAAGGAGCTTGATGTTATAATAGAAAACTTAACTTCTACATTTCCTCACCTGCTGTATTCAGTTATGGAATCTTAACATGAGCTTTGGCAAGAGATACATATTCTCCTCCTTCTTTTCCCTTCCTTGCTCCCTGCTCTCCTTTCTCCTCTCCTCAATTCTTTCGCTTTATTTTTTCCCAGAAGGTGGAACAAATAGGTCTTTTCTGGCTTGTTGTTCTGAACAATATAGCCACTTGCTCAGCCGAGCAGGCAACCCTCTTTTGACTTCTATGAAAAGTGGCGGTTGCTTTGCTTACCACACCTTTAATTTAGAGTAATGAAGCACTGTAAATATGTGATTACAGGCTATAAAATCAGACCTTCCAATGCTTTAAATACCTGCTGGAGCCTTTTTATATTCTTAATACCTCTTATCACATTAAGAGGTTTAGCTGCAGCTCCCATCAGAAATGGAAACATTTCAACAGCCCTGAAATGACCACATCATTATTTTTTAGTTTCTGAAAGGAAATAAGGAGTTGCATGGGTAAGTAAACATTCTCATGGGATGTTAGTGTATAGTGAATGATGATCAAGACTGTCTGTATATTGCAAGTAATGGTGGGAATCTGAACTGCGCATTTTATAAGCAAACATGACAATAATTCTGCAATTCCTTCTTGAGTTGTCTAGTCCTGTTCTTTTCAGTGAATTTCATAGACAGTAAAGGTAGATGCCTAAAAAAAAAAAAATTCTTTACTAACTAATTCAGAGGTGCCTACAGAGATATAAGAGCTCCAAGATATCCAATAGATATAGCAATAAAGCCTAAGAAGAAACACCTTCCTATAATGTGCATGTAATCTAGAGTAAATCTGGCAGTTACACATTTTATTCCTATCTGCAAGAAGTGATATTCCATAATTCTCCTTTCAAGTCCCTGTTATCTTTTTATTTCTGAAAAAAAGAAAGCCTCCTTCTTCCTCTCCTATACAATCCAAGGGACTATTTCCTCTTTACTGGTAACTTCAAGCTTGCAGGAAAATGCTAGCATTGATTCCATTATCTCAGTTTGGGGCAAAATTTATTTTCTACCAAAAGCTTCATGAGACCTATATGAATAATAAGTACAATATGGAGGACCCAAAAATCAAAACAGTTACTGTTCAGGAGGAAAGGTTTGGGCTTCCTTCTAATGCATTCATCAGCAGAGGAGAGCCTGATGGCTTAAATCCCTCCAAGACTTCAATAAAGAAATCAAAGCACTGCACCTCATGCTTACTCCACAATTTTTGCCGGAGAGAACGAACAACAGTCAATAGCAATACTGTTTTGCTTCACTTGAGCAGAAGAGGTCTGGGAAATTGCTCTTTCACTTCCAGAGTCCTCATCAGCAGAACCCTGAAGAATCAGATCTTTCCTCCACATTACCCACTGTCTGTACGAAGCTGCTGGGAGAGCCAGTAAGATAACAAACACTGTCGTGCTGGCAGTCTGTGAGCCAACCCACAGCTCTAAGTCTCCTTTTTATCACATATAAACAGCACCATCCCTCAGCTTTCTCAGTGCCTCTATGAAAACATCATGTGGAGGCATGGTATCTACCTACAGCTGAACAACCTACAGAAGACTGAGTAACATTGGTAAGAAGCAGCTTTTTTTCTCTCCTCTCAAAGACATTTGTCCTCAGATTTTCTAACTGGGATTTATTTAGTCTCATCTGGATTCCTTAAGACATCGCCCAAATAGCCATTGTAGCAAGAAAGCCCACTTGTGTGTGTCTCGAAAGAAACAGGACCAGAGAGGAAATATCACCTAAGTATCTATAGACACTGCCATGCTTATCTTGGAGCTTTATGCAGTTGGAAGCACAAATCAGAGGCACTTCTCTGCAATACCCTGCTTCCTGTTCCAGTAGTCTGCTGGATACAGGGATGAAGGTCCCTATTCAGAAAAACAACTTGGCCATCCTAGATCTACCCTTTTCCCTTGTCCAAGCCTTCCTACAGCACCTACTTTTCCCTGACACAGTTAAACACCAACTCATGATGTCAAAACTGTCAGATCAGCTAAGCCTATCTTGTCAGATTACAGAAAACTGATCACACTCTCATTAGTTTCAAAACCAAATTCAATTTTTTTTCCTGTTGAGCTTTCCCTTGACAAATTTCTACCCACCCACAAGCACAAACAAATGAGCAAATAACAACAAAATCCTGTAACTGAAACAAGCAGTTCTTTTCTCCAAACCGGAAAGGAATTGATTGAGACCATTAATTTTTAAATATTTTTGAGATATACAGATATCACAGTCACATAGGCTACACAAACACTTCAGTGGATAGTCTCCAAATTACGCAGTCATAGATGAGAGTATAAATCCCATGAATAATCTGTGTGAGTCCCACTGCAGTAGTCCCAGAGGAAAGACTGGCCCTTTCATCCTAGAGAAATCAGTTTATAGTAACTAGGTCAGATTAGTGGCTAGGAAGGGATTACTTTTAGAAACCTTATGAAAAACAAAGTTGTAAGCAGAGTCAGTGGTTGAGATTTATGTGTCCCTCGTGGTAGGGATAAGCAGAGTCTCCACAGCGCCCTTCATCAGAGAGTGTGTAAGCTAGAAAAACTGGATCCAAGAAGATTTGCTGTTATTAAAATGTTTAGGGAATGTGCAATTCCATAGGATCAGGCTGCAGTCACTTTCAGACTGAACCATGCTGCAGATGAACCGTCGGCTACTGAAGCTTCCAAATAATGACTCAACTCATTAAAAGAAACTCAGTCACTGTCAAAACCTCTGAGTAAGAGCTCAAATAGCTGAAGACATCCCTCTCTTCCTTGTGGCTTTCCAAGTACTTGAAGTCAGTTCATGGCAAATGAGGGTTTGCTTGCTTGGTTTTGTTTCCAAAGATAAAACAGCTTAAACTAGGAGGTAGAGAGAACTATACAGGTACAAGTCAGTGTATGCAATTTTGGCTTTTCCTGATAAGAACCAATCTGGTTTGGGGACAACTCTGTGGGAAAGTGTTTTATTTATGACTGATTCGTGGTTATTATATAAAGCCTTCTGCTTTTCCAAATGGGTCTTGTGAGAGGATTTTAATAATACATAGTGACCCCAAAAGGGATAGGTTAGAGTGCTATTAATACATCAGAACATGAACATCTTTCATGTAGCAATGGATATTGTGGACTTCTCTCTCTGTAAAGTGCCAGCTGGGTAACAATTTTAAGAGACCAGAAAAGACAGACATCACTGTTTTGTAACACAAACTTCTGAACCCCCCCAACTAATTTTCTCAGCTGTTTTTATCTTTTATAGATTAAACTATTTACAGATTAAAGTAATTTTACATAAATATTTGATACTAGACTTCATTATGAATCTGAGTTTAGTAACAGAGACTAAGACACAACATTTCACAGGCAGCATTTTCCAATACAGAATCATTTAAGCATCTGCCGGCTGCAAGCATAAATGTCTCTACCAACTTGTCAGAGCCTGTCAGGCCTATAATTACATTCTGCAGCATTAAAGAAACTACTTTTGATTGTGTGGGTATGAATTGCAAAAACAACAATACCAAATTATGAAGGCTACAAGCAGAACAGACTCAGTGGGAATGGGCGCACTGTTTACCGACCAAGGGCTCCTTATCTGTTGCCCCCCTCTGATGTGTGCATGGGCCCTGGCAATTATTACCTCTCCTATATCATCCTACTGCAAAGGATTTTTATTGCAAAGCTGATACGCACTTCCCCTGCTACAGGGACTCCAGTATCTCAACATGCCACTGACAGCCTGCAGCCTTCCTACCTGACACTGCTATATCACAAGGTCTTAGGAGCTGAAGAAAGTCGTATTAGGTCAGCTGCTTAATGGAAGTCCTCCAAAGAACATATTTAGCATTGCCGGTTTAGGAGGTGACAATATTTTCTGTATATGGCAGCCTGGACGCCGTTCCCTCTCAGTCGATTAGAGGGTGCCTTCTGAAATCCTCACTGCAGTTTCAGCTGTAAATGGTAATCAGCCTCATTTCTCATCCCAAACTCTTTGGTAACGTTGTTTTGTGCTGTTTTGGAGCTTTCATATTCATCTTCCTTTGCACTCCAGACAGCTGGCTACATTTAAATAGTATGCAAGCAGCTTCCTTATATCCTATTACTAACATAAGAAGGCAGGGTTATGAGTTTCAGCATTTACTGACTTCAAAAAACAAGGGCAAATATACCTTTTAACAATGTTATTTTTAAACTAAAAGAAAGGATTTCCAGCTCACTAATCCAAAGCACCTTTTGTTTTCCAAAATTTTTGATTATACCTACACACAACCAGCATTTCTCTCACTTGCAGAAGACAAAGACAAGGTACTGAAGAGTTAGTAGTTTTACTGCTTGTAATGAGCATGACAGTGATGTTATAGATACTACCTATAAACGGTACAGTATATGCTAATTACATTCATAACAAATCTACTCAAAAACTAAATATTAATTCAACATTAAATACTTAATCTCACCACTTGAAAAAAATTCCAGTTTCCTACATTAAAACCTTAAGTTTTACCCAATCTCCAGAAATAACCATCACTTTTAGTCAAAAAATTAATTTCAAAACTATTCTGTTAGAATGTCTCTTATCTTGTCTACTATTTAAGCCCTTTAGAAAAACTACCCTGCATTTGGAGAAAAAACACCCAAACCAACACATATTAAAGGCTTATACTGTCATATTGGCATTAAATGACGTAAGACAATTTATTTCTATGACGTACTTTTTAAAAAAAGTGTGACACTATGTTAGGCAGCAGACAGAGTTTAGTCTTGCTGAAACCCCCATGACACTGTAAGACGAGCAAAGAAAACCTTCAGGAAGTCACACCAAAAAAACCCACTCCCTCTTTTATCTCCATCCTCAGACTGTCATTCGCCTGGAGCCTGGTTCCTCTTGCACAGAATTCAGTGGAAAAAAAGCCAACCCAACTGACTTCAGTCAAAGTGGACTTAGGCTGCTAACATCCAAGACCTCAGAGTCATCATTTTCTTTCAAGAGGCAATTATAATTCAAAACTGCGTCCATATGGTCTTGTTTTGTTACCATTCTGCCTGTACTTAAGGACGTGCTCTGGTCTGTTACGGAATAGAGCTTTTATAAAGAGATAAAAAAATGGTGTTACAGGGAAAATAATGTTGAAGTCAGAACTATAATCTCGATCCTGAAACAAGAGAAAAATCTATAAAAGTAGCTGCACAAAATACTCAGTGTAAGAAAAAGATTTTATTTTCTTGAGAATTCTCTCATTCTTTGCTGTGTTGGCTGTTTTTTAGTCGTGGCACATAGTTGAAACACTGTTCATGGCTACATGCTCTCAATTTCTTTTTTGTTGTTTCATCACCCACAAAAACCTTCTATGGCTTCATAGCCTCCTGTAACTGAGCAATACCCCTGAACTATTTCTAAAAACCCCCTGGAACTAAAAAAAGGACCAGTGTGTTTTAAGAAACTACAGTACAAACTGCTAAACGAGTCAGAAATCTACGACCAGCTTAAGGGAAACAACGCTTAAATGGGGAAGAAAGCTTTTGTCCATTCCTTTTAACAGCAGCTGAAGAGGATAATTTCATCAAGTGGTCTGATTGCTGTAGCAATCCATACTGCTGCAAACTGCGTCACTAGTCAAAGGTCATTTGAATGGAAGCAGCCCTGGTCTTCCAAACACAAGCCTGCCGCAGCACAGAAATGGGCTGAAACAATCTGTAGGAAGCTGTCAATATTTTCTGTATTTCACTTAATGGAGACATAAGCTCATACTTGACCTGTTTGCAATCATCCAGCCACCTTCTTTCCCCAAAAGTAGTTTTTCTTTTACATGGAAAAGAAGGCCAGGCAATGACCACCATGTGACCATCATTTGCACTGTACAGCACATCCTCTAGCTGCATCAGGGCAGATCTAAGGACCCTGCCTTTCCTCCTACTCACCCCTGCTTCATCCACAATCCCTCCCCATAGCGTCTAATCCATCCTTCCCAAGCCTATTCCCATCTGTGCCAAGCACAATCAGCTACCAAACGTATCGCTTCCCACAATATCGCAGAGCTCTGCCACTTCTGCCAGTGCTGGGGACATGGGGAATGCTTGCTGATGCTATGAGGTGCTGTTTCCCCTAGTGGCACCTGCCCTCTCTTTTTTAGTCTCTCTCCAAGCTGCAGCAGAAATGGCAACAGCAGTAGCAGACAGCACGCTCAGGCAGGCAGAGAGGTGTTGAAGTGCTCAGATAATGTATTCTGCTCAAATGGCTATTCCCTGTCTCCTTTGAGTAAAATTTAATAAGTTGAATGGAAGTGTTTTCAACGAGCAATCAGGCCCACTGGCATATGTGATCATAGCTATTTTATTCCAGGAGAAAGTATTCTTCCACTTTCTCCTAAGAGATTACATGAAATGCATCACAAGATTCCCAGCTTTTTGGTAGCTAAGAGAGAGGATTCATCTTTATAGCAGGTCTGTAACCGAGCTAGTCAACCAGATTTTTTAATATTTTTATTTATTTTTTAAGTTAGTGGCAAGTAAGAAACAATCCTAGGCTAAGATTCAACCAATTATTTGAGACATCTGCCTTCAAGTAGATGAATCTCATTTTAGACATGGACAGCTGAATCTTACCCTACACGAGTTGACCAAGGAAGTACAAATGGGTACATTGGGTTACGGAAGCATCCGTGCTTAGGTCTGCTGTTTGTTTAGATGAGGCTGCTAAAAGACTGGGATTTCAGTAATCATTCAGAAGAAAGCCTAAGTGGATTCAGTGGAACAGTTGAATTTTTGTGTCTTAGCTTACTGGACAACTGTTCTATGTAAGGCTAATTTTACAGAAAATAAAATTTTCTGTGTAGGAATAAAAGCTTTTAAAGACATTACCTTGGGCTTTGGTGGAGGGTTTTGTTGTTTTGTTTTGTTTTGTTTATTTTTGACTGGTCTCTTATTATATTACAGCTAGGTCAACTGAATTGCGAACTAGCATCCAAAAACAGTTTGGAATTTTGGAAAAAGTTACATTTTAATTAAATCTCATAGAATGGCATGAAGATCACAGGAATGGATCTCAATTTTACAACTGTGCTGCAGACAAACTGACAGTATATAAAGTGATACAATAGAAACTGAGAATGCAACCTATATTTCTCATATTTTACCGCATGTGCAGCTGGGTATTTTGCATGGGACCTAGAAGCTGAATGTTATTTTGCTACTACAAGTCTAATTAGGAAGGTAGAAAATGTACTAGTCACAAAAAATAGCACCATCTGAGCAGAACTCTTATTTCTCAAAAAAAGTGGTGGCAATTCAAGCAGAGATTGGTGACCTTGGCTGAAATATTTGACAACATGCAAATACTGAGGAAAATATATTCAGGAAAATGTATGACTCCAGCATGGAAGGCCTATCTTTGGGCCTTTGGTTTGTAAATACACACACAGTGACAAACACAATGGTTAAGAGAAAATACGGCGCAATTCCTACCAAAGGTGGGGGAGGAAGCNTAAGAGTTATGAGAGGTGATATGGACAAAGCTATTTGAACAGATACATTTATGAGATGTTCTTTTCTCATTAAAGAGATCACATGTGGTATAAGTCACTCACATGGGTACACTACTGATGTAATATTGCAGTGAGGATGCTGTCATGCCATTGCTATAAGCACTTCCTATCTGCTACTATCTGCTTACTACTAGTTGGGCAATGCACGTTTCCTTCTGTTTCAGCAGGAGTACATATAAATTATTATTGACATATTGAAGCCTTGATGGAGTTGATTGGTATGAAATATGGGTTTCTGTAATGCTGCAGAGCAGACTGAGTACACTAAGGCTGGAATAGTGTAAACAAAGGCTAGAACTAGTAAAAAATGGGAAGTTCAGTACTGTCATTTGATATTTCAGCACTGTTTTTTAATCGAAGCAGCGTGCCAAAACTCAGTCAAAAAGCCAAAACATCATGCACATTTTGTAGAACATGAAGTACCAGAAAATTTCAACTAGAAATGCCAATATTTTTCATTTAGACATTAATGTCAAATTGAAACTCAAAGCTATACTTTGAATAAAAGCATTTTGTTTTGCTTGGAACATATGAGTCTCACAATATACTGCAATGGTCAAACAAAAGGTATCACAACAGAGAAGCCCCAAGCAAAGGCCTAACCCAGGAAGAGGACAGGGACACACACGACCTGAATAGGAACACTCGCAAGGAATCACAGCAATTCAGGTGAACAAAGATTAACATCAAATTGACCTGAAACACATTGGTTCAGCAGCTTGAATCTATAGCGTGAAACGTCATTTTGTATTCCAAAATGAAAAATCAAGGGATATGGGCAAATTGTAGTTTCCCCCATGAGAAAACATGTTAGTGGAAAATTGCTAATGCCTCAGGAAAAGAAACGTGTGTGTGTGTATATGCATATATAATACGCATTCTATAATATAATCTCCCTACATAATCTATCATCTGTCATTTTCCCCAAAATCTACAGAGCGGGATAGTTTCCCGATTGCAGAGGAAGTAGGTGGCAGAGCAGGGTCAAGCAGGGTGGGCAGTGATATTAAGGGGGCTGGTTGCCTCCTCCTTCCCTACTACACCCCCTGTGGAGGCACCCAGCAGCTCCCCTTGCAGTGGAGAGGCAGCACCACTGTGCAGCCTTAACCCAAACCACAGCTGCTGCCAGCTCCAGGCACAGCATCTTCCCCAAAAGACGGCTGCTGACTGGAGCACCTCCTTTACGCAGGGTGTGACTCTAAAATTGCTGTTGCCAAAAGTGTCATCTTTGAAACAGTTTATCTCCAGGCACCAGCAAAATGGGTTTGGAATTTGCTTCATCTGATGCATATTGTGAGTCACACAGCAGCTTATGTTTCCTCGTGTAGACTTTCAGAAGCAGGCTGATGTTTGTTAATTAGTGCTAAGCCCTGGTTTTTTTGTCAACATTTGTTTTCCATTGTTTTCACTGGATGCTATTTTATCCTGTGTCTTAAGATTTTTAACCTTTTTTTTTTTCCCTGGAAGATTTGCTGTGGTTCTTTTCTGCGGAAACCCTGTATTTTGCTTCCTCTGTGCAGCACACTACTTGTTGGGATTGTGTGGGTCCCTAGCTAGGATCTTTCATCTCTGGGATACATAACAGGAGGTTGTGAGCCCTCTCTTTCTGATGTGAGAGTAGAATTAGCTTTAGTGGGTTTTGCCCAGTCGTGACCCCCTCAAGTAATCTCAGATCATATCAGCCCACAGACTGAACATGTCTTGATTTCATAATAGAAATAGAACATCTTGGCACTTCAGCTTTCCTCATGCAGCACTCCATCCCCAGTGAGCAACAGTCAAAATTATTGTGGTAACAAGGAAAGAATAATACGATTTTTGTTAAGACCCATGATAGCAGATCATCAGTGATTTCCCTCTCCTTTGCAGGTAAAGGAACAAATCACTCAATTATGTTTGTTCTTATAACAGTTGAATTACCTTGCTTGGTATTAATATCAACAATTAATTGAAGGCTCACAGGCCTGGTGGTGGTGTCACTAATTAAATCCTGTACATGCCCTGGAGTGATGACATTGCAAATCACCTTCAGGTTGGGTACATGCAGCCCCAAATACAATTATGGTATGGGAATGTTTGGGAGCAATACAGTCCCACTGACGATGACTGGCAACATCTGGGAGACATCGTGAACATAGCCAGGGACATTTGCTGTTAGGTAAAGCAATTTCCTTTAGGAAAGAGGAATTAAGTTTTGGGTTCTTCTATACTCTGCAGTTCCCTGCAGAACCAGGTCAGGAAGCATGCAGATGTGAAGAAACAGGATTGATGCACTGAGTGGCAAACAATTCCAGAGTGGATGGGCAGGGGGAGCAGCAGGAGTAATTCCCCTTCTCCCTCTCCTAGGTAGAGAGGAATGGGAACAGGGATTAATATTCAGGAGGCATTTGCTCATTTGCAATGCCAGTCTTTAACTCTGTTTCTTGAAAGGGAAACTATTTAAAATTATTTAGCTTGGCAAGGCTGGAAAGCTTTTTTTTTTTGTTTTAAATCCCTCCAACACTTCCCCTTTCCTATTATTTATTCTGTGTATGCTTGGAAACACTTATGTCAGACTGGCTTTTAATTCTGCCTGGAGGAAGCAGCACATGAGACACGCAGTACAGGATCCGAGATCTCTCTTTTCTCTTACTGGACACAGCGGTGACTCTCACGTAGCGCTCCAGATCAGTAGAATTTAGGAAAGATAGCAGTCAAATTGAAGGTATAGATGCCAGAGCATTTATTTTACCCTTCTTCAGGGTTGTCACCAAAGAGTTGCTGAGGATTTTTTTCATGAACAAGAGGGAGATATGTTAATATATTTTTCTATTCACTTTAAAGTGCTACATATGAATAATAAAGTATAGGAAAAGATATTTCTTTAACCTAAATAGACCAGGCTAATCCTAATTACACCACAGTGTTTCAGACATAAAATGCCAAGTATAGAGTGAAATCTGTTGCCCCAATGTCATACCTACTCAGATCAACCCCCCCGGTTCTCTTGGAGTCTTGGTCTTCAACAGTATGCATAACCATACTGTAGTTATACCTAAAATTAGTAGGAGCTAAGAAGTAGTGAACTGAATAAAACATAATATACCCTTTTAAGTGGTCAGTAGTTTTCAGTGGTCAGGGAAAAAAAATAAATCCTTTTTTGGAAGCTGTAACTTTGCCCACATAAGGAGACTGAGCTACACTTGTGCAAAGTTGAGTACCATTACTGCACCCTCCACATCTTGTAACAACAGAGAGATAAGATTGTTATCTTATGTTACCCGAAAGCTCACTCTTGTACTTGAGACCACAGTTCCTCAACAGTTTTTAATCAGATTCTGGTTTTTCCTCTACTAGCAGAGAAACTCAGGAACGTAAGGTTGGGTTCAAGCACAACCTCTGTCCCTCTGGACAGTTGGATAAAAGTCAACTTTGCTCTGTATAGCCAAGCCTGTACTCCAGCACAGTTACCAAAACCAGTATAGACATATCCACGGTTAAATACATCATGGAGTAACTCAGTGATCGGGTAGCTGTATTGGAAAGTTTACCAGCACAGTCATACCTTTGCAGTGTAGCAGACATGATGAAAAAAAAAAGAGCAGCACACTCATTTATCAAGATACAGAGCTTATTTAAATATATACACATGTACCAAATAGTATATCTCTCTCTTTGCCCAAGTCTTGACTTCCCTGCAACGTTATTAATATATGATGTATGCTTATGAATCAGTGCTAGAACTTCATGCAACTATTACAGAAATATATCTGAAATGCTCCTGTGGCCCGTTTTAGAATGTGAAAGACAGAAACAAAACGGGTGAAAATAGGATTCTTTCACATTTGGGAATATTTACCGAATAGTTTATATATTCTGAATGAATCTTATGTAAGAGTCAACATGTTCAAACAACTAAAAATAGGTCTGAAAAACTTTGGTGAGCAAATTCACAATATTTCTTTGGATTTTTTTCTTTAACCCATTAAAGACTTTATATGTTTTGCCTACTTCCTGCAGCTTTTATTTGCCTCATTCTAACACTCTGGAAAACACCAATATTTCTAAGGATTTAAGTAGAATCTACACCCCACTGCCCGATATGTAAATATGGGATTATTTCCATTTACTTTAAAAAACAAACAAACAAAAAACATACCACAAAGAAGTTAAATTTAAGTCCCCTAAGGAGGCATTTTGCACTTTGGAGGAAGGAAAGGTATACATGACCTTCTGCTTATTCTCTCATTAATGTATTGCTTGAGCAAATTAGTGAGCTATACAGATGCAGCAAGCTAGATCAGGAGGATGCCACTGGATATAAAATGATGTTTCTTGCTGAAGGAAACAGGTGTCACCATATCAAAACTCAAAAAAGAAGCAAGATCAGAAGTAAAAAAGCTGTCAAAATCCAGACAAATGACACACAGAACTTAATGTAAAATTTTGGGTGTGGTTTGGAGCCATTGTTTCTAGTTACATTGTTGTTCTTAGTTAAGAAAAAGAATCATTTTACAAGTGTTCTTACAGGCGTGAATGCATCTTATTTAGATGAAAATCTGAACAGTGACCAGAAACTGGAAGAAATACTTATTGCTTTAGATTGGTACAAATTTCAGTAGAGGATTCAACCACTGCCTGGGACACCCTTTCTGGACTTTTTCACGAATCCCTGTGCCACAACTCAAATAATCAAGGAAAAGAAAAAGTAAAATAGTGAAGCAAACTGCTGAGGCACAATGGACTCTCTGTGCCTTGATGTCATACATCGAGCATGGGCTCCTTTCCTAGAAGGTATGTTCTAGTTTAAGCCTGACTTGATAGAGGAAATCATTTAGTGAAATTCTGCAGCCCATTTAATTTCATAGATCAGAGTAAATATTCTCAGTGGATCTTAATCTTTCACCTGGGAATATGAATGTAATGGACTAACATCTCCTCATACAACTCCCAGACTTCTGAACATCTGTGATAGACCTCACCAGTGAGGGAAAAAAAGGGGGTTTTATTCCACACACTGAAGAATAAGAAACCTAAGAAAGTCTGGCCAGCCAAGCTCGTTTGGCTACTTGCTCCCTGCCCCTCTTTATACCATTGGTACCTATAATAACAAAACATTATGATAAGAGAGCAGACCCAAACTAGAGAAAGTTTCACAAAAACCATATACAAATATATCTGAAAACCAAAAAGAGAGATTGGGCTGAAGAGGCCAGGGCTCATATGTTCATTAAAGAAATCATAAAAGCCCTTTCTGCCTGCAAATCACTGCAATCCCCAAACAGTTTTAAGATGTAGCCTCACCTAGAGTTCATCAAAGCAGACTACTCTCAAAGTGACAAAGACATTAGTAGACGACACTCCTCATCTTCTCAGTTTCTATTTCTAGCCCCACTAGCAATGCTGGGAAGAGGAGGATTTATAGATATTCTCAGAATATCTTGCATACTTGCAGATAAGTACTGTTCATACAGAATTGATTTGCAGCGTAGCCAAAAGTGAAAAAGCCATAATATGAGGGATTCATGTTCCCCCTAGAAAACAGTAATTGCACTGGATAAAACTTGGTGTCATGTAATGCCTAGACAGAAGAGTCACCAGTGGTTTTTGAAAGAGAAGAAAGAATATTTTCTAATACCTTATGTTAGTAGTAACACTTACTGCAGACTAAACAACAGCTTTTACTTCAAAAGATTTTAAATTACCTTACAAAACATATTTCCAGAAATCATTGCCTTCTTCCTTGAAATATGTCACCTCTGGGGTGCAGAGTGACTACAGTAAAAGGGATTAACTGTACGTACACGAGGAGTTGGCCCAAGACAGACTGAGCTGCATGTCAGCAGGAAGGAGGTCAATAACCTCATTATCATCATCTCCAAAACTACCTGAGATAATGCAAAGGCTGTGGTCATGGTTTAACCCTGCGTGGAGCTAACCCGTGTGCTACTCAGCTATCAAAAGACACGGGAAGAGGCAACAAATGCTACGGTAATGTTTTAATGCAAAGCACTTGGTTTTGGCACAGCGCAATTTCCAGGACACGTTTTCACAGGGAACAGGCTGATGTCCCCAGATATCTCATAAGGATTCTTGAAAAATGTGCGCTTCCTAAGGGTAAAGAGGCTTTAAGAAGCTTAGGAAAGTTCAATGTGTAGAAATACCTTAATTTATCAAAAACATCTTCCTCTTACATTATACTTCATTTTTCTTCATAAAAGTCTTCATTTTAGAAACATACTATGAACAGTGGGAATAGAAGGGTGGTAGATTCAGGAAATGGATCAACAAAAGCTTTACTGTGCCGAGTCTGGGCAGAGGGGAACTGCAAGGTTCTCTGCTAAAAGAGGTCCAGGCATGGGGAACTTCCCAGAAGGACATGCACTCAGAAGAGAGGTCCTGACTAACAAAACCACTGCCAGGAACGAATGCTACATAGCATTTTAGGACTAGAAGTGAACACAGTATGCAGCGGTAACTTCACAAAATATCAATCAGGGAAATTTACTTTCCTGAATTAGAATGTGATTGGCACATATATATATACACAAAGTTCCTATCCTTGTGAACAGTTCTCAGGTATCACTGATGGCCAGAAACACACCTCTACATACTATTAGGTCTCCAGCAACTCAGCATGTCCAAACAGAAGAGACACACTAATTTACTTTTAACTTAAAGCTAACAAGAAAGCTGTCACTGACGCAGCTGTAGTCAATGCACCGAGAGGTGAACAGTGTATCCCTAGTGAAAAATTTGGAAATCAAGTTCTTACACACCACCTTATTCTGCTCAAGAGAACTGATTGCCTGCCTGCATTCCCTGCAATACACAGGCCAGCACGGCTCTGCTCTGCCTACCTTCATGATGTACCTTAACTGTTCCCGATGATTTCTGAACATTTTGAACATTTAATTGACATGTTAATCTGAGGACAATTTGTAAGCCAAAGGACGCTTTCTGCTTGTGTTTAAAATATTTACAAAAAGCAATTATTTCAGTGCATTAAGGATGTGAACTTGGACAATTTATTCTGTTCAGCTATAGCTATGTAACAGGGAAATTCCTCTAAACAGAGAATTGAATGGAGCATGAATTAGGACTGCTTTACTGTACATAGCTAGAAATATCTTAAAACTAAACAAAAAAATGTAAATATTTTGGTTTACACTAACTTACACTAGTATTTCTTTTATATACTTTTTTTAAACGAAACTTTGGACTTCACCCAAATTGTCCCTTAAGTAGTTTTGTAAGCATGGTCCTGTGAAGCTTCCATTGTCACCCTTTGTTAAGTATTTTCTTGCATAGCATCAGTGCAATTTCTGCCAGGGAAACATGTTTCTACGTGAATGTTGATGGGACTCCTGACGAAAACCAGTAACTATGCTGTCTGGATTAAATCCCTGGTTCTAAAAGCACTACCTTCAGAATAGTTCCCGAAGCTGGAAGGCAATAAAATGTCTTGTCCTTGTTGCCTGGGCTGCAGATTGTCTGACCTAATTTCTTCATTCCCATTAATACTCTTTAAATCCTCCCCGACACCTAGATGAGCCCTTTCACTTGCCACTCACGCAAACTATAATCTTGTGGTATCCCTGTAAGCTCATCCTCTCAGGCTTCTTGGCAAATCTTTTTCACTCATCTGAACACCTCCAGAGTAATATAAAAACATAAGCAAAATCCACATGGATAGCCACATGGATAACATGCGTGCGCACACACAGAGCTTGCCAAATTTATATGCTCTTGCAGGCTAATTGTTCAGGTATATATCTAACACCTGAGTCATGATACCCAAGTCCATAGGACATTTGCTATTGGATTCTGACAAAATTATGATAGGACAAACTTATGGTCTCCATGATGGTACCCAACAGCTCTACTTGAATGGTTGTGCTGAGGTTTGAAATTAAGCCCAGCATGAAACAAAGTCTAGTGAGACTTTTGAAACTATCATAGCTCAATAGACTGCAAGTCTTTTGCATGTGTGAAATCAGAAGGCCAGATTCCTAACTTCCCTTGGAACTAATCGTAAAATCCAAATTTGTATCTTGTACCAAAAGGGTTTCCTGAAATTTGAGGGCAATTTATTCTTAGGAGGAAAAAACAACGCAAAACAACAACAACAACAAAAAAAAGACAAAAAAAAAAGGACAAGCCATGATAAGGGCTCCTACAGAGATGTGGGGGCAGATTTCTCTCATACCCAGAAGGCGTACTGAAGTAGCACATTACATCAGCGCTCCTCCTTAGCCAAACCCCAGCTTCTCAGGGTTTGTTCTGCACACCACCTTCCTGCCCGGGCAGGGGAACAGGAGTAAAGCCTGTAATCTAAGTCTGCTGTCTGGGCAGTCTTTATGCTCTTGAAATAGGTGATATCATAATAAGAAAATCCTTCTACGAATGTGTAACCTAATAACAGTGTCTATTTCCGTCAAAGGCTTTATATTTGTCAGTTTTAGCTTGTGTGAAAGATTACTGTATCTCTTTTATAACACAGCCAATGTGGCTGATAAAGCAAACAACCTTTAAACATGTCTGGTAAATGCTCCTTGTCAATAGCGCAGCTCTCTGTGCTGACAGCTAGGGTAATTTCCCCTTCTCGTCTTCCTCGTCATTGTGCGTAATTGACATTAAGAATTTAGACATGTCAACCAAGAGGAAATAAGTGAGTTCAGAAAATTTGCAAATACAATAAAAATTCAACTTGCCTACATTACATTATCAACATTTTTTCTCCCAGCAACTAACATGTCTCTACTCCCATTCCTTTCCTAGTTGCGAGATCACTGTGCCATTCACAAGTCATTCCTGAGAAGTATTGGCACGGATTTTGGGCACCCTTCTCGAAACATTGAAGACTCAGGCTCTTTCCTCTAAGTTCAGAGCAGCCAAGTTGCATGAGCTTAGTTTCTACATCTCAAAAATCTTCTGAGAACAAAAGAATCTGACATTCCTCTTCCCAGCTTTGCTGCAGCAAAAATATCAGGCTTCCTAGCTATTGAGAAGCGCAGATTCATGAGTTGCTAGCTTACTTAAATACGTGTCCCCAGCATGGTTTATTCATCTCTAAACTATGCAGCAGAACAATGATTAAAAGGCCTAAAAATTATTTCTTCTCTTTATCAGTCCCGCTTTTTCCACTTTTTCTGCTCCTCATGCACATAGACCACCATGCCAGTCACAAAGGATAAAGATAATTCAATATTATATTTGCATACCGAAGCACCCATATTTTGGGTAAACATTTCTACTAACTCGAAAGCAAACCCCTATTTTACTAAACCCTATTTCACTAGGAAAATAAGGATTACGTGGTAAAAAGTGTCCACATGGTTCAGCCTACAAGTTACTGGAATGAAGGATCTTCTTACCACCTGGCATAGAGAACACTGGCAATGACAAAGCAAATAAACGCATAAGCCTTTAATTTGCCAAAACTTTACCTTTAAGTACATCTTTACTTCCACATGGACGAGTACCTATCATCTCAGACACCTGAGACTGACAACACTAGTCCCAACCTTTTAACACTGGAGCTGGAGTGATTTCTTCATCTATTTGCCAAGAAACTATTGCCATTTTTTGGATGCTTCACATACAGACAAGTGCCAGTTTTATCACCAATGAATAAATCAGGTGAGACAAACTGAGTAGCTCAACGTAATCTAATCTTCTTGACGACAAAAAAGGAGTTTGCCTATTCATTTGTATTTGCGATGCCCTAGCTGTCAGCAGGACACACATTTGTGTATGTACCCATACAGAGGTACAGCCACACATGCAGTTGCAGGTTGTTAAGCTGCTTGTAGCACCTGAGATATACAAGTCCTATTAGTGGTGTTATTCATGCCAAGCTTTCTTTCCCCTAACACAGCCAATACTCAGTTATCTCACCAGGATTATCGCCGCATTAAATTACGGGAGTTGTCCTCTGCAACATCGCCAGCTGACTATTGAGTATTTTTGACACTTTGCATTTCTGAAGTCTGCACTGGCTAGAGTTTCACTTTGTGAATATTAATGTTTCTGTATTTTACAAATATTACTTCCACTATTAACTCAATTTTCTATTATGAAACATATATTAAAGACAGAACTGCTGCTAGGGACCAGTAATTTTGTGAGCTCATTTGGACTGTATTGCAGAGGTATCCAAAGCCATTTCGGAGACCTCTCCTGTGTATGGCTGGACAGGGCACCCCAAAGGAGGTGCTGCCACAGCAGGCAGAACTCCTACTTCACAGAACCCAGAATAAAGTATCACCACTTCTCTGCCTGTGTTCACTACTATAAAAGGAAGGGAGCCACTGAGACAGATACTTCACAGAGCTAAGTCAATTTTTAACTAGCCAGTGTAGTGTTTCTTATTGCTAGAAAATTCTGAATCAATGAAGCCAAAATTTTTCATAGAAGAAGGCTGGTTCCAAACAGCTGGGTTTTTAGGGCCTGGATGTAATTTCTATGTCCTTGTATTTATTTGAGAAGCCATTTAATAACTTTTTAATGGATGAAAGAGAAAGATCTCCAGGATGCAATTTAATATTATTCTGACA
Source organism: Burhinus bistriatus (assembly GCA_013397275.1). NCBI lineage: Eukaryota > Metazoa > Chordata > Aves > Charadriiformes > Burhinidae > Burhinus > Burhinus bistriatus. The sequence continues at coordinate 241,633 of VYXH01001740.1, forward strand.
AGGAAATTAAGGGGGTTCTCTCTTTGGTGCTGTAACTAACAAATTCAAGTAGCCTGTACCAAAGTCAGTTTAGAAATTCACAGAGGTTAATATTATCCCATCCCAAACAACTAACTAGTTTTTAATCAGTTGTGAGGACACCTATACAGAATGGACATGTGATAGAAATATAGCAGACCTCCACAGTTTTCCAAAAATTACATATAAACACATCTGAGCAGCCCCCCTGCAAAATAAAAAACCTTATCAGCTATAATTGGTATTAAAAGTGGTAGCTCTTTAGGCTCAGATGGGTTCTGATTACAAATTATCAAATATTTAAAAAAAAAAAATCAGTAGGCTCTTTCACAAGAGTACTGCAGAGAAAAAAATATGTCACGGTCTTTTTGTTAAGTTTATACATAAACATACATTTGGATAAGTGTTACTTAATATACCAAAAAAGATGCATTTGAACATTTTTAAATATTAAAATAGGATTAAATGAGAAAAATCTTTTCAGAAATTCTGGCTCAGTTAAGTTCAGTGTCATTCATTTCAGAGGCAGGGGTCATGTTACATCTGGGATCAATGAAGACAAAAAAAAGAAAATCAAGAAAAATACATACTCCGGAAAGATGGGAGGGAAAAAAAAAAAAAAACAAAAAGAAATTTTAAGAAGCTCACCATTTACGGTGGGACCTCACAGACAAAATTCAAACAGCAAGACACTAACCGAACTGCAGTTACTGGCATATCATAGACACAATTCATGGGATGTGTTACCAAGGAGATAATGTTAATAGGGAAGAAGCAAGAGAGTAGGCGTAGAAATAAATAACTATTCTTTATTCCTTTAGTGTCAATTGTGTTCGTGTATATGGAAGGATAAATAATCTATTAAAAAAAAAAGTGAAAAGCATAGCTCTATTTTAAGAATAGTTACTGAAGAGCTAAAGCTTTAACTCAGTGTAAGGGTTTTTCAAAGAAATCGGCTCAGGCGGGAGGGTTGGTTGTTTTTTTTTCCTGAATACCCTTTATTTATGAGAAGACGGATACAAATGGTTTAACAACAAGCAATTTCTGGCAAAAATAATGGATGCACCAAGCTCCAAGTACTTCCTCATGTCCCCACAAAGTGACAGCTATAGTATTAGTGTGCTCAGCCTGAGGATTTTCTAAACGATCAGCAGCTTTAGGTATACTCCCAGCATATGAAAGCCCTCATGCTGCACAAATAAAACCCTAATCTTTCTCAGTTCTGGCAACTAATTATTAAATTACTATATTCATTGAAAGACAGACTAAATGAAACGGCCTGTTGAAAGCTGTTTAGAGATATTTCAGCTTCAAATGAATACATGCCTTTTTTTGTGCGGAAATTAACAGGAACGATTTAGATTTAGGAAGGATTTCTCATCCAATAGGTGGTGCTAACAATTTTTCCAGTTATCTAAATAGCTGACATAAGTATCAAAAAAAAAAAAAAGGGGGGTGGGGAAACCCACGAAGCAGAACCAAACCCAATAAGCTGTCAATACCAGTTTCTAAAGTACACTTACATTTAATGTCTTAGAATTGTTACTTTCCTTTGAAATGATTGAGCTTTTTTCACTTAAAAATTCTGCAGTGTTTTCAGCAAAAATGCATCTGGTAACATCAGCTTGTGTGTGGCTGCATGCACGTATTCCAGTGAGCAGCTTTTCCACTTTCAAATTTCTGCTGCTATTTCATATGCCCATCATTCCTTAAAGTGAAAGAGAATTTGATATTACTGCAAAATTTGATCTCTAGCCTGCTAAATTGATATTATATTCTCTCTTTCAAGCCACCAGATTTTTTTTCTAATCTTCCAATTGTAACATATTATTGAAACAGGAACTGGCTTCTTGACAAATGCATGAAACGGGGAAAACTAGCATCCAATTCACTGATTGTTAGATGTCTTATAATTTTGTTCATCTTTCCTCCAAGAAACAAAAGGTACATATTTATTTAGGCATGAGGCTGAGTCTAAGTAGATCTTCATGTAAGCCGCGCACCACAAGTGAAAAAACTAACTTTGATTGCATTAAATGAGAAAGATTGGTAAAAAAATTAGAGAGGATGGGAGTTAGATGTAGAACCAGTTTTGTGGCAAAATACTCCATGAATGACTGGATTAAAACAAACAAACAAAAAACCCAAAACCACAACATATTGATAGTTGAATGAATAATAATAATAGAAAAAGATTATGTCAAAATACTTATGTGTTCAGAATAGAATATTTCAGCTCATCATTGAATTAAAAAAAAAAATCTAAAAAAAAAATCAAGACTACAATACATATAATGCAATATTTTAGAATAAAAAAGTTTCCATTTTGGAGGAAGTCCAAAAAAGTGTAATTTTTTTGGTTGGTTTTCACCTAGTTATTATTAACCATACATAAAACTACATTCTTCATATTTCTGCTTGTTTTTATAATTTTTCCAACATCAGTCTGACACCCAAATACAATTTCACAGAGATCAGTGGAGCTACTTGTCTGTAAGACTAAACTGTAGCCTTCAGTCTCTAATTTTGTAAACTAAATTGTTATTTCTCAGGTCTTTCAGTATGACACGTGGAAAATTCCTGAATTTTCTTAGGTACTAAGTAAACGAACAACACTAAGACAAAAGCAAGCATAATGCATCACACAAAGTACTTTGTTCGTTTATTTTCCAAATGTCATTTATAGTGTTAGTTATTTATGAAAATATTTCATAATGTAATAGTAAATGTCCTTTGGTGTATTTCTAAAAGCAATGAAGTCTTAAGTAATAAAAAAGCCTCACTGCAGCATTCTGCCGTTATATTTTTGCTAAAGGTAGTAGGGAAGCCATCTTTTTTCCTGTGGGCAAATTAGTGCAAGGTGTATTAGTGAGGTTCCTTGCATCTTCTAAGAGCACTCTGGCTCCCTATACTGCTCTAGATTCAACAGTTTCCAAGTATCCTCGAATCATTAGCATCACACCTCCCAAGAAGGGAAGAGACAAAAAAAAAAAAAAAAAATTAAT
>VYXH01001741.1:0-36941 GCA_013397275.1 Burhinus bistriatus
TAAGCATTCTGGGCCACAGTGCAGCCAGGGATGCAAGATTCATGGGGCCCGTGGCAGGAAGGCAAGAATGGGGTTTAATCAGTAACCAGAAAATTAGACGTTCACCTAGCACAGGCAGGTATGGATTTTCATCCCTGCTCTCAAGATGGCTTAGGCATTTTACATCAGACTGCAACTGAATAAAAACTAGAAATAATCTATGGACTAGAAACCGCAATCTTACCACTTTAGCTAAATTAACTACTAAGTCACAGAGGTTATACTGTGCTCATGGGAATTAGGAATCCCTTAAGGGTGAGAGGGGATCCTACCTACTCCTACATCTGCAGTCTCATGGGGGAGTGCATGGCATCCTCAAGACTCATGAAAAAGGAGGTTACCATTTTCCCCAAGTCCTTTGCATATACTATCATGAAGATATTTCACATGCCTCTGTGTAGACTGGGAGAGTTCTGTTCATAGCCAAGCAGGATGCTTTGTGGGCCAGACTTCAGGCATCTTAAGGCTAGGCTTGACACACTGTTGGAATTAAATACATGAATTCTGTAGAGGTCACATTTTAGGAACCAAAGTAGAAGATTTGATTCATTTCCATAATGAATAACAAAAGAATCAATTGCAAGGTAAGTTGTTGAGCTTGTTCAAAATGAGCAAAAAGACTACAAATATTTTGGTTTTAGTGGGATGTTTAGTATCTGAAAAACGTATTTATATAATTAATTTTATTATGGCACATCTAGCTCCTATAAAAAGCTTGTCTTAAAATGAAGAGACGGCTGTAAAGTAAAGTTGGCAGATGTTTGAAGCCAGGATATTTTAATCCCTATTTAATTGTATGCATTTCACATTTTGGAAAAACTTAAATAATTGCTTCTGTTTTTAAGAAAGGTTCAGGACTTTTTGCAACTTTTATCATATAGATAATCCTATTATTTCATATTATGACTTCTCATGTTCAGGAACTGCACGTAAATTGCAGATCCACAGTCTTTTTATGGTAGCAAACATCATACAGCTTGTTCTAAGAAGAGAGGAGCAGGCCGTGTGTACTACTCTTTACAACAGTACTCTGAGCTGCACTGTTGTCATATCAGTGGTTCTTTAATGCCTTTCTTTAGATCTTGTTTTTTAAAAATCAGAAAAATCTGCTTAATATGCTACCTTATGATGTTGCCTTGGCAGTGATACGTCACTATATTTTTAGGAATAACAATAAGTTCTAAACTGCCCTGTTGATGGTTAACAGTGAAAGAGGAGCTGGGAGTGCCAGACAAAATGAGCATTCACAGAGACAGACTGTATCTTTCAGAATGAATAATACTTCTATTATTTTAATGAAGGAAATGTTTAAAGGATGACATGTATAAAAATTCAACATTGTTTCCCAGTATTGCTGGTTTATTTTAAACCAGAGCACATAAGCAATAATTCTGCATTGAAGTGTGACCACATTCTATTTGGTGATGTTTTCTTTGGAAATTTACATGTCTTTTACTATAAGAGGAGGGTAGACAGAAAATTAATTTTGTGCAATATACAAATAAAAACAATCTGTTAGTAAATCTATAAATATATTCCCTCTGTTTTAGAGAACAACAGCAATTTAAAATCCTCTTTCAGTAGGGTGGCCTAAAATTGAAGGAAAATGAGAAATTTATTGTGGTCAGGGGGCATTCACTCAATTGGGATTCACACCCCTGTAGCATTCAGACAATTAAAGTGGGATGGTAGGATTATTAATCAATAGGTGAAATACACTTTGACCCAACAAGTAGAAGAGCAAGAATGATTAATTAATAGTGTCTCATTTCATCCCAAGGTGCGCAGAAACAAGAGGTGGTGTGTAAAAGGCTGGATGACAACTCCATTGTACAAAACAATTACTGTGACCCTGACAGTAAGCCTCCAGAAAACCAAAGAGCCTGCAACACTGAGCCTTGCCCACCTGAGTAAGTCATTAATCACTAAGAGGGACGTGTGTTTTGCATAGATAGGAAAGTCTTTGTAATCTATAATACACCCTGTTGACCAAATGTGTAAAAAATTCTGATCTAGTATTAGGGACCTATCTTACCAGACAGGATATTTGGTTTTGGTTTTTGGTTATGGTTTCTTGTTCCTCTCAGATCAGTTGTGAAAAATACATACTTTGACCTAGAGGAGGACTGATTTGACTGAGGAGCAGTGGTATTTAAACTACACAGAGCAACTCAGGCATTGTAAGTAAAAAGCTACTGGCAAAGCAGTTTCTTAGGGTGTAAGTGTCAAATGTGGTGGCTAGTGCTCAGAGTAGAACTGGGGACCATTCTTAAGGCAACAATGACAGAATAATCTTGAGGTGAGAGTAACTTTGCCATAGATACTTATATTGCATACTAAATGTTTACCATATTTTTAAGTATATTATATTGAAATTTGGGTTGAAGTGTTCACATGAGAAATGGCAAACATAGAAACTGCTTAGTAGACCAAATAATTTACTGATAATAGTTTTGTCAAACAACTTTCCAGGATACTCAGTGTTGTACAGTAATGCTGTGTGCCTTCAGGATTAGGTGCCTACTTGATTACGTCTATTTAGTTTTATTTTTAAAGATAGCTGTATGCTATATATAGAAAAGATAATTAAAACCACAGCAGCTCATTTGTTCGAAAATGAAATTTGGCAAGGACCTGTAGCACAGTTTATTCTCACTACAAAAGCTATTTAGAAACAGTTGTGATATTTTGCACTAGAAAATAATTTCAGCATATGCACAACACCTCCTTCTTAGGTTTTGAGACAAACAAAAGTGGAAAAAATGAAAGAGAGACAACAGTTTATTCATTCACAAGGTCTGGTTAGTTTAAGTTTGGTGACAATCTGTAGCTATATTCTCATTGGGCGTAAAAATCATGAATGCTGATTAAATGCAGATACTGCACAATAAAGAAATACTGTGGTCTATTTTAAATGTCTCTTAGAAACTGTAAAGTGGTAGCATGAAGGATACTGGGAGGACTGAAACAAGACTGTAATGCATTAAAATGCCTGCAGGTCTTCATGATGCCAGTTTCTTCCTGGAGTATCAACTGCTTCCCTGGTGTGGTGACTGCAGCATAGCAGAGCAATGTCTTCTACACTTACTCTCCCTGTGTCATGTACCATACTCATTTGACATAAACAGAAATGAAACCATTACACTGCTCTCACTTTGAGTGTGTTTTGAGTGTGAATGTGCTGTCTCACAAACACGCCTAACGTAGGTCTAAATCGTTGTCCTCACAGTCTATATGTAAATATATGTTTACCCTGCAAGGATATGCACTTGGATTCTGCTTGGATAACACCATTTAGCATGGCTATAAGTGCACTAACTAAACTCTCACACCATGTGCCTGAGAGCAGAACTCGGGAAGTGGTCATGTTTGGTCAATTCCTTTTTACCAAACATATCCCTATCCCTTCCTTTGTGTGGCTTAACTGTTAACAAATTAGCACTTTAAAAAGTAGTGTTAACATAGTTATTCCAAACTAGTTAATGTTTATTTTTTGCAATGGTATTATTTAAAAAATGAAAACAAGAAAAAAACAACCCCCAACCCACAAAGCAGGACACTTCTGGATTCTTCATCCAGTACAGCAGGGACAATTGATGAACATGGTGAAACTCAAGTCATCAAGATTCAGAAAGTGGGTAGTGTGTATTAATCAGCATCTGCTTGAATATGTCAGAGCAGTTCAGCCCACATCTGCCTTCATTCTGATGCTGACCACAGGGTGAATACAAAGTGCCAAACTCCTATGGAAAGGTTCTTGATTCCTGATCCTGTAAGTAGTCTAGAAAGCTGTTCAAATGACAGATAGACCCAAACAAGTTCGACGCTTTTGACTGGAAGATTTATCACCCAGTAAAACTTCCTTTTTACATAGAGTGGCCAAATAATTTCCTTTTTTAGTTGACACAGTTTTGCTTTTGTTTATGGTGTACACCAAAAGTTATGAAAACTTTACTCTTTCTAACTGAATGCCACTTACATTATACTTGATGTCCCTGAGTAGCAGCAATATTCACAATATTTTGTTTGTTATTACAATAAGTAACTCTTAAAGTTCCAGATTTCAAGAAATGATACATGTAACCCTCATAGTTCTGTGAATTATGAATAGTACTGTCTTGTCATACAGTATAAACATAAAAGGTACCTGCAAATGCACTTGAGCAAATCATAGTACCAACTAAAAGTTAACACTTCAGCCTCTCCAAAGCTCTGAAGAGCATCTCGTTCTCCCAGCTGTGGTAAAAGCGTAAGTTTGGTGGAGAAGAATCACTGATTCTCTTCTGCTGGGAAATTAATGACAGAATATGGCTTATTTGTTTGTATCTCTGCATTGATCTAGGTTCATATTAAAATATATAGCATCACGCGTTTTTTGACAGAGGCTTCAGAAAATAACATCTTATGAGGCAGCTCCAAGCATACCTCCAGGAACATCCACAGTGACTGACATGCCTGTCATTTTTAGCATGTTGTCAACATGTAATAGCATACTAGACTTTACCTTCATCCTTTGCAAGAATGATTCAGGCAAGTGTATCTAGTCAACATATAAAATATTGAAGACCAAATATGCTCAACAATATGAGGAGATATTCCCAGTGAATCGAGCTGCATTAACCATTCATCAGTAGAAAAAAAGAATTACAGATTAACAGCTGCTTTAATCTCTGTAGCAACAGAGTAATCTAAATACACTGTTCAACTCCTGACTTTCACTATGTACACGCAAACAGTCAGAAGTTCTCCTAGCAGCTATCATGCAGTGCTTTAAATTTTTTTAAATATTTGTTGATGTCATTTTTTTATGTGATAAATTCATGTTTTGCTAATGTTTGCTTTACTTACACTGATAAGTAAGAATATTTTGCATTTCGGCATAGACTTTTGTAAAAACATTTTGAAATGTTTAATAATCCAATAAGAATTAACTCTCAGCCCAATTTTGAGATTGAATTATTTTATTGCAATGATACTAGACCATCTTAGCTTTTAAATTGTGCTGTAACCTACAGCAGTGGTTCTCGAACATGTCCAGTTGCAAACCACTTTCAGAGAAATAATTTCAGGCAAGTCCAGTACAAATCTACTTAAATAGCTGCAGTTTTGTCAGGCTCAGCGCTCCTTTCTAACGACTATAGCCTAGGCTGGAAATTGCTGCTGTAGAAAAATATAAAGTATTAGTATTATTTGGGAGATACGATTGCAGTGAGGCATAAATTAAAATGTGCAGTAAGAAGACCGGTAAGTTTCTACTCTTATTTCACCGTGAATACATGTATTGTTAACAATGATTTAGGTTTAATAATTTAATCTGTTTGGATTCTGGGTTTCTGCAATGATCTCCGTTTCTGAAATGCATTAACTGAGTCTCCTAACTTTTTCTATCCAGATGGTTTATAGGAGATTGGTCAGAATGCAGTAAGACATGTGATGGAGGAATGCGTTCAAGAACAGTTCTCTGTATCAGAAAGATTGGACCTTCCGAGGAGGAGACACTGGACAATACCAACTGTTTAACACATCGACCTATTGAAAAAGAGCCATGTAACAATCAATCCTGTCCTCCACAGTGGGTCGCTTTGGACTGGTCAGAAGTAAGGAGATTTTTCTGTGTTAACTCATTGGTAATAGTGGAGACAAGAGCTCTTACCACTGAATGTTTTCTATCGCTGCTTGCTAAGTAAAGGATTAATAAGAAATTCAAAACCTCATAGATTTCACATGGAAGCAGTTTTTTCTTTTTTCTTTCCTTCTATGTTGTCAGTTCTGTTGTTTTGTCAAATGATTATAACCTATTTTTATTAATCATAGTAGAAAAATAGTAAAATACAAAATAGAATAGTTATGTGTTAAAAAAACCCCAATGAAACAAAAAAAACCCCTAGAATAGCCATTTGATATGAGATAATTGTCTTAAAGAAAAAAGCAATTTCCATTTCTGTTTTTTGAACAGGCAAATAGCTGGATAGTAGAGATGATGGGTTTACCATATCAGAAACCAGAATAAATGGCTTTTTTTTTTTTCTGAAGTAAGCATGCTGCTGTAAAGCATCACCTTTCCTAGCAACGNCCAACTGTTTAACACATCGACCTATTGAAAAAGAGCCATGTAACAATCAATCCTGTCCTCCACAGTGGGTCGCTTTGGACTGGTCAGAAGTAAGGAGATTTTTCTGTGTTAACTCATTGGTAATAGTGGAGACAAGAGCTCTTACCACTGAATGTTTTCTATCGCTGCTTGCTAAGTAAAGGATTAATAAGAAATTCAAAACCTCATAGATTTCACATGGAAGCAGTTTTTTCTTTTTTCTTTCCTTCTATGTTGTCAGTTCTGTTGTTTTGTCAAATGATTATAACCTATTTTTATTAATCATAGTAGAAAAATAGTAAAATACAAAATAGAATAGTTATGTGTTAAAAAAACCCCAATGAAACAAAAAAAACCCCTAGAATAGCCATTTGATATGAGATAATTGTCTTAAAGAAAAAAGCAATTTCCATTTCTGTTTTTTGAACAGGCAAATAGCTGGATAGTAGAGATGATGGGTTTACCATATCAGAAACCAGAATAAATGGCTTTTTTTTTTTTCTGAAGTAAGCATGCTGCTGTAAAGCATCACCTTTCCTAGCAACGTGGCTCAAGAGCCAGAGCTGAAAGTTGGTATTCTGTTTATTAAAGAAAGAACATTTTTCATTAAGTACGGTGATACCTGTTACAGTATAAGCCAAGCTTATACTATACGTGATTCAAGTATTAAATTTGAAGAGTGTGAACCAGTGCAGCTGAAAGAAAAGGCAGATACACTTGAATGGGACTGCATCATGTGCAGATCAGAGTGCAAAAATATCTGTATACTTTTTCAGATCCTTGCTATCATGAACTCCCATCTCACCCCACTTTTTATCTCTACTCCCGTTGGAGTATTTACAAGTTAGGATTTCCTGAGGTTCCATGTCTGTATCTTTGCTGTCAAAAGCAGCAGATCATATAATTGCTTTCACAAATTGATTAAACTATGTTTTTTACAATTAGTTTATCTGGGGGGTTGTCCCACTGCTTCTTGGAAAACTATTCCTGAACTTCAATCTTTGAATTGCAGGAGGTGTTCTAATGTTCTAGTTCCATGCCAGTTTATATCTGTTTGCTTTTGTTATCTGAAACAGCCCTTCTTCCTTTCCAGCTATTATTCATCACAATTGAGTTAATCTTGATCACATTCTGCTTTCATATTTCAGTTTGAAGTTGTCTTTTTGGGAATGGATGACTAGAGTTAAATGTATATATTATCCCAGAGGAGGTTTCACACGTGCCTTATTCTTTTCTTTCCCGCCTCTACTGAAAATGCCCATAACCTACAGTTACCTTAAATAAGCTTCTTCTGTTCCGCTTATGTAAGGTCATCTTATACTCTATTAATATATCCAAATCTTTATCCTCCTTTTTAAATTTCTTGTTGTTTCTTCTTTGGAAATGCATGCTCTTGCATGTCAGACTGCCAAAATTCACTTAATTTCAATTATTAGTATCTTTATGGTTGTCCAGTTCAGTCTGTGGAGCATAACTCTGTAGCATCAAGGTCAGTTAGTTACCTGTGCTGTCTGCTAGTTTCAGTAATTTCAGAAACACTGAACAACTGAAACTATGTTTGTATGAACATCATTAAGTAGACTGGAGAGAAATAGGAATCAGATCAGTCCTATGACTGATCCTAGAAGGTCTTTGCAGGTAGCATCTCTCAAATCCTAAACTTCACCCAGTTGTCATCCCCCTTTCAAATACTTTACTGATGGCTAGGTAGGTTAGAGCTGTTCCACTTCCTTTGTCTAAAAAAAAAAAAGAAGAAAGGAGACTATTAGAAAGAATGGAGTGATCGACCTATGATATACCCATGATTCATTGCATCCCATTTTCTGTGTACTTGCTTGCCTTTGAACAGTCTTCATTCAAAGTAAATGGTAAATCACTGGATACTATAAACAAGATTGATGTGCCTCTTCTATGCACAGATACTTTTAGCTCCAAAAGTTGTTACAGTCTCTGGAAATTCAAAGCATAAAGAAGGGAGCCTACTAGCATCACTGTTGGCACCCACAGAAGTTGTGCGTAACAGCTCTTACCATAATTTGTTAATACAGGTAGTAGTGTTCACTAAATCACAGAATGGTTGAGGTTGCAAGGGATGTCTGGAGGTCATCTTGTCCAACCCTCCCTGCTCAAGCTGGGCCACCTACAACCAGTTACCCAGGACCATATCCTGACAGCTTTTTAATATCTTGAAGGATGGAGACTCCATCTGCTATTAGTTAATAATAGTCTAAGCATTATAGCTGTACTTAAAAGTAGTAGTATCTGCGTGTTAAATTACAGTGCTGTGAACTGCTATGGAAACTGTTGTTGTTCATCTCCTTGCTGTCTGAATTTCGTGCTTGTATGATCTCCATCTGTTCTTCTTAGCTGAAGAAACTACTTCTGTGGACAACTTTTTGATTATTATTATTATACACATTATTTTTCTTTGAACAAAAGAAAAATGTGTCAATTTGCTGTACTGTTCAACTGGTTTTGTTCTGTAAGGAATTATGAATGAAATACCATTTTAATGAGCTGTTATATCAAAGAAAAATCTTCTAAAATATAATGCAAACTTTTGATTTTTTTTCTGTTTTCATTAATTTATCAGACAGATGCTTATGCTTATAATCCAAATCTCCTGTTATTTGTACAAGGTTTTGTTAATAATCCACTATCGTACAACAGATAATTAATTCTCAGACTATACCTCAATCTGTCCCTAGTTTTATTCAGTTTAAGACAACAGCTGTATATCCTGCAGCCTGTAGAAAAGCAGTTTCTTTCAGCAACTTTTGTCCGTGTAGGTCAGGACCTCGAAACCTAGAAATGATGCAGTGAATCTTGAAGTGGGTGTTGTTCTACATGCATAACAGTAGTTTTTTACCCCAGTATTAACTAGCATTTCACACAAGAAGCAGGGCACCAAAATCAAGGCAGAAAAAGTATTAAATGGTCCTTGTCCCTACCTCCAAAGGTACAGTGTATTCCAGCCCTTTGAAAATAAATCTGACTTAGAGCGGAAAGGAAAGGAGTGAGAAGGAAAGAACGGATGAGTGGGAGGGGATGTTCAGTGGAAGCCTCTATCATAACACATCTGTGGCACTGATAGTTTGTAAGTTCTTTGCATGCATTACTCTTATTTCTGATTGGAATATCTAGGCGTCATCACAGTACTAACAGGTAATAATATCCACATGACAAGTTAGAGAGCCATAGATACATTTTGTCATACACTACTGCCCTTTAGCTAACTTCTTGAGACACTGCTCACTAATACATCATCTTTAGAGCTATCAACATTGCCACCCTCATAAGAAGCTTGAACAACTTTTTAAGGCCTTCATATCCAGCCTTTTATACAGCAGCAGCATGTTATAATTTTGAACAAAATCGTTCTTATCTAAGGATTCAAGCTCTGCTAAGCTTCTGGTTGTGACGGTATTTAATCAGGATTGTGAAAAAGTGCCAACTTCTTTCTGGTATGAATTTTGCCTAGTGTAGCTTAGCAAACTGACTTGACTGATGATGCCATTTTAATATAATGCCAGAAATAGCTTATTTTTCCATTCAGGGTTCCCAGAAATATAATGTATTAAAATCCTTATAGTAATATATATATAAACATTTTTATATATGTATTTATGTGATTTTCTGACAGAAGAATGAAAATGAAAACGAGTGAACTCAAAAAGTGAAGAGTTGAATACTGTTTCCATTGAAACCAATGGCAAACCTTGCTACTTTTCTCTGGAAGTTCTAAAGTTTTGTTTTCCTACTCAAAACAAACAATACATCATACAAATTAAATTATAGAACTCTCTTATATGCTAATGCACTTGTTGAGCATCAATACAGTTACACATTTTTTTAGTCTTCAGTGATCATTAACAAGAAATTCTGTATCTTCTTGGTCTGAGAAACAAAAACATTTTGTAAACATAGAGATTAAATAAAGACTTTAGGAGAATGTAAACATTCTTTTATGCAATAGTAATTAAAGCTAACAGTGTCTTGCCCAGTGGAATGTAGTCATTCTTGGGTAACATCAGTTTTGCTGTAAAATTTTTCACACTTCGCAATATTTGAGCTTTGACTGAATTATTTTGCCCACTGTAAATTACTTCTTTTATATTTTTCCAGATAATAAACCAGAAAAAAATAATCTAAGGATTTATTGAGAAAACCCTTGTCAGACAAGCACATTTAATTTGCATTCATATTACCATTAGTCATGGCTTCCACTGAGTGAGTCAAAAATTCTAGAAGCATTTAGTAATGGAAGACACTTTTTCCTGGTTTTGTTTGTCTGGGTATTTTGTCTTGCATTTGCTTGGGAGACATACATGTTTTGTTAAATTCTACTGTTGCTTTTTATTTTTGGTGATTCAGTATTATTGTAGGCAAGCTATTTCCTTACTTCACTTTCATTTCTGGGAACAGGGTGTAGTCCATCTTATTTAGTGGAATTTTGACTATGACTCCAAAGGAATGGTTTTTTGAGGGATCTTGTTTTCTACTGGTACCAGTGGCTGAAAGAAGATTTTTCTCAGGTGGCAGCTTAGACATAGATAAAAGAATGTGTCTTCAAGCAGGACTAGAAAATGGATGCACCTAAACTCAAATTTTGGTCCTCAAACTCTTGCTTATTTGCTAACAGATTCTAGAGATTATGAAACGGCATAGGCACAATGTTTTTTTTCACATTTTTGACAAGGTCCTTTCAACCTTGTCTCTTTTCTGTTATTTTTTGACAGAATGCTTGGTCGCTGAGAAGAAGAGATTGAGTGCAAGTGATTTTTAGGCACTCAGCTAGGAAGGGACACTTGCTTCTAGTTCCTGCATAAGAGTCATACATTTTACACGAAATATTTTTGGAAGAAAATAGATGCATCATTCCATGTAATTTGGACCATGAGGAGTCATGATCGTGATGCTGAAGACCTCACATATTTGTTGTCATTCTTTTTTGGTCTCTATTTACCATTAATATTCTTTTTGCAGTTCTGTCAGAGATCTTTCTTCTTTTACCTCCCTTCTTCCTCTAGTTTTCTAGTAGGCAGGTACTTAGGGTACACAAGATTTGGGGTTAAAGCCCCTTCAGTATGAAGACAGTTGAACCTGGCTAATCTGTATCAGAATTCTGAACGCTGAACTGGTGTAGATAAGGAGACAGTACCTTGATAGGAAAAGATAGAATAGGATAGGAAAGGAAAGGTTAAATTTTAATGAAATTGATTGTAAACCCATTTTGCAGTTCTGGATTTTAAACTCCAAATGGAGGACCCATCTTTTTGCAGCCCAGTTTAAGATCCTAAATCTAACTGGAGGGTAAGCCTTAGGGTAAACCTGTCCATTCTGTATTGACTAGTTCAGGTGGCTCCCACTGAGAGATTTTCTTAAAGAGCTTGATTTGAGAGAGAGAGATACACAACTTTACATATATATAGGGAATATTGATCCCTTACATAGTACTCTGGAACTGGTTTAAAATTTCTTATAAGTTAGGCAGAGGTGCTTCAGGATTAGACATACAACAGTAAATTTTGGATCACTCAAGTAATTTTTTTTAAAATGAATCTCAGGAGTTTTTTCTTTTTTCCCCAGTTATATACTTACCCGTTTTGGATGTGTGGAAGCCTTTGGTGTGCAACCTCTCGAGTATTTTTTCAGTTCCACATAGTATTATTTCCCAGATAATGTTTTGTCTCTACAGCTGCTTTCATATGAAAGGCAGTTCCACACTTGACAGGTTTAGCGTAATCTATATGTAAGGTTTATGCTATCAGAAACTGTTTCTTGTCCAAATACGGCAGATAAGCTTATGGGATAAAGGTTGACATGCCAATAGGGAATTCTAAAACTCTGCTTGCAAAATCTCTGAGTCAGATGGTAAAGAGGGACTGATTTGGGGAAGGTCTTGAGTTTTAATTTTGTTAGCACTTATCTCTTCCCCATTCTGCAGTTATGCTAATATAAATGACAGTTAATCGTCAGTAGCAAAGAGGAAGAGGGGGGGCAACCAATATGAAGAAAGAGGAGGAAAAGCAGAGGTCATCAGACTAGCTTCTTTTCACATTACTATTTTGTTACCTGGTTGCTGTTAGAACAAGAAGAGGAGTGATAAAAGGAGGAAAAACAAAAATTGTGTGAAAAGAGAATTAAGATTTAGATAGGAGAGGAAAGAAAAGCATGCATTGTAGGAGAGGGTACAGTATTTCTGTCTGAATAGTCTGGTTTCTGTGGAGTCCAGTAAAGCATTTTTCTTCCCATACGTGTTCATTGTAGCTCAATAGTCTGTAAGTGAGGTGGAGAAAGACTGTACTAAGGTCATATTAAGAACAGAGAGTTCTACTTTTAATTTCTGAAAGGCACACTCAATTTGTTTCATAGTAGCGCTACATGTGTCATATCTTTCTACTTTGCAGCCAAGTGCTTTTCTTAAACCTAACCTAAATGTTATTATATATAAAAGTAAATAGTAACACCATAGTCTAAATAGCAAAGGAAATCTACTTTTATAAAATTAAAACTTATAAAAACTTGAACTTAATGAAGCAGTCGTCACTCAGCTTGTTTGTGTTTCTAAATGTTCTAAAATTATCATTATCCTCTCGGGAAAATTGTGATTATTATTCAATTATAAGACCATAAAAATATTCTCCTGTTTTCCTTAATAACATTTCTGACACTTTTACTGACTTTTTACTGAGATTTTCATTAATTATTTATATGAATATTTTTTTAGTGCACACCAAAGTGTGGCCCAGGATTCAAACACCGAATTGTTCTGTGCAAAAGCAGCGATCTTTTGAAAACTTTTCCAGCCACACAATGCCAAGAGGAAAGCAAGCCGCCGGTCCGCATCCGTTGTAGTTTAGGCCGATGTCCTCCTCCTCGCTGGGTTACTGGAGACTGGGGACAGGTAAGATAGTTCATATAAGTATTTATTGCTGCTAGTCTCCTACACATTAGCACCTTCTAAGGATAAGATGTTGCTGGAAATGGGAAAGAGATGATTCCTATGACTGAAACAAAAGCTTCTGCCCCATTGGTCTCAGATTGAAATGTGATTCTGAATGATAGTTGTCTGCTGAAATATGAAGGATTTGCTGAAAGCAATCTAGTTTCTACTGGATGAGTTTCTGTATGTGGTGTTTTTTTTTTTAATTAAATAGTCCTTAGAGGTTTTTTGGAAGGGGATTTTGGGATACAGCAATGTTGCAAGGTTTAGTATTTTTAAAACACATTTAACCTCCTTGAGAGGCATGAGGGAAATAGAAAGCCAATTCCTGTTTTAGTAAGAGAGAAATATATGTATCTCTCCACCAAAAAACCTTTGAGTTCTATATAGTTTTACATAAAATACACTGAATTACCAGACAGGGAGCTAAATTGTTACAGGACAGGCTGAATAGTGCTGCCATTATGCAGTGTTTCTAAACATGATATACTGAGTTTCCTTCCTTCTTTGTGTCTTTTCATCTCAATTATGATCAATGGCCTCTTTTTAAAATAATAAATGGATGTTTCAGGTTCTAAGTTTGCTGGGTAATTTGCCTCTAATGAAAATAAAACATTTAGCTTAGCTAACCAAGAGACAATCATTTGTGATATTACAGTGCAATCGGCTTTTCGCTTATGGTAGTTGTTCAGGTACACATTTATCTTACATTGGTACTGTACTAAAACCACTGTTTAGTTATAGAAATTAAAAAATGTTTTGAAACAGCAGAGTATTTTTGTTTGAATGATAGTTTCCTTTTTCCTTAAAAAAAGTCCTTTAGCAGATTTCTTATTCTCCTTGTTTTTTCTTTTTTACTCTAAAGTGATTATTTCTGTCTTGAAAACATGTACTTAAACTCAGGTCATGATATACGAAAAAGTGTTAATTACATTCGTATATGTCAAATCTTAACTGTTTATGGAGCCAACATTGCATTGTGTTTTATTTTCTTTGAAAGACAAGTGCTTGCATATACTGTCAAAAAAGAAATATTCTAAACTATTTTATGTAAATTGTTTTCTGTATTAACCAAATCTCTGCAGATGCTTGTCTTCTTTAAAATTTGTGCATGTTTAATGTTCCCAATTGCTTTCCTGTTACCGTGTTTTGTATTTAAAAATTGGATCCAAGTTGTTCTACTTTCGTATCTTTTTTATTTTTAGTGTTCTGCACAGTGTGGTCTTGGGCAACAAATGAGAACAGTACAGTGCCTCTTGTACACCGGACAAGCATCCAGTGAGTGTCCAGAAACACTTAGACCTCCATCAATGCAGCAGTGTGAAAGTAAATGTGACAGTACTCCCATTTCCAACACAGAAGGTAAGTTTGCCATCTTAATATAATTTATTCTGGAAAGAGTGAAGTGACATGGTCAGTATTACTGTATTAATTTATTAGTAAATGTGTACATGACATAATTTCTCAGATTGTGAATTAATTTTTTACAATTATTTTCTAATTGATCATTGTAGTTCAAAGGTGAAGTCAATAAAAACCCAATTACAGGTTCTTTGTTTTAAAAATGACCCTTAAAGTATATAGCCTAAGTCATGGACAACATACTATCGTTTTGTGTCATTAATTTAATTTTCCAGTCTCTTTATTGGTTCAATGGAAATGTCTGTAATAGCAGGGGGCATGATACACTTCTCATCCACTGACCTTCTAACTGCTCCATCAGTGGTTACCGTAACAATGTAGTGCCAAAAATACTTAATTACATGTTCATTGAAAGACTGGGACCACAGGTGTAATGCTACACAGTGCTACAATCCTGTTATTGTACTTTGACTTACTTGTCAGCTTCTTCTAATTACCTTTTAATTTCTTGGATTTGTAGTGCCTGTTTGAAATACTTACAGTATTTTTTACATGATACAGTCTAATCAGACTATTAACTAGCTTCATCATAACATGTTTTTACTAGAGTATATATTAGATAATAATGTCAAAATAAGCTTATTAATGTTTATGAAAGGCTCCAGATCTGAACTCGTAAATTGTTCAAGCCAACCTATTAGGAAATGCTGTCTTCAAAGTAGAACTGGAGTGCTAGGCAGTAAAAAAAAAGTTTTCTCATTGATTGTAAAAATTTATAGTAGTTACTCACCAGATGAGTACGTTTCATTTTTTGTGGAAGGGGAAAAGGAATAAAGCATTACCAGAACAGACATGTCCAAAAAAATTGCACAGCAGTATTAGTGCTTTTAAAACAGTTATTCCCTAAATTTTGATATTCCCTACATTTTGAGTACTTGACCACAATTTCACTAACACTGCTCCTTTTAACATAACTACTCTTTCACCAGTATATAATGGAGTATCTCCATATAATGGGTTCTCCAATTACATTGGAGTTCAATATCCTATTTGTATGGAATAAAAAAAGGCAAATTTATGCTACAGTCTACCCTGATTTGGTGTTTATTCAATACCTACTGTATCCATTCAGGTTCATGCCATAGATTCAAAATTATCATAGAAGTCTGTCAAATGGAGATGCCTGTGATGAAATGGGAGCATACTAAAATCTTCCCAGAAATACACTCATGCTTCAGTGTATGAGCACCATAATTTACTGCTTGGAAGTTTTAATTTTACATGGGGACTTATAATCCTATGTTGTCATTTGAAAAACATCTTCATAATAGACTTTTCCTTGGTTGTTTTAATTCCCATTTGTATGTTTAGTGCTCTCAAGTAATCTTTATGTGATGATTATCAATCTAGGAAACTTTTTGCCCTTCAAAGCTCAAAGGCTAAATGATATTTTATTTCCAAACACAGATGTTGACTTTTTCCAAAGTAAGGAAGGTAATAAAGTATTTATAAGTGGGTATGATTTAGTCCCAGTCTCCTCTTAATTTCAAAATGACAAGGTCATGTTGTTATTTATAGTCATTATGTTAGTAATTCTTCAATATTATCAGGAAAATATGCTGATCTCCCATAGATGAACACAATCAGGAGATTTCTGTGTGTGATCTGTGTACTCTGTGTGGCCATGGACTTCTTTACAGTGGAACTGTTCAGGGTAGCTATGAAAAGTAAGCTTGTTGGTAATAGTGTTTTTTAGGGACTTACACCTTCACTGGAAAATTTTTGGGATCTACAAATAGAAAATGTTGAAAATCACTTACATAGTATTCCAGATGGACTTTAGCTCTTTGGCCTGCACTCTGAATGGGCCAAGCGTGAGCCAGCTCCTTACTGACAGCCGTACAGCTTCATTAGGACAGTTAGTAAGAATCGAGGGGAAAAAGATACAGCACAATCTCTTCCAATAGATACCATTCCCAATGCGTTGCCACTTAGCATCCCATTTCTTCTTACATCCCACGTTGAAGGTATTTACTGGAAACCACCAACTATTTGTAAATGATTAAATGTCTCAAAAGTAAGTGTAATCTTCATTTAACAATTTAAAATACCTGCATCCTTTCAGAAGAACCTTGCTGCAATCCATGAAATACTAAGGGTGCCCTATCCCAAAATAAGACAAAAATTTTCCCTTCAAGGTATTTTTTCAATACTTTTGCAAGTATTTTTTAAATATATATTCTAATCTATACACATTATAGAGCTGCTATTAAGTAGTGACTGTAAGAAGCACAAACTAAGGATTTGCAGAATAATGTGCATGTATTGCACATTTTGTGCCTTAAAAATCCTCTTAGACACGAGAGGAGGTGATATCTCTTGTGTTAGTAAAGTGTTAGCCTTTAAACAGAGAGGCGTATCTTTTTCAGCATACTAGAGATGATGGAAAGCTTGTAAGATTTCAAGACCTAACTGATCCTAAAAAGCACGACTATTTTTGGAAAGATAATACTTTCTAAGAAAGAAATACTTCAGTTCTGGTGCTTGCTTGTGAATGTGTTTGTGAGAGGGGCATACTGTGCCTGTACAGTCACTTCTGTCTCTTTCCAGGTGCAGTGGGATGTGAACTGTGTGTCAGTATTTGAGCTTCAGGGAAGGGGTCGGGTCTCTCAGAGGGAGGGTTCCGCCCCTTGGGAGTGCCCGCGCATAGCAGAGCATACCTGCTTGCACGTGGAGACTTTGGCCACTTGCCACCTAGAATCACTGTTTCGTGCTTTGGGCCACACTGTGGGACAGAATCGACTTCAGCAGCAGGTCGTTGGTTTGCAGCAGAGTCAGACTACTGAGGGGATTCCCTTCCTACTTCAAACCCCAGCAAACCTCCTGATTCCGTTCACTTGCCCAGCTCTGTTACTTGCAGCCTATGGAACCCCTTCCAACAATTTCTGGACAATTTAATTTTGCTAACCCAAGATAAGAACATACATATGTTTGATGAAGCTTGAGCCACTCAGCAGCCTTCCAGTATCTGAAAGGGGCCTACAAGAAAGCTAGGGAGGGACTTTTTACAAGGGCATTTAGTGATAGGATGAAGGGTAATGGCTTCAAACTGGAAGAGGGGAGATTTAGATCAGATCTCAGGAAGAAATTCTTTACTGTGAGGGTAGTGAGACACTGGAACAGGTTGCCCAGGGAAGCTGTGGAGGCCCCATCCCTGGAAGCGTTCAAGGTCAGGTTGGATGGGGCTTTGAGCAATCTGGTCTAGTAGGAGGTGTACTTGCCAATGGCAGGGGGGGGTTGCAACTAGATGATCTTTAATGTCCCTTCCAGCCTAAACCATTCTATAATTGTATGATAATGATCATGTTGGTGAAGTTCACAAGCACTTCCTTGGGGAAAGTACTGGTTGTTTACATAAAATAAAAGTCAAAATTCTGGGGATACAGAAATAGTAAAAGAAAGTTGTGATATATCTTGTCACATTTTACATCTGCTTCAGCTCTTTGTTTCCTTTAAAGTCTTCATTGGTGATTTAGAATCTTGTAGATAGGGTTTTCATGGGCTGCCACTGATGAGGGTAACGTTACATTTGCTACTGGAAGTGAACTACAGGAAGCATGTACCACATGATTTGAAATGTATTCAGGATTATTTTATTCTATTAAGTATATGTATGTCTGCTGAATCTAGACTGCTAAAGGCTATCTGAAACTTCACCTGAAAAACTATTCTATCTATTTTTATGTCATTTCAGTTTTCCTTGTATTTTGTGTGATATGTCTTTGCAGTCTCTTTAGCTGAAGGCACAGTGACATTCTGTGATTTTATTACTGTAATATCATAATATTGTCTGATCTAGCCACAAAGTTCAGGAAGGAAGAGTTTAATAGATGTAGCTTACTGAAACTTATTAACAGTAGTTACTAGGAACAAAAAGGGCTCTGCTAAACCTCTTCCATTCACCACGGTCCTATGAAGAACAGGCTACTTCATCAGCCACCGTATCTATTTCAAAACTGATTTTTAAAACAGAAGTTGTGGGCAACTTCCAGAATATTATCTCAGTGCTGTCCAAATAGCATTGGCTGAGCAGGATCCGGTTTTAGTCAAGAAGAAGAATAACTTGAAGAAACGTGAAATAGGATAATTTCAAATCATACTTTTAGCAAAAATGCAGTTAGTGGCTTTACCTGTATTTAACTAAATACAATATATATGAGGGTTATTTTGGGGATTGAGCGAACTTTTTCTATCTTGACAAAATCAGGTGAACCTTTTTATTCCTCACTTCATTTATAATTCACCATCTGTCTCTCCTATATTCCTAGTCTCCACAAACACAAGGACCTTAAATATTTCTGGAAGATATTTTATCTCTTTTGGGAAGAGTTTTTGAAACTCGGTGAAACACAATCACCATGTGCAGTTGCTGATAGAGAAATGTGTCTGTTTCAACCAGCTGCCCCCAGTGTCTTTTTTCCTGGCATACAACTCTCTTTCCAAATTGAGAATTAAAAAATTAGAAAAGTAGTATACAGGATTAAAAAATTAGAAAAGTAGTACATAAAACATTGGGTAGGTGGAGTAAAAATATTACAATGAAAGTACTATATCTGCGTTAATGAAATGAAAGTTTAAATCATTTCATGACCTCTACTTATCTAGCTAAAAGCATGCATATTGCCATTACACATATTGCCATCATCAGAAGTACCGTTCAGTACAGACCCTGAAGTTCAGCCTCACTAATGCTTTCCTAGGTTCAAATACTAAAAATTCTCACCTGTGCTTAACTTGCTGCTACTACTACAGTATGCTTGCAGCATGAACGCACTCTCCATAACTACCTGTTTCAGAGCAAAAATGATGTACTAGAAGATTGTATGTAGAAGGAAGACAAATAGGAGTAGCTGAAGGATTGTACATGCTGGTTGTGTCTGTTTCACTATTACTTTTTTTTTTCTTACCTGTTTGGTGTGTCTCTTGTCCCTTTCATATTTGGCTTACAGACATCTCAGAGTCAAGGACTGTTGTTCTGTCAGGCCTTGGAGCAACAGCATCATGGTCTCCAGTCTTCACTTCTAGATATCAAGTCAATACAAAATACAATAATAGTCAAAGTACTGCTAGTTCATCTCCTTTTTATTCACACTTTCTTTATAGCTGTTGTAATTAGAGAAAATGGCTGTTGTAATTAGAGAAAGATTGTAGCAGGAAGCTAGTATCAAATGCAACCTCAAAAGAGTAAAAACTTACAGCATTCTTTTGAGAAAAATCATTTGCTGAGAAATTAATCTGATTTCATTCTTCCCATCAATTTTTGTAATTCAGACTTGTGGGGTTTAATTTTTCTCTGTATAGATCTCTTCCATCTTCCTACATGTGAAGGAAAGCTCCTTGCCAAAGCCCTATTTTAATATCAGTCTGGAAGGATCTGTGCAAATACTTTTAACTAAAAAACTCTTATCGGGCATCTCTCACAGTGTTCACTCCAGTGCAAAGGAAATCTGCAACAGCAACATTTGAGCTGTAGAACTTGAGTGTACACCTGAGCTCTCAGACACAGCTGTATGTCCAGTTATATCAGAATTAGAACTGGGCATGGACCAAACTATTCCATTCCCTATTCCCACCTTCTTTTGACAGAAAGGAAACTGAGCCAGAGGAGAACTGCAGCATGTTCCAGCAGTGCTGCTATGATGTACCCCCCAAGTCCCTTTAGATACAACCTGTGTGGGACGGAAAAGACAGAATCCTTCCTCTGCATGGTTACGCTCTTGTTCTCCCTTCCTGAGAGAGTTACCTGCCAGTATGACAAGGGCTGCTGAGGGTGTAAGCCCAGCATATAGTGAAAACACAACTATGAAAAAAAGCTTTTACGTGTCTATTACAGGCATAAAAATGGCTTTTCCTCCTGCATAAAAGAAATTGTGGATGTGTGGAACCAAGCCTAAAGTATAATCCATCATTCAGTCCAGTCACTGAAATCACACTGTTGGTGCCTTTATCCGTAACACTCCTCATTTTCTCTATCCCTGTTAACTGCAATGCACATTCTATTTCAAGGATTCTTACAAATGCAGAGGCATGGTACCAAATAGGGTGAATTGTGTTAGATTTTGGATAACCTCTCATGGATGGATAAAATAACTCCTGGGAAAGAAGCTATAAAAGTAAAAAGTATTGTAAGAAAAATTACTCACATTTCCTAGCTGTCTAAAGTGATCATTTATCCCAATAAATGATAATTCTTCCAATACAAAGTGGGCACACTTCTAAATGTCTGGGAGAGAAGCACTGCAAATATTTTTACGCCTTTTTAAAATATATTATGTGCACTAGGCTGGACTAGAAACAGTAGTTACAAAGAGGGCAAGGTGGATGGACAGAGAAGCAGCATGTTAAATGTCAAATTTTCTTTGTACTTTAATTTTTATTTCTGATTTTTTCTCTTTAATGCTCTTAATTATTAGAGTGCAAAGATGTGAACAAAGTGGCATATTGCCCACTGGTGCTGAAGTTCAAGTTCTGCAGTCGAGCATACTTCAGACAGATGTGCTGCAAGACCTGCCAAGGACACTGACCCCACAGAAAGCACAAGAATGTGCCTTGTTATTATCATTGTGGAAGAGTGTCCATCGAAGAGAGCCGCACAGCGGAATGAGATTGACGTCCTTGCAAATGCATTACCCTGTGGAAAACGTAACCACTGGTCAGCCCCAGCTGACAGGATTTCAATATTATTTTAACTTCTGTGAAGTGGGATTTATTAATCCAAAGTGCTGGACACAGTATAAGGAGGGCATGCCAAATTGGAAAGATCCACACAACACATATAGAATAGCTTACTGTGGAACATTTGTGTTCTTTTGACTAAATCCAATAGTCTGTTTACCTCCTTGGACCATTAAAATAATTTTTATTATGGACTTAGCAATGACACTGAATCCATTTCTATTTAAAACTGTTTAAAATGTAGCTGTTATGACTTGGTCTACTATGGAAGTAAAGAAGAATCAAAAAAAATGTTAAGTCATAGCTTAAAAATGTTAACTATTTTATCTCACAACACAGCACCACAATTTAAATTATAAAATGAGCTTGGACATGTTATTTAAGGAGCAGAAATTAAAAAAAATAATGTATTTTTCCTTCATTCCACCTAATTCCCTTTGGAGTAATCCATATTTCCTGAACACTGCTGTGAGCCATATATAAAGTGATACTAAATAGAACAACTATAAGGGACTTAGTTTTAACAGGTGCAACAGTTATTGCAGTGGTGCATGAAATACAAGTGTGCTATGAAACGAAATGAAATCTGTGTTGCAGGTTTAAAGCCATCTTACCGTTGTACAAGTGAAGCTGAGAATTCCACTGAAAGGGAACATACTTCCGTATCATGGAGGAGGCAAACTCAACAGTGGTGAAGACCGTATCTTCACTACTATCTTACAGGTTGCGTAGAACTTACACTTCGACTCCAGTTCACTTTTGTTTACAACACAAGCCACAAAGAAGAAACAACTTTGTGGGAATCTAGATCTGGTTTACAAGTTACTTTTGATTCTCCAAAACTAAGGAATTCCAGTGCAAAAGATAAGCCTACTGTGTAATAGCAACAATCCTTTGCAAAGCTGGAAGTTAAAATGGATTCCAGATGTTGCTTTCTTTGATACCATAGCAGGAGGGTGTTTGTTTATGAGAAAGAATATGTGAATGTGCAGTTCAGGAGACCACATCCAAGTAGGAAAGGGTTACAACCAAAGAATAAATGACTCATGGAGGTATCTAGGTTCTGTTCACATGAGAAGTCAAAAATGTGCTTGAGCCAAGATGCCTGTTGGACTATAAGGAGTGAGGCACACTGGAAGAGGGGTGGCTAGTATGAAGTCTGGCCACTTTCACCTAAATGGCCAGATACATAATTAAAGCTGGACCGTATTTAAAGCTAGGGGCAGCTTTCAGCATGAGACTGGAACAAACTCGTGCTTCTGGAACAAACTCATGCTTCTGGATTAGTAGCTAGATTCCTTAACTATTCTGCTGCCATACTCCACTTATTTTGTATTACCATATTTTTAATATTCACCAAATACTTTGCATTTTTAAAGGTGCAACCGAACTACTTAGGCAAGTCAGATTCAAGAATCTACCATAAAAAAGTTAATTGTCGTGCTCCTCTTTCGCTTCACTTTTCAGTAACAGACTCAACAAGGAGATAAGGAAAGTAGGTACTTGTTTATATCAATATATTGTACTTGAACACTTGCGTTTTGCAGCAGGTCCTTGATGAATATGCTTTTGTGTCCAACTATGCCTCCTTTGTTGTAGTGCAATTAAAATTATGTGAACAATAATGTGTTACAAATTCTAACTCAAATAGCACTTTTTTTAAAAAGTACTCTTTTCAGTGAAAAATAATTTCAAAATACAATGAGATTGAAGTGTACCAGTATATTTTACCAATAACAAGTCAGATGTGTTGCACACTATTTACTAATGTGAATAAACATGGAACAATAGATATTGTTAACAGGACTCATACTATGAAATCCCCTCAACATACTGACAATCTATCCGTGGGGTTTTGTGTAGCCCACGTATTCATGACTATCAAATACCTGTCATCTGCTACCTCTTGCCAATATTTCCACTTCCATACGCCTGTGACCAGTGGAATTCATTTTCAGTTGGCTTACATGTATTCACATATGCTTATCTGCTGCTCTCATCACCATGTAAACAACTCCTGTTAAAACTGACACCAGTAGATAAAAAATCCCAGCCTTTGGGATTTGCACATAGGGATTAAGGGCAGTATGCAGTCCTTCTTTGTTAAGTGAATCAACTTTCTATATCCTTGTGACAAAACACCTTGGTGCTACCATGTCCTGGCTAGGTCAAAAATATGATGAAAGGGAAAGGGGTTGCTATGGAGTTCCCTAAGCAAGAGGCCTCTTTGTATCAGGGTCCAGTTTTCCCCAGGGCATGATTTTTTTTTATCAGCTAATGTGTCTTTTCAGCTAACAAGAAAAGGCTTTTCTATGTATTCAAAATAAACCTTTTTTAAATTTTTTACCTCATTTAGGACATTAAATTGTAAGGAGTGTTTCAAAAGACACATTTTGCTCTCTTACTGGTGCTAGAACACTAGGGAGTCGATGTTTACTCTGCAACATAACAGCACTGAGGTTGGAATTTAAAGAACTCCCTGGAGCAACGTTGAATTGTATTGTTAAAGGGAACAAAACACAGAATGTATGTGGATTTACAAACTAAGCAATGCTTCAGACTAAGACTGAAAAATGAAACCTAATTCAAAGAAAAATAATTGGTTTCCACAGCACAGTTCGTTGCTGCTGCTACACTGTAGCCATCTATATAACCTAAGCTAAATAGTGTTATATTCCTAAATAGTGACAAAAGGACTATTTGTATAGGCTATAAATATGACAGGCCTAGAATCAAATAGTAGAATATGAAATGCAGAAATCAGTCTGGTGCCAGTACTTCCACTGAGCAATACTATCAGCTGAAGAAGATCAAAACAGAAAGAAAAATCTAGAGATTAACCCCTCAAGGTGTATACACCAAGAATAGTCCATTTCGTTAGGAACTTTGTAATGGAGTGAATGTCACATAGATATCCTTAATAATACAGACTGAAATTACCTTTGTATTATTGTGATTAGTTGCTTATTATTTTATACTCAGTATTAATGTGGTACACTGTTACTTTATTATTATTATTTTTGCTTTTGTAAATTATATTCTAATTTATTGTCATGTTTCTTAACACTTGTTCTACATGCATTCTCCTGCTTGTAATGAAAACAAAAATATTGTAACACTTGATGCAGTGAAATTCCACACCAGGCACAGATTTGTTTTTAACATAGATAATTTAGTAAAATAAAACTGCAGCTTTTAAGAATGATTCCCGTGGTACGGTTGTCTATTCCCTNAACCCTAACCCTAACCCTAACCCTAACCCTAACCCTAACCCTAACCTAACCCTAACCCTAACCCTAACCCTAACCCTAACCCCTAACCCTAACCCTATCTATATGTTATGCTAGAATCTTGTCCTTGGCAGCAGTGATATTTCTCATATATAAGCAAAACAATAAGGAAAAGAAAAAGTCAAGAACATGGTCATGTACATTATTAGATAATATTTTAGCTTAAGCAATAAATGTAGATCAAGAATGAAATTAATGGCAGCAAAAACATCCTGTACTTCTTGGAATGATTTCAGTAACAGCCAGTCAATGATAACAACAATAAAATGTCCTTTTTGCATTGAGCTTTTAAGGTTTTATCTGAAGTTTATCTGAAGCCATGATGTTTTTAAATGTAAAGAAGAAAGTAATTTCAGAAGACTTGGTGCTTAGGATGCTGAGAGATGCTTCTTTTCTTACGTGGTACAGCAACAATATCTTGTATGGAAATCTCTGATCAAGTCCTATGAAATATTTCTTGTTTCTCAGTTAAAATCTATTTTGTGGTTTAATGAAAATAATCACTCTACTATTACAAGTAAGATGTTAAAGTACAGAGAACCTTAAATATTTTGATAAGGCATTTACTGATTTTGGTTATGCTTTTTTATTCTATTTACAAATGAGTATTCAAAAAACAATTACCTCTTTTAAAGGTACAGCTGTTTCTACCTGTGGTCTATCACAAAGTTTTATTGCCCTACAGNGTGGTACAGCAACAATATCTTGTATGGAAATCTCTGATCAAGTCCTAT
Organism: Burhinus bistriatus; assembly: GCA_013397275.1. Taxonomy (NCBI): domain Eukaryota; kingdom Metazoa; phylum Chordata; class Aves; order Charadriiformes; family Burhinidae; genus Burhinus; species Burhinus bistriatus. The sequence goes on from VYXH01001741.1 coordinate 25,198, forward strand.
GAAATATTTCTTGTTTCTCAGTTAAAATCTATTTTGTGGTTTAATGAAAATAATCACTCTACTATTACAAGTAAGATGTTAAAGTACAGAGAACCTTAAATATTTTGATAAGGCATTTACTGATTTTGGTTATGCTTTTTTATTCTATTTACAAATGAGTATTCAAAAAACAATTACCTCTTTTAAAGGTACAGCTGTTTCTACCTGTGGTCTATCACAAAGTTTTATTGCCCTACAGATCGGAAGTTAAAGATGGAGTAGTCTTAGTAAATCACACAGTCTAATAACAGTTTCCTCTGTCATTTCATAACTCTGTTGACTTTCCTCTGATACATTCACACTGCAAGTTATTACCTGATAAGTTTCCCACTATTGTTCAGTTTTGAGTATTTTTTCCCCCCCTGGAGTGTTTGTGTTTTGTATTATAATGACAGACTGAGTACACTGAAACAAATGCTCTTGTGTTTCCTTCTCTTTTCCTCCTCCTGCTACCTTAAACCTAACATCACCCATGCTGACTATAGAATTCCTGGCACACAAGATTCCCTTCAGTCTTCTTAAAATGCACTCTTCCTGTGCCTGAACTTCCTTCTGGAGCCAACCCTGCTATTATAATTCTCTGTTACACTTTTTCAGTTTATTTCTTGAGGAAATGGATGCCATTTTTACCTGAGATACTTGCTTTTCCTTTCTCTTGATTTCCCTTGCTATACCCCACAAGTGTTCCTTCATCAGTTNGATTGCCCTTGCTATACCCCACAAGTGTTCCTTCATCAGTTAAACTCCCTGTTCTCTCTGAAGCTATCTGATCTAGAAGAAGGACTTCTAAATATCCTCTGTAGAATGCTGAACAGGCCTTGGTTGTTTTATTGACTTTTTTATTATGATGATTTTTTATTACTAGGAACTAAGATCCTGAACTCTTCTGTGGAATTTTACTGCAATAGACTTTGGATGAGTCCTGTGAGCCTCGTCTGGAGTCAGTCAATCACCCATATAAGTCTTAAGAGAAGGCCATTACTAAGCTGAAGCTGTCATTCTGTGAGAAGTGACACCCATCTGGCCGTCTTCCCTTCACCACAAACAACAATTAGGTGGAAGGAATGGATCATTGCTTCTGTGTGGTCTCTCCAATCTTTGTCCTAGACAGAATGGTGTAAGAGCATTTGCATGCAGTAATCAGGATGGAATCCCAAACAGATTTATAAGTCAGCCATGGAACAAGGTTCACTGCAGCACTAGCAACTTGGTAGTTTCGCAAGTATATTTGGCACAGCTAAAGGGGGAGTTCATGTCCAGTTAAGGAAACTGAGCCACTCAGAATGCCGTATGCTGTGTGTTTAAGGATACTGCGTCCCTTAAACTGGCATATCACCTGGGCACCACGCATTTTTTCTGTCTCTGCACAGGACTGACATTTTCCTTGAGCTGAACAGGCTACAGGACACATAATTTGTGCTCAGAGGTCATACAGCTGCCAGTCAGAAAATTACAGAAATCTGACCTGGAAAGGATATAGATATATATTTCTGCATTAAGAGTGGGAAGATGCCATTTCAATTAACAGAAAGGCCTTTTCAGAGAAGACCTAGCAAGCTCACTAGATAAATAATCTCACTTCTTTAGTAATCCTGTTTGGAACAAATTCATTGGATCACAGCTTGAGATAGGAAAGGAAGTGTTTTGGAAGCTAGCAGTGAAGGCTCAGCCAGAGTGCTCCAGGCTTCGGTTGCTATGACCACCCAGAGGGATCAGATTTGGCTTGGCTGATAAGGGATAAGCTGTGGCTCTTGGAAATTGGATTTCTTCAATGCTAAGCACATCAAAATCAGTATGTTTGTTTACTCTTCTCCCCATCCCCCCTTGACATCAAAGTCTGTATAACCGTACACACTCTTGCAATGTTTGTAACATAGCAAAATTATTGTTCATATTGTTTGAAAACCCATCTCGCAATACGATTTATCTTTTGCAATGAAGATCAGTCTTCTGTGTAGGATTCAAGATCTCCCTCCCCTGGAAAGGAGATTGGTACTGAGTAACACTTCATGCAAGTAAGCTGAGGGAACAGTTCTGCACATGTGGGAATGCCTTCCCGTTATATCTTTATGGAAAGACATGGATGCTCAAGTTANGATGCTGAGAGATGCTTCTTTTCTTACGTGGTACAGCAACAATATCTTGTATGGAAATCTCTGATCAAGTCCTATGAAATATTTCTTGTTTCTCAGTTAAAATCTATTTTGTGGTTTAATGAAAATAATCACTCTACTATTACAAGTAAGATGTTAAAGTACAGAGAACCTTAAATATTTTGATAAGGCATTTACTGATTTTGGTTATGCTTTTTTATTCTATTTACAAATGAGTATTCAAAAAACAATTACCTCTTTTAAAGGTACAGCTGTTTCTACCTGTGGTCTATCACAAAGTTTTATTGCCCTACAGATCGGAAGTTAAAGATGGAGTAGTCTTAGTAAATCACACAGTCTAATAACAGTTTCCTCTGTCATTTCATAACTCTGTTGACTTTCCTCTGATACATTCACACTGCAAGTTATTACCTGATAAGTTTCCCACTATTGTTCAGTTTTGAGTATTTTTTCCCCCCCTGGAGTGTTTGTGTTTTGTATTATAATGACAGACTGAGTACACTGAAACAAATGCTCTTGTGTTTCCTTCTCTTTTCCTCCTCCTGCTACCTTAAACCTAACATCACCCATGCTGACTATAGAATTCCTGGCACACAAGATTCCCTTCAGTCTTCTTAAAATGCACTCTTCCTGTGCCTGAACTTCCTTCTGGAGCCAACCCTGCTATTATAATTCTCTGTTACACTTTTTCAGTTTATTTCTTGAGGAAATGGATGCCATTTTTACCTGAGATACTTGCTTTTCCTTTCTCTTGATTTCCCTTGCTATACCCCACAAGTGTTCCTTCATCAGTTAAACTCCCTGTTCTCTCTGAAGCTATCTGATCTAGAAGAAGGACTTCTAAATATCCTCTGTAGAATGCTGAACAGGCCTTGGTTGTTTTATTGACTTTTTTATTATGATGATTTTTTATTACTAGGAACTAAGATCCTGAACTCTTCTGTGGAATTTTACTGCAATAGACTTTGGATGAGTCCTGTGAGCCTCGTCTGGAGTCAGTCAATCACCCATATAAGTCTTAAGAGAAGGCCATTACTAAGCTGAAGCTGTCATTCTGTGAGAAGTGACACCCATCTGGCCGTCTTCCCTTCACCACAAACAACAATTAGGTGGAAGGAATGGATCATTGCTTCTGTGTGGTCTCTCCAATCTTTGTCCTAGACAGAATGGTGTAAGAGCATTTGCATGCAGTAATCAGGATGGAATCCCAAACAGATTTATAAGTCAGCCATGGAACAAGGTTCACTGCAGCACTAGCAACTTGGTAGTTTCGCAAGTATATTTGGCACAGCTAAAGGGGGAGTTCATGTCCAGTTAAGGAAACTGAGCCACTCAGAATGCCGTATGCTGTGTGTTTAAGGATACTGCGTCCCTTAAACTGGCATATCACCTGGGCACCACGCATTTTTTCTGTCTCTGCACAGGACTGACATTTTCCTTGAGCTGAACAGGCTACAGGACACATAATTTGTGCTCAGAGGTCATACAGCTGCCAGTCAGAAAATTACAGAAATCTGACCTGGAAAGGATATAGATATATATTTCTGCATTAAGAGTGGGAAGATGCCATTTCAATTAACAGAAAGGCCTTTTCAGAGAAGACCTAGCAAGCTCACTAGATAAATAATCTCACTTCTTTAGTAATCCTGTTTGGAACAAATTCATTGGATCACAGCTTGAGATAGGAAAGGAAGTGTTTTGGAAGCTAGCAGTGAAGGCTCAGCCAGAGTGCTCCAGGCTTCGGTTGCTATGACCACCCAGAGGGATCAGATTTGGCTTGGCTGATAAGGGATAAGCTGTGGCTCTTGGAAATTGGATTTCTTCAATGCTAAGCACATCAAAATCAGTATGTTTGTTTACTCTTCTCCCCATCCCCCCTTGACATCAAAGTCTGTATAACCGTACACACTCTTGCAATGTTTGTAACATAGCAAAATTATTGTTCATATTGTTTGAAAACCCATCTCGCAATACGATTTATCTTTTGCAATGAAGATCAGTCTTCTGTGTAGGATTCAAGATCTCCCTCCCCTGGAAAGGAGATTGGTACTGAGTAACACTTCATGCAAGTAAGCTGAGGGAACAGTTCTGCACATGTGGGAATGCCTTCCCGTTATATCTTTATGGAAAGACATGGATGCTCAAGTTAACTGGAATTTCAGGAGACAAATTTTAAGTCGAGAGTGCATTTTAAGTTACTGTTGCCACATTTGTTCTAAGGCCAGCTATGCTTTATAAAGCAAATAATTTTACAGAAGTGTCATTGCCTTCCAACATCTTTGAATACTGATCAGAGACAGGGTCAGAGCCTCGTGCACACACGACAACGTGTGTTTGAAAAGTTTGCTGTCCATTTCCAAGACGCTCTTTTTCATTGCTCAGAATCCACACAGTGGGACAGGGCTTCTTATTCCTCCATCATCTTCTTCCCCTTGGTGACTGCGTCTCCTCTTTCTCACTGCTTTCACATGTCTGTGGATCTCATATTTGGTGTACAGTGCTGCTGTCTTTGATCTGATACTTTAATTTGAATGTTATTAAAAATTTTCACATCTGTAACATAACACTATTGTATGTTAAAAATGCTAATGTTAGGTTGGTTTTGTGAGTTATTGAAGTGTAAAAATGAATATAAAATCTAAAGAATTTAAAGAAACAAATGCTAGTGGTGCATTAAAATACTTTTTTTCAAATAACATGCCAGGTAAAGGTAATTTTTCGTGTTTTCTTCTACTGCAATAATTAAAGACCCTGTCGAGATGCTTCTTCCTATTATGAAAAACACTTATTTAGAAGCAAATATAAACAGAGGGAACCTAGCCTCTCTTTTGGTCTCTCAGATTCTCTTTCACATTTAGCCTTTGCTTTTGAAATGCACCATCAAAACAAGACCTTCTGCAGCAAAAAGGAATCTCAAACATCTCATTTGGCCTTTCTGGCTCAAAGTTTCTTTAGGAGTTTATTTACCTAAGATAAGGTTTCATTGTTGAAAACATCCTGCCAATTAGCAGATAACATTTGACTTCAGATGTATTATTCTTCACAAGCATTTTGTCAAGGATAGGGCTGGTAACTGAGTTTCTAGGGAGGAGTGGAGGTATTATGGCTATAATTACACATATCAATTAGCTATATCTTGCTCAGAGTCCTTGTGAAATAGAGTGCAGCACAGCCTATTTAAATCAAAGGGGAAAAGAATTTAAGTTGCATTTTGCACCAGCCACAAAGAGAAAATACAAGAGAAGAATATTCCCTCTCGGGATTTTCAGTGAGGTTTGAGAAGTTGGTTCAGCTTTTGTTTCTCACTGCAATCCTTGGTCAAATGTTTGTAAAGCTAAAGGACGATGGCCTGAATTCTGTTAAAGTGGATTTTTTTTTTTTAACTTTCTAATCCAAATCACCCTAAGAAAGGTCTCAAGCATTAAGACAAACATCCTTCTGTAAAGTATTTGTGAAGATTTGTGAAGTTGCTATGCTGTTTTTGCCACTTGTTGCAGTCATGATGATCACAAATTTTGATGAAAGAAAAACTACTGAGAACTATGGGTTTGGGGCCTTGGTTTCGTGGCTCTGGGTGTGTCCCCTCAGTCCCTTTCTCCTCTGGATGGAAAACTCTGCCATGTGGTCCTTTTTCGCCCAGTATGAGCAAAACACATTTTTGGCACCAGAGACTCTCTGGCTGCTCCTTGGCACTCCCAGGCTGTGGGCAGACACTCAGTAAAATGGGTGGATGTGGCTTCAGACATTGCAGGTGCCTCTGCCTGTGGCGCCATGGACAGCATGGCATCAAGTTGGTTTCCATGGGACGTGGCTTTCCCGTCACCTGGCACTCATGGTGGGGACAGGATGCACTCAAGAAACACGCTTTTTCCAGGGCATCTTTCAAATTTGGTCAGCAGCCTTCTCTTAGACTTCCTGCCTGCGGCACCGCGTGTCCCTCAGCCCTTTTTGGGAGCCCAGCTGGGGCCCCTAGCAGCTCAGAGGCACAGCCAGGACAGAGTGCTGGTGTGCGCAAGCCTGTTGTGGGGCCTGGTTAGGGCTGGGGGTTGCCTTGGTCGCTTGTGTGTGATGTGGTCCCTGTGCTGAGCTCCAAGCTGTGATGGGTCTCCTCTGTCGGCAGCTGGCACCAGAGGGGAGGCTGAGAGCTAGGTGTGGGCCGGCTTCACACCAAGAAGCCCTGGGTCTGGGGAGCGCCCAGGGTAAGGAGCACCCATGGCCCTTACCAGCTGCCTGAGCCGGGCTGAGCAGCAGCCGCTGCACAGCCTCTGGCTCACAGCAGCTGCCTCCTTGCCTGGAGAAGTGACGGGGACGATGCAGTGAGCAGCCACAGGGCTCCAAAGGGAGGGGTCCCTGCATATGAGCAGGAGGGCTCGAGCTGAGGTGGAAGGCCAACAACAGTGGGGCTGAGGGAGCCACAGTGGGGCTGCAGCTCTGGAGCACGCGCATCAGTGGGGCTGCTCAGTGAGGGAGAGATGCTGCTAGGCTGGGAAAGCTGCAGAGGGGGCCAGGGGGTGGGGAGGGAGAGTGGGGCCATGAAATGGTGTCGGTAAGCTGGGAGGGCATGAGGGGCTGAGGAAATGTCGGGTAGCATGGGGATGCTGGGGCAAGGGTTGGATGAATTTGTGGGACACCACAGGTACCCACGCAGATGTGCCCCTACAGCGGAAAGGAGGTGGCTCCTGTGGGTAGATGGAGTGTGCAAGAAACTTGTAGAAAAGCCTTGAGCTCACAGAGTCCAAGGGGACTTCCCTTGCAGAAGCTCAGTCCTCAGGATGGAGAGTGGAGGGCCCATGCAGGACTGTGAAGACAGAAAGACCCTTGGTCAGTTTAATCCCTTCAGTGAACTTCTGAAATGCTATATATACTATTAAAAGAAAGAAGCTGTGACTCTCTTGGTGACTCGCAGCAGTGAGCTGAACTCTATACCTTTTTGGATAGCCTGTTTTAATTGGCTATGCTGTATTTAGCAGATGAGTGAACTGCAAATGATCACGGAAAGTAGCAGTTGCAAAAATGATGTCCATAAATCTGCCTGCCGCAAAGACAGCAGTGTTCTTGAATGCCAGATGCTCGCTGAGTCCCATGTAATTCTGCTGAGCTGATGAACAAACACTTGCAGCCTGTGTTGACTCTCAGCTGGTCATCAGGATAGTGAAGAGCTGCCAAGAGGTATGTTGCCTGTTAAGAGTCTGAGACTTAAAGCCTTCAAAACAATAAACCTTGAATCTCCTTTAAAAATAAAAGGGGGGGAGAGCGGTAACACATTTTGGTAAACTTTGGACTGAAATTTTGATCATTCCTCTGTGGCTTGAGCAACTTCATTACAAAAGCAGTCACCTTGCACAGGGTGTCCAGAGTTGTGCAATGAAGTGCTGTGGTTACGTGTAAAATGTCAGCTTGGGGTTGCTTGTGTTTTCCTTATTATACCATGTGTGTCATTCAACAGTATATGTTTATTTTCATCAAGTTTATGCTGTTCTTGGAGGTTGCTTTTAATGGCCCATACTTACCTGGACTTAGTCTATGGAAGTTTGGAAAAGGATGCACAGATGAATAGTCAGCCCTACTGCTCAAAAATCTTGATCCAGGATTTGAAAAAAATCATGAAACTGTCTTTTGGAAAAAAAACCCACCAAACCAAAATGAAACTTATGAGTTACTATTCTCTTACTAGCCTTTTTTTAAGCCTTATGGTTTACTTGTTTCACATTTTTCCCCCTTTGTATAGAAAATTGCTTTTTTCAGGGTGAGAGGAAAGGCAGGAAGCACAACAGCTGGATTCATGTCATTGCAGTAGTCTTTCAGTAGAAAACACAAATGCTTTCAGGCATTATAAAATGACAAGGACTAGCGGGATAAATATCCCATTCTGATTAAGAATGGAATGCTCACTACACTTTTTAGGAAGTTTCAGTTATATGTATCTTTCTCAGTGAAGGCAACTGTTATTTTAAGTTTTGATCCCCATTTTATAAAAATAATGACTTGACTTAATTAAATGCTGCTTTCTTCTGGGTCATTTCAAGTGATTGTCTTCCAGCTGGAAACTGCCAGAGTCCAGGGGTATTCTGCCCACATTGTCTTTTTCTCTAACATCTGTGATCTGCTTGGAAAGAGAAGAATGCAATACCAGCTCTATACTAATAGTAAACCCTCAACAACAATCTAGCAGCATCCTATCTTACTTATATTACTTCTTGCATGAAGGTGTCCAGTGAACCTGAACTTGTGGTCTGCTGAAGGAGTCCTCGGAGAGTAAGAAGATGATGTCTTTGTCCTACAACAGTCTTGCTCTGCCAGAGAACACAAATCTGGTGCGAAGTCAGAAACCTGATAATTCGTAACTAGCTTTGAGTGCACATATATAAAACCAGTGCCTTTGGCTTCCTAATGTTGCCTCTCTATTGATACTAGCCAAAGCTGCTTGGACAGTCAATTGTAGGAATTCCCATTTGGGCTGTCTTTTTTTCTTGTCCAGGTACTTACTTTCTGAAATGAAGGATGTAAAAGGTGCCTGCCTTTGTCTTGGTACCGCAGTATCAGAATATAGTACATCACAATATAATAATCCTCCTCACAGACTTATTCTTAGTCAAGGGCTCCTTTAATTACATTGTAGAAATTTGCCCAGTTGAGACTGTACATATATCTGCTATAAATACTTGCAGAGCAGCATGAAGCTGACATAGCAATGTTCCCAATCAATTTTTAATCTGAAAACTGTACTTTTTATTAAAAGATTGAGAAACAGTGAATTCTTGGACATCAGTAAATGTAATGAGTAAAGTATGTATAACTAATTACAGTAGAGTATTTATTACAATGCAACTGCTAAAAATCCTGAGGAAAAAAAAATCACAAAGACACAATTTAAAATCCTTTCCAGTAAATAAGCATGGAAAAAGCCCCTCAAAATAAAACATCTTTTGCTCTGTAGAAGCAGATAATCCATTCTTAGTCCAGTGCACAAATTTGATTTACAGTGCGTTTCAAAATATTTATCTTCTTTTTAGGGTTTCCATCACTGCTTAAGCCAATAACCTGCTGTGTTTGAAAATATCTGGGCAGTAATTGTCATTGTTTGCAAAGCTGTTTTGGAAAATAGTGAGCTTCGTGGCATTTTGTAGATTTAAGGAATGAAATTACCAACATTGTATACATAATCCAAGTGACCTTCTGGCTTCAGAAGCTCAAACCCACAGAAAAAAAGCTTAACAGCAAAATGTTTGCTTAATTTTTCTTCTGTAGTTGGTCAGTTGTAGGTGGATTATGTTATAGCCAGTTTGGCAAAAATATGATTAGTTTAACAATTCCGTATAAGTACATAACAATGTTGAAGTAAACATGCACGGAAGAATATGGTTTTTCTGGGTGGATAGCCTGACCCATTTTCATATTCATATCAAGTATTTGATAAAGGACTATGCTGATATGATGGTATCTGGGTGCTCCTGTGACTCATCCAAAATGATTAACAAATAGTTGGAAGGCTTATTTACTTTTATAGTTTTCTGAAAACTTAACAAAAAGAAATATATTGAACTCTTTATCGTATATGTGAATGTGTTAAAGGACCACGTTTCCTTCAGTGTTGTTAGTTACAAACTGACAGAGATCTTTCCCAAATTAAGTGTTTTGTCTCCTTTATCTTCTGCTTAAGATTCTTTTGCAACCTACCATGTGATTACAGAGTGAATATACTTTTCTGACAGGCAGCTGTTGAAGAAGTGATGGGGGTAAGTAGATTTGAGGAATGTCTTGGAATTTTGGTTCAAATCTCAAAAAAAAAAGAGCACAAACAGCATTTCCAACTCAGAACTAAAATGACAAGTAAGTCTTTAAAAGTTGTTAGCGGTGTCCTTTAAAAATATATACATGCACTAGGAAAAATACTCAGAAGGCATTGTTTGGAGAAACAGTTTTGAAATGAAAAGTTTTTCACCATGATCCATATATTGCATAACTAACATGCAATTGCAGTTTATTGACATCAGAAAAATGCAAAACCCACTTAGGGTCTCCCTGCAGTCCCCCCTTCTTTCCTCCGTGACTGATTTTACTCCTAGCTCACTCTGTTCTTTAGTGGATCTTGATGCATTTTACAGAAATCAGTTAATGCTTCAGAAAGTTCACCAGTGTTCTCAAGATCAAGTCTAAATAAGCATACCCAGGCACCAAGGTATTTATTCACTGATGATCATATAAGCATTGCATCCATGTTGTACACAACCTTTGGTAATTTCCAGCTATATCTTATGCTACCTTGTCACAGATATATTTTTCTCTTAAAAGGGAATTTTTTGAAGAGCACCTTAGGAATGATCTTGTGCCAGAAGTTACCTGTCACTCTCTTTTTGAAAACTGGCCACTAGCAGTCATATTTAAACCTTAAAAGTTACAAGTGTTTTATTCCATTGGTACCTGGAACCAAGTGCCAAATTATGTAAGTTGCATGCTATGACATTTATTTTAACATTCTCCTCTCTTCAGACTAGTTACAAGTTCCTGGTTATTAGCAAGAACCACTATAGTGTCATAAGCTGCATTTACACTGCTTTCTGTTTAACATGAAACATATTTTTTTTGACAAACATTTTTTAACAGAACTACTTTGTCAGAATGAACTCATTTTAAAATGGTCCTTTACCTATTCTGGGCATTGTGCCACATCATGTATCTCAAGGTACTCAAACGAATGAGTTCAGACTGGGTCACACACTTGACTGCCTTTTCCTATGTCTCGACAGTTTTTTTGCTCTCTGCTTTCAAGAAAAAGAAACAAATCTCAGTCCTGATGCAGGTTTAAAAGGTCTCTATTAATACTGAGGTCACTTTCCTGTTCTGTGTAATCCAGAGCAACTCCTCCGTCACCTTTATGAAGAATGTGCTCTAGGCAAGGCATAACTCTTACATTTGTGCTGTGTTCCTTATGTATAGAAGCTGGCAGAGGCAGACATACGGGCAGTGATACCACAGAAAGGAGGGAATGCACTTACTGAATTGGCTTGCAGTGGAGGGATTTCAGCACAAAACCACTTCTGTTTCATGAAGCTCTGAGATGGTAACCCAAAAGGCATATGGGAAATGAATTCATAATACACGTGAGAGGCAGTACTGTGTTTGCTTAATTTACAAACACTTAAGATGCTGCACTGAAATAGTCCCTCTGAGGTATTACTCTGTCTGGTTCAGTGCCGTCATCGCAGCTGTGAGAAATGCCATATACAGATAGATTTTGGACTGTATACAAAGTCAAGTACTTGTACGTTTGGAAATGAGAAACTCCAAAATGCTTGTGCAATGCAAGTAGAGTTAGAATTTCTTGCTCTTGAGGTCCTGTAGGTGCTTCCTCTGCTACTTTGGGTGTATCAGGGAACTGATTTCATTGTCACTTATCCTCCAGCTAGGCATTGGAAATGCAGAAAGGTTTTAAAGACTTTGGAAATTGCCTGTGAACCCTTTGCTGCGAGTTTTGAGAAACCATTGGTCCTAGGTAACTCCTGGCACTTTCTAAAACTAATAAACATAGCTGTCAGGCTGTGAAGTGGGTTGATCCACAGCGCTTACAGTTCCTCTCAAGAATGCCTTTAG
>VYXH01001742.1:0-45024 GCA_013397275.1 Burhinus bistriatus
TCTGGCCCAAACCATGACAACCAGCTTCTCAGATTACATGTAGAGGTGCAACATTTCTTTCCCCTCCTGCTGTGTAACTCATGTTTGTGACCAGGTCTTGAGACCTCTCCTGCATAAGCACTGACCTTATGTATTCATACCACTACCCAAGTAGAAATTACCTTTCCTACACCCTAGTTGATCCCATGAAATTAATATCATGGGAATCAACATTAAACAATGTTTGATATAAGAACTATCATTTTCCAGATTTTTTTCCCTTATCCTAATCCAATATATTCCATTGAAAACAACTTCTGAAGATCCCCACACTTTCTGTTCTGCCACATATCAATATGTTAACTTACCTAATACTATCTAATCTAATACTTATCTAATACTTATCTAAAAATAATATCTAATAAGTATTGACAAGGCATGAGAACCTGAGTAGGTTCTTATAGCTGCTTTAATATAAAAATCAGTAAAATAACATGTAAAGCCTGTGATGGAGGAGGAGTAACTTGTGTGTCTTTCCCAGTCTCGTTGTCTGCATGATAATTCTACCACTTGGGCAAAAAATCATAAAGTTTGTTTTTAAAGATCCTGTAACCTTCATTGTTGCCTTGAGTAGCAGTGAAGAAGTTGACAGATTGCAGGTTCCTATTTGTAGTCAGCAAAACCTCTTTTATGTCTCATTCTTTGCCAGAAAAGAAAAGGAAGCTACTCAGTCAAAAAGATATAGTACTCCATTCAGGAAAGCAGAAAAAGAAGTTGGAGACAAAGGGAGCTGATTGCAGGAGTTCGTTACTCCCAAGGAAGTGAGTACAGGCAGAAGTAAGTTAGAGCCCAAAATAGTCAGGGCGTGTGAAGGAGAATCACAAAAATCACTACTTACATTGATAAAAAAACCTCTGCAATTCATGTCAATTTCTCTTGCTGCAAAAGTGGATCTATTTTTGTCTTCTAAATGCTGTGTGATTTTTTAAATCAAACTCTTATTTAAATTTTTAAATTTCTTTTCCTTTTTTTTTTTCCTTTTTACTGCCAAATGAAAAAAAAATCTGGTAACATCACTTTTATACCTTCCTGACTTTTTCCATTTGTCTTTTCTTTTTGTGCCATATAAGTTTTCAAATATCTTCCCCACCTTCAGAAGCATTAGGTACTGTCAAAATTCTAGCTCTTCACCAGATTCTTTGTCACAGAAATACAATAGGGAACTTCAGTCCTTGCTTAATAAAACCTTAGTTTCTATTCAGGACAGAAATTGCCAAGAAACAGGCTTGACATCCTAAGGAACCTTGGACAGATGTAGGAAGGTCCCCTCTAAATCTAGGAGGTGACATTAAGATTGTTTGTAAAACTAAAGAGAAGACAAGAAACATAAGCAAAGTGAAGTTAAAGGAATTTATGAATTTGTGTGTGTGGACCACCACTTATATTAGGAAAAATTTCTTCACTGAAAGGATTATCAAGCACTGGAACAAGCTGCCTGGGGAAATGATTGAGTCACCATCCCTGGAGGTATTTAAAAGACATGTAGACATGGCACTTAGGGACATGGTTTAGTAGTGGATTCGGCAGTGTTAGGTTTATGGTTGAACTCCATGTTCTTAAGAGTCTTTTCCAACCTAAATGATTCTATAATTCTATGATTCTATGACTCTATTCCCTGTCTCCTTGTGTGCACTGTGTGCTTCCCTGAGATCTCTAATCAAGTGACCTTGACAATTAAAAGGCATAAAATTTCTGTAACAGTCAAGCCACTACATGACAAAAGCTTTGCCTCTTCAGCTCTTGCTCTAGCTAATTACCTCAGTCTTCTTGAGAGGTTGTCATAGTCAGGTAAACCAAATCTGTTTACTTACCATTTTCTTCTTCCTTTCTCTCCTCCCTCTTCCATAGGCCTCAGACTTTTTTGATGTACGTTGAACATTAGATACCATCCTGAATATAACACAGATGTTATTATTATGATGGAACTTCATGAAATCTATGTAATTTCTGGACAAAATAAAACAAGTCTGAAACATGTGTAGATTAATATTGTTACCAATGTAACCTGTGCTCTAATCTGTCTTCTGCTCAGATATAGATAGAGCTATTATCTTTCTTTTATATGCATGCTAATATTTAGAGGTTTATAATATAAAATAATATGAAATAAAGAATTAAACAAATTGACCTGTTAGGTCAATAGAGAAGAGTCAGAAGGGATATACAAGAATATCTCCAAATGTACAAAAGGCTTTTTAAAGAAGGAATGTCTCTCTGTTCACTGAATTTGTGGAAGACAGAACAAACAGTAAGCTGCTTAAATTTCAGTAAGTAAGATTTAGTTTAGATATCAGAAAACCTTTTTTGTAATTGTAAGATTAGGGCAACAATGGAATAGGTTACCAGGCGAAGTTGTGAAATCTCACTCACAAGTCTTCAAAACCTGCATCTTAAGCATCTGTTAGAAAAGACATAGATATAGTTGTTCATTCCTTGAGGTAAACAGTGCGCTAATGACCTCCTGAAGTTCCTTCCAGTTCTGTGTTACTCATGTCTTATTTGGGGAGGGGCATGGGGGGGAGGGGGAAAGCTGTAGGGGTGGCTTCTGTGAGAAGCTGCTAGAAGCTTCCCCCATGTCTGATAGAGCCAATGCCAGCCAGGTCTAAGACGGACCCACCACTGGCCAAGGCTGAGCCCATCAGCGATGTTGGTAGCGCCTGTGGGATAACATATTTAAGAAAGGACAAAACCCCTGCACAACAGCAGCTGGAAGAGAGGAGTAAGAAAATGTGAGAGCAAGAACTCTGCTGACACCATGGTCAGTGAAGAAGGAGGGGAAGGAGGTGTTCCAGGTGCTGGAGCAGATTCCCCTGCAGCCCATGATAAAGACCATGGTGAGAGAGTTTGTCCCCTCGCAGCCTATGGAGGACTCCAGTGAATCAGATATCTGCCCTGCAGCCCATGGAGGACTCCACACCGCATCAGGTGAATGTGCCCTGAAGGAAGCTACAGCCCAGGAAGAGCCTGCACTGGAGCAAGCTCCTGGCAGGACCTGTGACCTTGTGGAGAGGAACCAATGCAGGGGCAGTTTTTTTGGCAGGACCTTTGACCCCATGGGGGACCCATGCCGGAGCAGTACATTCCTGAAGGACTGTACCCCATAGAAAAGACCCATGATGGAGCAGTTTGGGAAGACCTCCAGCCTATGGGAAGGACCCACATTGGACAAATTTACAGAGGAACACCTGTGAAAATTTGTTCTTCTCTTCAATTCTAAGACTGTCCTTTTCCATTTCTTTGCTTTTTGGTTGATATTATTTAATAATGTACCCTTTTGCAAAACATTAAAGAGATTCTCTTCAGCAGTTCTTAGCTGTTTGATTCAGTTGCTTTTTTTTTAAAATGTTGTTCTGCATGGCTGGTCCAGAATTTAAATGAAAATTATACACTAAGGATTACTTGTAACCAGCTGTTAGCCAAACTGCTACCTTTCAAGACTTAATCTGTTTTGTTTTGTTTAATGATTGACCTCTATTTAGATCTCTTTATTGTTTTTTAATCATTATAATTTTACTATGAAGTACAGTTCAGATCAGAACTGTTCGCACCACGTGAGAGGAGGATGTAGAGAGGTGGGGGCTGATCTCTTCTCCCAAGTAACAAGCGATACGAGAGAAAATGGCCTCAAGTTGCACCAGGGGAAGTTTAGATTGAATATTTGGAAAAATTTCTTCACCAAAAGGGTTGTCAAACATTGGAACAGGCTGTCAAAAGAAGTGGTGGAATCACCATCCCTGGAGGAGTTTAAAAGATGGGTAGACGTGGTGCTGAGGGACATGATTTAGTGGTGGTTTTGGCAGTATTAGGTTGATGGTTGGACTCAATGATCTTGAAAATCTCTTCCAACCTAGGTGATTCTATGATTCTATGATTCTGTTACACTTTGGTACTGAAGGCAGCTCTTCAGAATCGTCTCTTGTGATTTTTGAGAATTTTATCTTAAGTATGAGTTTCAGAATCTCAGACTAACTTTGTAATGTTAGGCAATATTTCCACTTACTCTGGCCTTATATAAAGCAAAGATAGGAAGTAACAGGAAAGACATATAGGACGATGTTATTTGAGGATTTAGGAGATGGAATAAGCGGCTCTATGTAAAAAAATAAATTGAAGCTTTGCCTCAAATATCTGTCAGACTGAATGACATTGTCATGACATAATGCAAGGAAATTTTCCATAAAAAATTATAGAAACATGTTCTCATATGAAAATTGTATATAATTTACTGGGTCTCCAGCATCTTCAGATTGCTGTAGGATAGATAAAGTCTACTTGACATACCATGGGGCAGAGCAATTTGGGGACATGGAAATCGCAGTCTGGGAGGACACGTTTTTTGCCATATTAATACAAACCCCTGTCCTGGTTTGAGCAACACAGGACTAATTTATTTTTTAATGCTTGGGAAAACTGTACTTTTAGAAGACTCCAGTGTCTGAATTTGTGAAAATATTTACTGTATAGCCAGATATGGTATGTGGGTTTCAAGGTCTCCGTGTTTTTAAGCTAGACAGGTGCAGGGATGAGGAGGAGCAAGACCCGGGCACTTGACCCAAGCTGGCCAACAGGATTATTTCATACTGTCAATGTCACATTCAACAGAAATTAGAAAGTTTGCTGCGAAGCTTTCTCTCCCTTGATGGCGACAATCCAGAGAACTTCTTGCCCTGCTGCCAGACCACTGAGGCCTTCCTTTCTTCCTGCAGCTGTAGCACTTGCGGTGTCCAACATTTACTGTCCACTGCTGGGAGTGCACACCTTCCTACTGATATAGCTGTCTGGGTATAATCCTTGTATATTTTATACTGGTATTGGAATCACTATTGATTCTTTAGTGTTATTGCTGCTAATTATCTAGTCTTATTCTATTAAATCTATTTATATTTCATCCCTTGGGTTTCCTTGTTTTCTTCCCAATTCCCCTCCCTGGGTGGGGAGGGGTTATCGGTTGAGAGAATAATTGTCTAAATGACAATAAATTATTGTGGGTTTCTCAAATCATAACTCTCCCAAAGCTGGCTAAATAATGCTGCTCATCTTTAGCTATATTAAAATATGCTCAGTGATGAATGAGTCGTCAGGTAAGACAATCAAAACTGCAATTTTTCACTTCAGTGGCACCAACACAAATGTCAGGGTTGCTTAGATAACCATGAGGAATAAACATTTATGAATAAAATCTATTTGCTAGAAACCAAGACAAGTTCCCTGTGAATGAACTGAATTGCATTCAAGGAATATTTGGCTCTTTTGGCGTGAGTTTCTGTTTCCAGCAGAAACAGCCCAGCAAAGCTCCTAGTAACATTGTTAACTAATTGCTTAGTTTTCTAATTATCAATATTAGCTAATTGCTTTGGCGTACAGCCAATAGTAGTTGGTTTTTTTCATTCTTTACAGTATTGTGAATTGAGTCGTACTCTTTCAAAACTGCCTAGCGTATCAAAATCCCATGAGAAGAGCAATGCAATGGTTTCTTTTATCCTGCTCAGCTTCACTTTAGAAACAAATATATTTTGTCTTTGTGCTTATAACAGTGTAAGAGTGTATATGTATGAAATAATGTCAAAGCTTTGCACATGATAATATTTTGTTATTTCCAGTTGAAGGGCATGCCATATATTGCTTGTCTCTGCTTTTTGTATCAACTATATGTCTTTTCTAGGCCACCTAGGCTACCAAATGGTAAATATCTTTGAACAATCTTATAAATTATTTTCATAACTCCAGTGTGCTGCATAGCTGGATGAATTCCAAACACCTTTCAATTTCAAAATGAGATCTTCCAACTTTGAAAGGAAGAGAATTTTCATATCTTGGTGTAATTATTTCAATGATTGAAAGGTTGAATATATCTCTTCTTGTTTTATTGTCAGCTAAAGTACCCAAGTATCCTAAAGTATCCAAAACATTCTATTAATCTGTGGTAAATTTAGTGTAATGTAGCATCAAATTTAATGCAAGCAGTTTTAGATAACCTACTGATAATGTTTAATTTAAAAATTATTTTCTATTGTTTTGAGATTTTTGGGTATGGTGCAAGTGTGATCTTTTCCTTAATGTACGTTGGTTACATTTTTGGTGGTCCTTTCCTATACGGATAAACTTGGCTGTATGAACCCTATCATGGACAAATTCAAACAAAGTTTAGCATTAGAATTTTAATGACACATCTGCTTAAGCCATTTTGTCTTTTCTTCACATATGGGTCTGTCATATACATTTATTTTACATATTTTGGCTGCTAAGCTTTTACTTAGATCTTTTTTTTGAAGAAAATTAACTTCTTTCTTGTTCCAAGGTTCTTTCACACTCTATATAGTCACTATTTTTTAATACTGTTGGACAAATATCAGTGGAGTGTCAGTATAAGTAAGTCTATGAGTTACTTATTATCATGAAGCACTCGTGATCCTGATGATATACTACCTGGAAATACTAGTCTTGAAAATTTCTCAGAGACCAAAATTTATGTAGTTGTCTTCATCTGATTTAAATGTGCCGGTTCTGTTGGTTTCCTTGGTTAGATTTGATATAGTGCTGCCTGCTCAGTAATTTTGTTGTTTTATATATATGAATAATTTTTTTTCTTGTTTTATTTATATATATATATATATAAAGCAACAACAAAACCGAAAAAATATAGACAAATGTTTCCAGTTCAATAGTTTCTTTCCAATACCTGAACTGGAGCTGTTGTGAACTTCTGTATCACATCTTCAGTGAAGGTCTGAAATGGACAGATGTGGGGTTTTTTTCCTTTCCAGGACTTCCTTTGAGCATTTAAGGTAGGATTCATTTCACGTAGTAGTAGATGTTTAATATACAGATGTCCACTTCCAAGTGAATCAGTCTGAATTCACTTCATAGTCAAAGAGACAATGAAATTGTCCTAAGTAATGTTTTCTCTGGCCTGCTTTAAGCATCTTCAGTAAGGTGAGACAATACATGCTCTACCAACGTTCATCTCTCTTCATTGACTACAGAGGGACCTCTGGGTCATTAATTTGACAAATCCATCCTCTAACATTTCTTGTTGATCTTTCTAAGCCAGTGCATTCCTGCCTTAAAAAATATGACAAAGCACTTAAAACAGTTTCACAGACTTTATCATCTTTACAATCTGTAAGGTGATCCAAATTCTATCGATGATCCAAGCTCTTGCACTTGATCATTATTAGTTCTTTAAGTATTTTTTTCAAATGTAATATGATAGCAATTTTTCTGTCAGGTCACAGAAACAAGGGCTGTATTCGATTTAAATGGATTGCTAATAAAACACTACTCCACATCGGAATCTGGAAATCTAGGAAAAAATAAACTAAATGTTAAATAGTGCTTAGTGAGCTAATTTTTCCCCCACACAAGTGCCAGCCAGTTGAGGTAACAATATTTTATTAAAAGTGAAAAAAAGAAAACTTAACGAAATAGATGTACCAGGCAGTATAAAATGCTTCCCTTACCACTCTCTTCACTAGTGAGCTACCTGCTGGCAAACTGCTTGCTTCCCCTCCTTGCAGCGATACCCCCCTTAGCCAGTGACTGTGCAGTCTTTCAAGGAAACAACGCCTGATCCACACTGACAACACTGCTGAGACAGGAGCTTCTTCCCCTCATCTGCCTCTCCTCTGCTGGCTCTGCCAGACCCTCCCATGACCTGGTCCTGGTCCCAGTCTGCATCCACCTTGACTAGCTGCTTGGCACTTGCTGCATTCCTGCTAGCAGCTCTAGCTAACCACTGCAATGCTCCTAGCCATCTTTCTTGTGCTTTTTTTTAGGTTACAGTAAATGTATTATTTATGACTAACACTGTTTTGGGAACAGGAAAGTCTTAGCAGACTTGACTGTCTTGTAGATCAAAGGAAACTAAATGCCAGTCCCACTTCACACCTCACCAAGACCTCTAAAAAAAGACCTCCACAAAAAGTCTCTGATCTGTTTTCTTTCTGCTCCAGACTCTCCCTTCTCTATTCTCCAGAAGAAGCTATGGCTTTATATTAGGAAGGCCTCAGACATAAATACCTGCCCAGACTTTCACACATTAAGACAATTAGATTTTTTTTTTATTTCAAGGTGTGCTTCTCTTTTTAATAGAAATGTCTCCAAACATAATGAAAAGAACATATGCAAAACAACATTTCAGCCCTACTCATCTGTCTCTTTCAGTTTACTTGCCCTTCTCTCCAATGGATGTCACCAGAACACGTTTCTCAATTTCTTGCATGGAAGGAAAAGTGAAGAAGGGGTGTGTGGCCAATCCGTTCTGTCTTCTGGGA
Source organism: Burhinus bistriatus (assembly GCA_013397275.1). Taxonomy (NCBI): domain Eukaryota; kingdom Metazoa; phylum Chordata; class Aves; order Charadriiformes; family Burhinidae; genus Burhinus; species Burhinus bistriatus. The sequence continues at coordinate 8,313 of VYXH01001742.1, forward strand.
TTTCATCACAGGGCTTACATTTTCTTGCTACTTTACTCAAGATTAAATCAAAAATTCCTACAAAAATCTCTAAGTAAATGGTAGCCATTTCAACCAGAAGTTACGGATGAGCAAATTTTCTTTCTTTTTTTTTTCTTTTTTTTTTTTCTTTTTTTTTGTGTCCTGCTGCTGTTGCACTATGGCAGGAAATAAAACCTTCCCATTCACCACAGATTAATATTTTCAGTGATCCTTGAAAAACAGCTGTTACATTGGGTGAGACTAGATGTATTTCTAAAACTCCTAATGTGTAAACAGCTAACCCATTAAAAAATGTATTCCACACATAATGGCATTTCTGTTTGAATTAGATTATATCTTTGGAGACTAAAGTTAGAAGTTTAAAAAAACCCATGAAAAATGGAACCGTTTTTGACCAAATTTAAAAAATAATCCTAAAAAACCAAACAAACAAACACAATATTCAGTAGTTTGAAGGCTACAGCAGGTAATATGCATAAATATATATATATAAAGCAGGTACTTTTTATATGGTTTAACTACTGGAGAAGGGGACTAAATAATAGTAACCATGGGTTATACTAAATCTATATTTAGAATGTATTTGGCTATACTTTACAGAGCAGAAGAGGCAGATGATATATGTCCCCTATGATCAGCCCTGTCTTTAATGGCATTTACATGCCAGAATTGTGAAACTTTATAAAATACACCAATGTTATATTTCAGGTTGGTTGACATCTTTTGCCCAGAAGGTGAGCTCTGCCTGAAGATAAAACTTTGTATGCATATATGGTGAAAAAATTTTGAGTCATATTTTCCTTCCAGGTGTAACACTCTGAAAGTGCACATTAATGAACGTGGAAATAGAAACATGAAGTAATAATGAGGCATGCTTTTGTTTTATGTTTTTCCATGTGCTACCAAGCTGTGGAAGGTAGCCTTTATGACCTCTAAGTGCAGTGAATAAGACCTTACATTCCACAGGATCTTACCTTCATTTGAAATCAACAAATCTATTTTGACTGCCCTGTATTTTTCTTCAGGCTAATGCTATTTTTCTTCAACATAGCAGTCACTGCTGCATTGAATCGGTACAACTGTAGAAAACCAGTCACATTTGGGTTGTAAAATAGCTAGATCAGACCTGATTGGGATATTGAATGGTTTGAAGATTGCCCTGGATGACAAGAGAATAGTTTATCTTGTCATAGAAAGAGAAAATATAATTTCTTTGCAGCTCTGGGATCCTATGCTGAGGGGATAGTCACTGGCCACTTCGTGGAGAAAAAATATTCAGTGTTCAAGGACAGCTTGCTTTTACCAGACAGGAGATGGCAGAAAAACTCACAAATTACAGTCATGGTGATGCTTGCTATCAACACATTTGACAATGCAGAGGACTTCACAGTGATTCTTTAAGAAAGATATGTTACCTGAGTGAATTTTCCTGAAGTAAAAAGGCACTTATATACATTTATATTTATGCATCTATGCCTGTATATGTCTTTTTTACATATTATTCCTTCTTGGAAAGCAGAGATGAAGAAGACTAAAAGAGAAAGGGAATAATTGTTCCCCCACCAGCACCCCAGACATTTTGTTTAACCCTTGAAAACATCCTCAGTTGGGTTCCAGAGGCCATGCTGAGCCTTGAGAAATATGAAATGTTTGTTTAACTATTGTTTCTTTATTACAGCTGAGCCACACAGTGATCTTTGAGAACAATCTTATTATGCTGGTTTTCTAAAAAGTTTCCTATTAACTTTGTAAAAAGGCTGCAAGTCACAGCTACTTTTCCCAGGAATACAGTGAGAAAAATCTAGCCTCTGAAGAAATGGAATAATCCCAATTTTTTAATTGACTTTTAATCTTCAAACCTAGATATAGAAATACAAGGAGGACACATTCCACTTTAACCCTCCCCCCAGCAGCTTAACATTTTTTCCTGTTTGGAAGACACTAGCTGAACTATGTTAAACTAGCCTGTTCTGCTGTACACGATGTTGGGAATCTACATTCTTCCTAAAGAGAATTAACATTAGTGTTAATATCAATTTTTTACTTCATATTAAGCTCTAAATCTTAGCAGTGTTTGAGAGTTTTTACTGTGCCCTCCTCTTTCCCTCTCCCCACAAGAAAAAGCTATGCATCATACCAGAAGCTGTTCAAGCAGTCCAATAAAGGGTTTCTTTTGCCTCTCAGTTTCTGAGGTGAAAGAACTCGTATAAATCTTGCTGGAAAAATAGGTAATGTGAAAAAGACAATACAAATATATATGCTATTACTGCTAAAAACACAACAATCCGACAACGTGCATAATTAATACCTGCAATTGCATAAGAAAAGGAAAAATATTGATCAGTTCTGATATTGGCAGAGTTTGTTTGAAATCAGCCTTTTATACTGATTTACACACAAGGTGATTCTTGTTCAGGGTACCTTACAAGGCTGAGTAAGTAGAGCATGACCCTTGTTTCTTCTTCCTTTATTTTATTGTTGAATAGCCTACATTTCCCAGTTATTGCAAAGGGATACAGTGGTTGTTTGCAATAGAAACATATTTGTGCTGACTTGTTGGCTACCGGCTTCAGTATTGGTTTGATCTTATAGTTAGCACATTTTTTTCTAAGGGCTTATTTAATATGCTGCCCTGTAAACAGGTAAACATGGTTAAAGGATACAGTAGGCAGACAAAATTGATTATTTCTAATGTTTTAATGGATTGGCACAGTGAAAAGCTTCATTATATAAATTCATGTGTTTTTCCTCTCCCTCACACTTGAAACACGTTTCATTCATGGTGTTTAAAATTCTGCCCGTGCCTCTCTCTGACAATAAAAGAGTCAATCAAAGCCATTCCAAAAGGCACACATGGGCAAAAGCAAAACAAAAAAAAACATGGGATGGTTTGTGACATACAATGGTCTTTTGTGACCCAGTCTTTTTTGACTTTATTCAACATTTGTAGTGTGATGAAAATTATATAAAGAAAATGCTGCTAATGAAAAATGCTTCAGAACAACTGCCCAAAGTGTGCTTGTTTTTTTGTCCCAAGTTGTTTTTTTATAGAGGAAATGGGGTATGTGGTGTAGTTTATATTATGTGTTAACTTTTATTTTCAAATTTTGTCTTACCTGTCTGAGGTATCAAATATTTAGTCTATTTAAATGTGTGGGTTTTGACGATATTGCAGTAATTGTGTCCATGAAAATGATGAAATGAATGAACCATTCACAACTGAGTCATAGCTGACCTTGCTCAGGCCAGTGACATGTCTCCATTACCCTAGTATTTGTGCCGTTGCTCTTTAGAGCATTTAGATTGGGTTGACGTGAATGTCCCAGTTTTCCTGAAATATGTTGCTTCAAAACACTTCAGTATTTTGATAGAATATGTACTATCTACTGCATTTTCCACTTATTTTTTTCCATGTCTTTCCTACTGGGAAGGAGTGTGTCTAAAATCTGTTGCCCTTGTATTTCATGCTTGGCATTTTGAGAGGCTGGGAACACGAGAAGGACAGACATTCATAATAGTGAATTTAAACTCTTCTTATCAGAAAAGGACTACCCTTGGCATCGAAGTATTACCTCCAGAAGAAACACCACAGAAGATAGATCAGGTTGAGAGGGTTGTTAATCATTTTGCTGACCTGTACAGATTTCTCTTAACTTTCAAAATATTTAATTCCCTCTAAGCACTGTCAATTTGATGTAATATCAACTACTCCAGCATTGCTGAGCAGGTAAAATCTAACACAGTTTTTCTAAGAAAATAATCTTGTAGTAGTGAGTCAAGCCAACAGAATTCTCATTAAAAAAGTAAGTAAGCAATTCGTATTTGTGGAGGGTGAATATATAATCAGAAAGGCAAGCTGTGTGTCTCATTGTCCTTGTCATAGCCCAGAAAAGAAGAGAGGTGGATGTAGTGACATGCAAGAACAAATTTCAGGTAAATGCAGTCTAATCATATTTTTTGTTATGTTGGCCACTTCAGTTAAAAAAAACAAACATGATGTTTGCAAGCAGTGTCCTCTGGAGCAGAAAGTTTCAGTAAAACCTTTCAGAATAACATGTCAGGAAACACTGCCTAAAAAAAAAAAAAAGAATATTTCTTTTTCAAGGGACTGTAAAGAATCCACGTTATTTTTCACTATCATAACACTCCCCTGAAGAGTTTGGCATTGACATTTTAAGGAAGCACGACCCATTCATTCTTAGGTTTTTCTTCTTGAGCCTAATTCATAGCTTGCTTACTCCCTGAATGACTGTCAACAAATCCCGCTGTGATCACTATGGCCTTACACAGGATTCAGTCAGTCTACCTAGACTGTTTTGCAAACAGTGCTCTAACAGCAACCTCAAGACTTGTCCACGTATGTGTTCATGGAACATCCCTGGAAGCATTATGGCCCTGGGCATAGGCAGAGGCTGAAGTGCCTGCCTAGATAGATGGCAGACACACTACACATTTTTTAATTCATTAGTATGGCCTTAGGCAGTTTGAAAAATTAAGAAAAATAAAATAACAAGAACATGTTCTGAAACAGCCATTATTTTTCTTATGCTGCCTTCAAATGATGCTTTTAAGCAAAAGAAATTTGTAGTGAATTAATTTTTTTTTTATTTGGGAAAAAAGAACTCACCATTTTCAGGTTTTCTCAGTTTTAGGGCTTTTTTGGGGGTGTTGTTTGCTTGGTTCATTGGTTTTGGTTTTGGTTTTAGTTTTGGGGTTTTTTTTCATTTTTTCTTTCTCTGTATTTAACCAGAGTATTCCTTGACCTCAATGACCTGTTGGCAAGTTTATCAGACTGGCTAAATCACGTGTTTTCTAATGAAACAACGTGTTTGGTCAGATATGTTCCAGCAAAATGATTTTAACAACATGACATTTAAAAACTGTTCACCCGAGAAACCCCTATCAAATGGAAAAACAACATCATTATCTTCTTGCTCACTCACGCCTTTTCTACCATGGTTGCTATTACTGAATTGCTATCCGGTTCTGGTCTGAGGGGCTCACACTCTGCAACCTGACATCAGTCAATAATATTTTGAGACTGTGAACTTCTGCTAGCTCTGTTTACAACAAAGAACTAAATCAGATCTCTGTCAGCAGTCTGAAAATCCATGGTTGAGCCATAATGATTCACCTACATGTGCATATGAGGCTCTGGAAGAAGTCTTGTGCAAAGGTTACAGTGAACTACTTCAGTGGACCATAGTTTCCCCAAAAAACTGAAGAAGAAGTTTGGCTTCAAAATATAATAAATTCCAGAATAATGAATGTGTAGGAATGTCATTGGTGTTCAAGTCAAATATGGAAGAATTGTTTCTTTTGGTGAATGCTCAGTTCAAACTTCATAGCTTATTCCAACCTTGATATGAGATGAGACTTCCTTCAGAGGTGCCAAATAAGATGGACATGACTTGCAACTTATTTAGAAGGTAACAAGTAACACTGACTTAGGTTGGATTTGAACTGGAAGAGACACTGAAAATAGATACAAAGATGTTCTATTAACAGCAATTACCTGAAACAATAAGTACTCATATTTATTATATGTATATTATGTATATGTATACTTAGTGTATTTATTTATCCATTTGCTCTTGAGACTAAAGAATAAGGCTATGTATATTTCTGGAATTTGTGAAGTAAATTGTAATGCATTATATCCCAAACCCAGTGAAATATTAAGCTGAGCTTTTTGCAGCAGAACTGTATATTGTGTGCTGACTAGTATCAGCTGTAATAAAATAAAACCCACTGAATGAAATCTGGTAGGTTCTAAATGGTGTCTGTTTTTCTAAACAGTTTGAAAGGTGGTGTCATCAAGTCTATTAACTGCAAATTCCACGTTTTACCATGTTACTATCCCTCAGAAAAAAAGCAAAACCAAACAACCTTCTATTTTTCTGTGAGTCTACCACTATCCATGTGTTGTAGATCAATATCTTCGCTTACTGGAGAAATATAATAAAAAAGAAAATTGGCAAGCATCTACCTCTTTTGGCTGAGCAACTCAGTGAGCAGACTGTTAGCCATGCTTCCTTGAAAACATATATGGCCTTTATCCTGCGATGGGTTCTGCATGGACAGGTTCCATTTCTGTGTAGTGCTCTGCTGGAATTTCTGTTGTTTTCTAGGATTTTAGAGATAATAGGCTCAGCCAAGGGCCATGAATCTGCTATCAGGGCTGTAATTGTAAGATTGGGGCTTTTATTGCTCTTTCTTTCACCCACTGCGTCTACATGTACAGAAACCTGTTTGAAACAGTTGTAACCCAGGAGTCTTATGTGCTGTGCTTTAGCAGTTCAGCACAGACGTTGCTAGAAGAGGCAAGCTGCAACATTGGTTGGAATAACTTGGAAAACACTCACGTTGCTAAGACACTGTAAAACCTGTACTTCCATGTCCATATCGTTAGTTGTGTCTGACAGTTACCTACAGACTTGCTGGAACATTTTCCCACTAACTTGTTTTTCTTTTCTTGAAAGAAGCGTTTCATGTTTAAACAAATGCAAGGATGGAAATTCCAGAAATCTTTCAAGAAGTAATAGTATATATTAGGTAGCAACAGTAAAGTGAAGGCTCATTTTGAGTTTTAATGCTCAGTAAGTAGCTCTTGAACAGATTTCCATTTAAAGATGTCTTTAAATTCTGATTACGTTAAATATAGGATGGATAATCATTCTCTACCTAAATAATTATTTTACAGGTTATATTCTCTCAATTAATTTTCATAAGAGAGATTCCACATCTATCCCTTCACAAGAGAAAGAAATAGATACGAATTCACAAAAGACAGCAAAAATTGTTTGCCATTTCTGTAATGATTTAATTTTAGTTTCATCAAAGGCATAACAGAAATACTTTCAGTAGTGGAATTATAGAGGAGGGAATCATTACTTTAAGTCATAGTACTAGCCAGAGCTCAGGAACTCAAAACCTTTCACTTGTTTTTCTGCTTCTTTTTGTCCTTGCTTTGAAAAGACTCAGACTGCAGTAAGGACCTATTTTTCATCCCAACTACACCTTGCTTTCTGCATTATACTTCATTATAGAGCATGTCCAAAGAAGAGTTGCAGTAATTTAAAGGGGGGGTAGGGGGGCAGAAAGTGGGACCATGTTTTTGAATGACTTTTAGGGTTACACAAACGTTAGTGGTTGTAGTAAGTCAGAATAGCTCTCGTGCATTTACAGTTTTTGGCCACAGCCAATGACTCCAACAATGCATTTTAGCAGCCACAAACTAGTGAAAAACAGGGAAGTCACAATTACAACCTTTTGCACATGTACATCTTCTATGCCAAAGGGATAAGGGGAGGCAAATACATTACTATGGCAGCTCTCCATCATCAGAGAATTCCCCTTGATTGAAATAATCCTACAGTGTCTGTTAAAATGGCTTTATGCCTGTAATATACTGGAGAATTAAGACAAATGTCAGTCTGGAGACTTGGAAACGGTAAAACCTTTCCAGATGGAAAAGCTTCTACAATTTATCAGCTCCTCTCAGGCAACAAACACTATTTTTTCAAGAAAAAGAAACACACGTAAGGGAAAAGGACAGCAAAAAGGAAAAAAAAAAAAAGGGTTTTGTTTTTTCATTTAAATCTTCATTTCACATTTTCATTTTGGGTATGTGATATAAAGCTTCAGTTCAGTACAACAGGTGATTAGGGAGAAGGGCTTTTCTCAGAGNAAGTGTTTTGATTTTTCATTTAAATCTTCATTTCACATTTTCATTTTGGGTATGTGATATAAAGCTTCAGTTCAGTACAACAGGTGATTAGGGAGAAGGGCTTTTCTCAGAGATGCTCAGAATGGTTTGATCCTCATTCAAATACTGATGAACTAAGAGTGTTTGCTTACCCACAAAGAGAATATTTTGGCATTCACCCTGCTCTTAAAAAAAATAAAAATAGAAGCCTTTGAACACAGGAATGAGTGCAGTAAGGATAGCCAACAAGATGCTAGTTCACATTGCTACAACTAGCTAATTTAGGTAAGATGCATCTTTGAATTGTTTTGAGTAGGCTGAAATTTGAATTTGAAACTTGAAATTTCTTTTGATTTCTTCCATGGGATGAGCCTACACTCCTCTGAGGAGAGCAATACTGAAATATATCCACTTACATCCTAAGTTATTACAAATTAAATTTAGCAGGAGTCAGTCCTGTGGGAATTATATGAGTTACAGCATATATACATGCATGTGTGTGTGTGTCTATAAAATCTCATATTTCTAGTTAGCACTGGGATTCTATTGTGAATCAATGCATATTAAAAATTATATGTTTTGTTGAATGCTTTGGACAAATGTTGAATTCAATTTATTTTACAGACCAAAGTTCAAGATATCGTTCTGCAGACAAAGAAAGAAATTTCACCATGTGTTCCTCTTCATTATTTAGTAGGGATTTTCAAACTTTTTGGACTTAAAACATATTTAGAATCATTTTAACAGATTTAAGCAGTGCTGTGATTTGTGTCAGTAAGAACTAATATTTATTAGAGAATTCACTGCAAACCTAAAGTACATTTTGGGGAAAGTACATTTGTCAGCAAAAAAATAGAAAGGAACTAAGCCCCTCCCATATTACTAGTGAGTCACCATATGGGTGAGTTGTTGCTCAACTTCCCTACTGCTTCAATAAAGCTTTGTTTTATAACACGTTGTCAGATTCCATCACTGTTTTGACCACACCACACTGAATGCAGCCTGTGTAGCTTTTATCAACCTAGCTTTAGTTCAGGCAACAGTCACACTAGAGAAGCAACCACCACAGTAAAGACAGAGCAGCTGAGCCTTCAAACACATCACAAGCCTCCAAACAAATCGCCGCGCAATCTGAGGACCTTAGGCAAGTATTCAGTTGTTGCTATTCACACCCTAACTTCTAGATTTGAGTTAACACAGGCAACAGATCAGTAAATGTACGTGTCTGTGTGTCCTGAATCACTCATATTTGACAATATTTTTGAAGTAAAGACGTATCAAGCCTGTTGGAACCAAAAAGAGGCTGACTGAGAACGTGCATATATATTAAAAGTCTTTCTCTTTCCATGATGTACTTACAGTTTAAATGGAGGCAAATGCTGGGAGAGAGTCATCTTCAAATCTAAAAAACCCTCCTAGGTTATCATAAGATAACATAGGGAATGTTATCTTACCTTGCTACAGTAATACATGCATTTACAGGTAATCAGCTAGCAATGCATATATAACTTCATCACTTTCTGGTCAGGTTTAGACCACTGCTACAGTTACTGCTGTGGGTTGATTATGATGGAAGGGTAACTCAGACATAGGTGTGATAGCTTTGCACTAAAAGCTGGCTAAGCACTGAAATAACAAATCTGTAGTCACATTAAGGTCACTGAAACTAGAATAGGTAGTTTAATATTAGTATGGATACATTGACACAATGCTTCAGATATGGTGGTGTAGGCACGTGCTTTATACATAGTTCATGATCACAATCACTCTTACTGATCTGATGAAAATTTGCTGAAAGCCTTGGGAAGAAGGAGCTAAATGTTTCCAAATGAAATATAACCCCCTTACAAAGTTATGGATTAAAAGTGTTAAGTTTAAAGGGGTTTTAAATATTTCTTTCCGGAAAAAGTACATATAGAAACAGTGGAAAAATCAGAGAAATTAGGTATGTGATTTAGTTTATTAAAAAGGGGCTAGCAAGAGTCATAAAATATAAAAATACACTGCAAATCTTGCCATTACACTGAAATAAGCTACAAAAAAATGACTATAGCCATTCACGTTTCTCTCCTATAGTGTTAACAAATACAGATTGATGCATTCTATTTCTTGTGATAAAAACAACTATAGTGGCTGCAATGATCAATCGTTAAAGGCACCATTCATCAAGTATGAATTCTAAGGGCCAGCTGGTTTTATATCTGAGAGAGAGATTCTGCAGCTTAGGGAGAGAAATGAGGATGCAGTCAGCAGGAGGAGCAGCAGCATCAGAGGGGAGATCGGTACACAGTGGAAGCAAAGCATGCTTGCAGGCTGTGGCAGCTGTTGTCCAGAAAGAGCAGCGGGAGCCGTGCTGCAGGTAGGTGAGAGGGAGAAATGAGCTGCTGTGGCCACAAAAAGCCTGAGCTCTGGAGAGTTTGACAGGCATTTTGTTTTCAGATTCTTTCTTTTTCAAGAGAGAGAGAGAAAGAGGGGGAAAAGTGTCTTTCTTCAAGGAAATTCGGGTATAGCAATGTTTGTTTTCCTCACAATTGAGTGTTGCCAGAGGGAAAGAAAGGAGCAGAAGAAAAAAGACAGAAAAACTGGGAGTATTACTGACATCATCCCGTCCTGTATGGTGGAGATGTACCAATGGAGAAATGCAATTCTTTCAGTGAAGCAGTGAAATTTCAATGTGATTACAGAGCAGGTAAAATGTAGTTAATAACTATGCCAGATGGAGGTTCACCTGCTGGGAATCCACTTTAGAAATGGAGAAATTATTGGTAAATATGGGCCTTGTCTTTTTAAATTTAGAATCTTGGGAAATACTGACATCCAGTTTTGATGTTTAGCCAGGAGAAACAGTTATCTTGAGCGATAACGGTGATAAAAATGTTAATTTGAGCAGAGACATCAAGAACTATTTGTATGTTAATCAAGTCAGCATCAGCAAAAGCTCCAAATGCAGTGTACATCAGCTGAAGTTCTCACATAAACAAGAACAGGTTTCTGCCTCATGAATGCTTGAGTGCAGAGCGATACAAAATTAAATCTTTTTGAAATGTCATCTTGGGCTAGGGCATTGACGAACGAGAGAGAGATGAGTTGATGAGTAAAAGATGGATCCTACCCTTAGACATAATTGTGTTTCTGGGAGCAGGAACATTTTCAAAAAAACCAGTAAATAGTAAAACAGAGAGAAGTTACTGAAATTAGCTTTTCTTGACAATACACTATAGCAATAGATATTTGTATGTGAACAGGCACATGCACCAGAAAAAAGGAAAAAAAACCAAAAGTCATTAAACAACTAATAGGGCTGGATTGTTTGCTAGTTTCATACAGTCCCAAAAGTCATAAATCTACCACTGATTTCTGCTTAAAAGGCCTGGGAGGAGCTGTGGAGCAGGGGAGGTTTAGGTTGGCTATTAGGAGAAATTTCTTCACTGAAAGGCTTATCAAACATTGGAACAAGCTGGCCGGGGAAGTGGTTGAGTCACCATCCCTGGAGGTGTTTAAAAGCCGTGTAGATGTGGTGTTGAGGGGCATGGTTTAGCGGTGGACTTGGCAGTGTTAAGTTTACGGTTGGACTCGATGTTCTTAAGGTTCTTTTCCAACCTAAATGATTCTATGCTTCTAATTTGGTTGGTGTAACACACATACCAGTAGAACTGGAGCATACACATCCTTTCCTGCAGATGTTGTCATAAGAGTAGACCTACACTGTTAAATTGGTTGAGACCCTTGGATCTTTGCTGTTTTCAACGCTGTACAAATGTTTGCCTGTTCCCAGGTTCTCCTGGAAATGCAACTCAGTGCAGCCCTAGGGATGGTTCACTCCCGTGGTGCCACAGGCAATTGCTATAACCACCCTGTGCAGCGACATGATCTGAAATTTACTTACTTGGCATGACGAGTGTATTGGGTGGGTAGTGATTCTTCTTCTAAAAACCACAGATATATTCCCAAATCAGAGCCCAGTCCAACCAGTTCAAACTGGAACAAGGTGGACCCAGGTGAACAGGACACTCGCTGCAATCTGTTAACATGTCCCGTCTGCACCTGGCCAGCTTGCCCATTATGTGCAACAGCTTTTCCTTGGGCTGTAGCTTCTACAAAGTGCTTAACATTACATTTGGTGTGCTTACAGGAGGGGTTATTTTTTTAATACTTTATTGTTTTCTTTATTAATTTGTCAGAACCAGTCACGTATTCATTAGCCACAAAGCCTCAAGTCAATCAGCACTAGTGTGGTTTTCATCATCTTCTGGCCCCTGTCAAATATGGTACAAAAAAGAAAATGTTACTGTTGTTACCCAGCTTATTCCAGATTAATCTGGGCAGCCTGCGATGCACAGAGGCAGCCAGGTACCACCTGCCTGGGTGATACCCCCAGGCAGGCTATAGCCAGTGACAAATGGCGACAAAGAGACTGCAGGAAGTACTGCTTCCTCATCTAATCATCTATCCATCTCTCAGCAGGCCCGTACCTTCAAATACCCACAAGCATCTTCATCCTACATCCCTGAGCATGCAAAGTATACTCTCATTTCCAAGCCTTGTGCAGTATGACACTAGTGGTCTTCAGCTGAGCTTCACATTACTTCAGAAACTCCAGAAAACTGCGTGCAAAGCAGCAATTTTGTCATAAAGTCACAGGGGTTACCACGCATGGCAGTGATGTGCAGTGTGGATGCAGACAATCTGACTGAAGCAGCCATGAAACACAAGGCGCTTTCGACCTCTCAGCCTCTAGACAACGCTCTTTCCTTGTAACAGATGAGATTAGGGATGCAGACATGGTTTACCACTTGTAAGCATCTGTATCACAAAAGAACGGTTATATATCCATGCATAATAGTCCCACCAATTTTCCATTGTTTGCTTTGGCAGATCATGTTTTTCTTTTTACTGAACACTGCAAAAAAGAGAGATGACTTGGTGATGTCTAAACATTGATATACTTAGTAATTTAGCAACTTAGCTAAAGATAATTCAAATTCCTCTGAGTGTGATTCTAGATGAAAATGTGAGGAGGTGGGCTTTTTTCATGGTCATAAAGAACTAGATATTCCTGTTGCAGACGAAAACTAAAAGGGCGGATCAATGTAGAGAAAAAAAGTGAAAAGGAACACAACCACTGAACAGACAAAAAATTCTATTAAAAAATCAGAAATGAAAATGTTAAAGCAGTATATACATAGGCAATGTTTTAGGATAGTATATCTCAAAGAAATCCAGGCCTGCTGGAGGTCTGCACAAGTCTATAGTTCAGGAGGAAACAGTTCATCCATGATTGGTTTTATTTCTGAGGTGTGTACGGGAACTTGGAATCTTTGAAAAAAGGTAGAATAAAATTTACTTGGTGCGACAGGGATAGTGGGTAAATAGCAATTGCTCTTCTACAAAACATTATCTGTAGTGGTGGTCTGGACTTTTTATTTTCCTATGAGAAATATAAGATTCATGTTACTTAGAATTTCCTATGACCTTTGAACTCCATGTTTATTTAATAGTTTCTCTCCCTCCCTTGTTGCACATGTGTATGTATCCATATCTATGTCTATATCGATATCTGTATTTATATAGAAATATCCAGAAGGACACTTTCTTCAAGATTAAAAGAATAACTAAAAGAAAGCCTAGAGTTATGTGTTTTTATACGTTTTAAATATTGTTATTTTCCTTTCAATGATTTTGGGAGCTATGGTAGTCCAGTTTTGAAAGATACTATCAATAGTAAGGGGTTTCTACATGGCTTCCCTGTTTTAAAAAATCAAGTAAGATAATAACTTCCTTCCTTCTACTAAGACCAATACCTAATTTCTTCATAAATGTAAAGAGATATTAGGAGAAATGAGAACCTGTAGAAGTTCATGAGCTAGTGAACACGTATTTGCACATGTATTAAGGCTTCAGTACATGAACAGAAATTCAGTCAAGATATGGAAATTAATAAGAAATTTTTGGTTAGTTTAAAGGATTTTTGATTGATTATTGATAGCTATTGGTGAGAGCCTAGAAGGAATATGCAATGCATCAAAACATGCCTACTCTGTCTCACCATGATAAAGTCTAGTCCTTTAGAAAATACATGAATGCAATTTGGCTAAGCCATGATCAAGTGCAAATGTTCCCATACGTTAAGAAGAGATAGTGATGGTCTATAAGTTAGTATTAAGAAGCATTAAATATATATTTTAAGACAAATAGAATTAATAGTGAAGAAAAATAGGTTCTTATTGACTGTGATAAATAATTCATACTCCTATATCTCTCTTCATTTCTTTTTAATTTCCTATTTCTCCTTGTACATAGTCCAAAAATAGATTCTGTATCTTTTTGAAATATCTCAAACTTGTTAAAAAGGGAGCCAAGAGAATTGATGATGCACATGTCTGTAGAGAAGCACAATAACAGTCTATTCTGAGGTACTGAGAGAAGTGGATATAGATGCCTTAGGGAAAAATGTATGGAGAAGGGGCTACAAATCTGAATGCTGCTAGTTTGCAGATTTAGGATGCTAGAAACTAATTTTTCCCTTACAAGAAAAAAGAAGTTCAGATACCACTGGGATTTTGAGCCAGACTGGGGGATAAACGGAGGTACTAAGTATATTGCCAAGACTAGACCATATGACAAATTTTACTTTTTTACATATTCACCAAAAAGTAGAAAGTGTCTCTACTTAAGCATTTCTTAATTCTCAAACCTTCATCTAAAACGGCTTGTCAATATCTGCCATAGTGTACCTTAGGTCTTGGGTATAAGTCAATGAGATTGGAGGTTTTTGTATGTTCCCAGCCTGCATCCAGACAATGTTGTCAAAAGGCACATCTATGTATAAAAAGGAAATACCTCCTCCCATTGTCTGCCCATAATATAGACATAATTTTTTAAAAAAAAAGTCTTGAAATGAGACAGAATATAAACAGGAAACTGGAAAGACTAAGTATGAATCTAGGAAGGATGAAATGTATGTGAAGCACTTTTGTGGGAACAGAGAGATCAGGGGGTATTGACATAGACGCCAACTGAGGTAAGGCTGCATTGTGATGTTCTGTATCCTCACCCCAGAGGTTTCCCAGTTGACTATAGAAATATAATACTTACATTCACTCCCTGTCTTAACACAGCTCGATGAAGCACAGCTCGATGAATGATGCTAAACCCAACTTTCTGGACCTCTTGAAGGTTTGCAAGTGGGTAACTCCCCTCAAGTGATTAGTTGCTTCAAGCCATTCTGTTTTTTCTGAGTGGTGAACCCACTCAGAAGAGCTCTTAAGTGCATGAAGATAACACAGTTCAAGAAGTGCCCACTCCTTCACATCAGAGGAAGGAAATGAAAAGGGCTTATATTCAAAGGAACAGAAAAAATGCTCATACCTTTAAATTTTCTGTAATAAGATACACAGACAAGGTCTGTAAAAGTGCTATACATATTGTATGTCAATTAGGTCAGAACAGATATGGTGGAGGAGACAAAAATATTGACAGGTATGAGATGATTTTCCCCTTATCTCATTCCAATTTCTAATTTCTGATCCTATTTTTCTAACTCTTCTTTTTCATAGTTTTCATATATGCCCAGGGCACATATATTTGCTGATCTCATAGCAGTAGCATCCAATTCATTGGTTAAAAGGAATGGAAGTCTTTAACAGAGAAAACAGTAGTAAAGAGTAAATGAGAAGAAAAATTTATGAAAGTTGACTTCTATAAAACACACAATTTTCTTCCTGTTTCTGCATTCCTAGGCTTTGAAATTTGGTACTTAGGAATCATTGTTTGAGAATGGAGAGTTAATCCAAAACTATTCAGGCATTAAATAGGTCTCCAACCTTGTTAATATTTCTACATGTGCAATATTACGAGGCTGGAGCCTACATACATTGGAGGAGCTCTGTAAATGTTCCCAAAAATATAGGTATACCAAAGGAGGTACAAAAGTGAAAATCTGCATAGTAACATGTCAGTTTGCTGGTTTATATGAAGACTCTAATATTTTGGAACATGCAAAGAAATTCTGAGTGAAACCCCATTTACTTGGATGTTATGACAGAAAAGAAGATTGTGAAATCTTTATAAACTGAAGTGGAAAATCAGTGTTTAATTTTGTATTGTAGTCTAATACTATGTGGTGGTTTATTGAGAATAAAAAAATACAATACTTGCAAGCAAAGTCAAAATAGTCCATAGTCCTGCAGCCTCTAACTGATTCTTGGTGAACCTCTTTAGGTGGGTTCACAGTGACCACAGCCAGCCTTCAGGAGTTAGGAAAGGGGATTTCAGGTTTCTTTTCTTTTTAGTACGTCCGTATTTGCATATCGAGCAAGAAGAGACTGATGGCTGCTGACTTCGTTCATTTATGAGTTTTACCTGTCGGTGCCAACCACGTGAGCTGCCATAGGAAAGGAAGCGGGTTTTGAGCCCGCACCTGCAAGAGGCAGTGTTCCACTGCCAGCCCAGCACGGGCTCCACTGTTGAAGAGCCAGCCGATTGCCAGTAAGGCACAGCCCATCTTGCTCAGCCTTTCACCACTTCGTAAGTCCTCTTGAGCCTTATAAGCATTAAAGCAGGTATCATACTGATAACAAAAGTTGAAGCAATCATCTCTTTCCCTTTGCAGATAAGGACTTGAAAACTGCCTTTGCAGTCTCTCTCTTCTGTGCCACACAGAAAGATTTCTGCAGCCTGAGATTTCTCTTGATTTAAACAGTATTTATCAAACGGAAACACATGTATACAGTAGGTAAGTAAACATTTGCTGTACTTTGAAGAAGAGCTTGCTTCCCTTTTGCTTTGATGCTGGTATTCCTTAACAGAAGTACTTTTAAAATATACATAGGAATAGAAACAAGATAAAGGAGCTTAATCATTTCAGCTCCCATTGAACCGTAAAACAAATGAATTCTTAATCATACTGCTTTATGCTTACTTGTAGTCCCTACTGAGAGAAGGCTGGAACAGCCTGAATTTGAACAGCGCTGTATTATTCCTAATTACTTTTCACATATACTGAGATTTTAAAATCGCTTTGGGAATAGCTTTAAAAAAAATAGAAAAATCTCCAAAGAAGAGTGAACTCCATCTCAACTGACTTTGGTACATTTAACTCAAACTTTGCAAACCACCCGTGTTTGATAAAAGGTTGGGGTTTTTTTAATGTGATGTGTATGACTCTTCAAGAGCTTTTCCCACAATTTGTGATAACACTTGTGATACTACGCCTTTGTTTTTCTCTGACTTTCCCTCCAGCACATTGTTCTTGTCTTTCTTCCCCTCCTGAACCATGGGTTGTTTTTCAGAACTTCATCACAAACACCAAGCTCCAGTTAAAATATAAAGAGTAAACCAAGTAAATAACAAGGATAAATAATTTCTCCTATATTAACCCTAAATATGAGGGACCAGATCCTTAGATCCCATTTGTCCAACTGACTAAGCTCCACTGAAATGAACTACAGTGTTTTAAATTATTACCATGTATATGACTTAATAATGAGTGTTAATCACTGTTCCATTATTCACCTCAAACAGTGGTTACATGGTACTTTGTAAATGTTGCAAAGTTATCAGTGTCTACTCCTTTTTGAATACTTCATCTCTTATTCATCTTGCTCCAAACCTTAGTCTTTCTTGCAAGCTTTGGAAAATCATATCTTGTACAGTTAGACAGAAAATCAAGAGTGATTTGAAGGAAGATGGATTGCATACTATATTATACCAATTTTGTCCCTACAGGTAAAGAGTCAGTCTAATTTATTTAAAATGGTAGAATTTTTTCCAGCATGCCAATTTTAGTACATTTTTCTTTAATATTCTTAAGATCCACATGAAGGTAGAAAAGTAATCAAAGGAGTCCTAACTAACATTCTGCTTAGGAAGAACTGCAGGAAATTAGTATTCCTTTTGCAGAATTTATTTATGCATTGTGTTAAGGTGAAAAATGGCAAGGACTATCTAATTTTCTCTGGTACACTTTAGAAGTCAGACAATAGTCACATTTACTTAGTACCACTTTTTTTGCTCCTTAGTCAGTTTTAATTTAGTCAAAGGTATAATGGTGTTAGCATTTATTTAAGTTAAGACTACAGGTGGGAGTATCTGACTGAGTGCAGCCAAGTTGCGCAGGACTTTATGGCTTTCTCCGCTTATAGCAAACTACATAGCTGATTATAAGTCTACTCTTACATTACTCTGATTATGAAGTATGATAAAACCAGAGACTGAACCTGAATAAAACCTGATATGGTAAATAAAATCCTATTCTGTAAATGTAGCCACATTCAAAAAAAAATACCCTAGAAGACAATTTAATAATTTTTTTGAAATTAGCATTCAGAAAATTGATTTAAACTAAATTAACGAAATAACTCTTTTCCACTTATAACCTCAGACTCCATGGGAAAGAGGTAGCTCTACGCTATTGCTACACTGGTAAAGATTCTTAAATGTAGATAAAGCTTATGTGTAAACCAGTAAAGTACCTTGCCTTTTTTCATTCCCTTTTACATACATACATACAAAATTTACAAACCATTCTCTTAATTTTTGCCAAGATGTTTTTGGTAGCAGGAAATAAACTTTAGGAGTCCATTTTTAATAGGAAAGTCTAATATAGTAGTCATATCGCTCTAGGTGTATATTGTCAGCTTTTTGAAACAGGCATTGGAATAAAGACACAAAGTGTTTCAGAATCTCACCATGTATGTTTAAGATGTATCTTTCTATTTTGGATCATTTCTATTATGATGTCTTCTTTGATTATTTCTGTTCCTTGATTTTCTATTGTTTGTAGTTCCCAGTGATTTGAGACTTAAGTCAAACAAGTCTTCAAGCCAGCATTCGGTATTACCTGAAAAATTAAGACAAATTTTATTTAGATTGTGAAATAACCATTTATTTCTTCCTGACCTGATAGCACCAGCCTTTTCAATAGCAATGCTCTTCCATATTTGCCACGCTGTTCCTTCTGCTTCTCTTGTGTTTTAGGGAATTCAGTGACACAGAACTTGCAATAAACAATCGAAACCTGTGAAAGTTTTTATTTTTTTTAAACACTGGAACAGGTCACCCAGATGCGTTATGGAGTCTTCATCCTTCGAAATATTAAAAACCTGAGTGGACACGGCCTTGAGCAACCTGCTGTAGCTGACCTTGCTCTCAGCAGGTGGTGGGACAAGATGATGTGCACAGGTGTCTTGCAGTGCTCAGCCATCCCCCGATTCTGTGATTCTGTATGTGAACCAGGCAATTATAGGTCACCTATCCTGCACACCAGCTCTAGCCAAAATAATGTGAATGTTGATAGAAGATTCAAGAAATTGTTAAAAGATGAAAATATAATTGGTGACAGTGAAGCTTTCTGCCAGTAATCAAGTGGCAGAGGCATAGAATAAATTTTAACTGAAAGACATCACTATAAATGAAGGAGTTGGAGATCCCTACCCATGAACCTGAGAAAATGAAAACAAAGTTTCTTGTACTAAATGAACTAAACTTTTACACCTCACTAGTATTAATTGAAAGGTTACCAAAGAATATTTTCAATAAAACAGAAGAAAAAAACTCTAGGAAGGTATAAGGCAGAGTGATATCTGGTTCTCAGAGTATAATCACATCTATAACAATGTACAATCTCTTCCACTGGAAATGCAATGTTGAGGCTGACTAGCTGTTTTGTCCCTCCCACAAAGACCTCCATTCACTATTGGTAAATTTTATGTTTTATTGAGCAAGGAGGCCCAGCATTTACTAAGCTGGCCTGTTGTTCTGACTTGTTGTCAGCTTCTCATTTCCCTCAGGGCACCAGCAGTCTCACCCTGCTCCTTGTATTGCTATCCATTCTTACCGCCATCCCTTGCACTGTGCCTTCTCACAGTACTTTTTTTACTTCAGCTTATAAAAAGTAACATAGAGAACTAAACTGATCCCTCCAGCCACAGGAAACTTACCTGAATTCCTTTCTCACTCAAATCGTACAAAGCTCTGAAATAGCTTCTCATTTTGTCATGCCCCTCAAATACTTTCACACAACACCTCCTTCCCTACTCCTGCTCTTTCATGGTTTTGACCCTTGCTAGTTGGAGGAAGGAAGAATCACACAGTTGGGACGTTACCTGATGTCAATCTTTAAGAGCAATGAGGAAGATGAAGGTGTTTGTCCTGATGTACATACAGTCTTCCGCTTGGGTAAGCAGAAGGTTGATGTTAATTTAGCTTCCCTTGCAAGATTGTAATGCCAACCTTCTTTTCCTCCTGCTCATTATACCACTAGCGCTGTCTGGTTTTAAGATAAACTTTGAGATCGGATACGGAAGAGAGATGAGAACACGTTCCTTGTAGAATACCTTATACTTAGGCTGAAGAAAATAATAAGAACATGTCCAACTTCACTCCAGACAGTCTTTCCTTGAGACATGAGACCAGGCTCATATAGCTTAAAATTCATTGTATCTAGAGTGTCTTGTTGAATTTTATCATAATTTAAGTCAATAATCAATCTATAGCTGATATTATGAGATAAATTTTATTTACATTACAGTTTCTTAATTTTGAAGTATAGCAACATCAAAATAAAATATACAATGAGTACTGCTGCTTGGAAATAATTTGAAATGGTTTTAATTTACAAACAAATTAAAATCCATATTGGGAAAAAACAAATCTAAGCTCTATGTTATAGAGCTGGTATTAGGAGCAGGTTTTACTTAATACCATATCCATACTGTCACAAATCAAGACTAGAAAATAAAAAGAAATGGGATTGCAAAATAATGTATATTGATGCACACATAGCAGTAAGTAGAAAATAAAATTACCAATATTCTTTGCAATATTTAAAATATGCCCTATCAATTCAGAAAAAAATGGAATATTTTTATAAATGGCTCAGCAAAGATTTCCCTTCATTATGCAGCTATGGTCCAAAAATAAACCTAGAATTATATTACAGAAAGAACAAGCTGAAAACTAATGTATGAATATTTTGTATAAAACAACAGGGATGCCTCATTCAGAATATTTTATACCCATAACACAATACCTTTGTCTCAGAAGCAAGCTGCTTAAAGAAAATGCAAAGGTCTGGAAAAACAAACAACTTACATATAAAAAGAGACTGAAAAGCTTATGATAATTTACCTTAGAAAGAAGGTAATTAATAGGAATAATATTAAAGTAAATAAAACAGTGAAAAATTTACCCAGAAGTTTCTGTTTTACAAAACTAGAAAGGAGTGATTCAATTTAACTGAAATTATTTAACTTAAAATTGAGACACAGGTACAATTTTATTAACATTATTTTGTTTCAGTCACAGAACACCTCCCCACCAATATTTGAGGAGATTCAGAGAGACAGGATGTTTCTACTGAAACCAAAACTATTCATTCTTTTTATAATTATTCATAACATTGGAAAAGTTATTAAAGCTCCTACTTCAGAGCTGAAGGCTGTCCTTGGGAAATAGAGACCTGGATATGATCTAAGTGTTGGATTTTTCTACATTTGCATAGCTATGGGCTTTAACAGTTTGTCCGAATCTTCTACTGATGGTCACTGTTACAAATAGGATACAGGATTTCTGCATATCTTGTATTGTTCAGCATGCCATTTCCTAGGTTTCTCCATGACTTATTGAGTCTACTTTGCTTGCTGACCAAAAAGAGAAAGGAGAGGGGAGGTGCATGGTGTCAATCATTATCTATTTATAGATAGAGCACTGGTGACTCAGAATAAACTCATCACAGAAAATATTTCAAAGTCTTTTTTTGGAAAAAAAAGAGATTTCAGGTACTACTTTATACATGAGAGAAGTACAGTGACTACTGTAAGAAGGATGAAAAAGTTTCATTTTTGAAAACTGCTAACTCACCGGGACAGGGACTGTCTCCAAATACACAAAGTTTTTGTTAATGGCAATCGTAACTGCCATTATAGTCATAATAAATCATAAAGCAAAACCATACATTGAGCAAAGGAATATTTTCTCATTTAAATACTGGTGACATTTATATAAAATGTAAGAATATTGTTCTTATCTATAGTGAATACTGCTGTACAATCTCATGAGACATTTAGTTGTCTCTTCCTAAAACTGTTTTTAACACTGTTTTGTAACTTTGTAAGAATTTTACTTCCGAGTCAACTCTGCCCTAGTTTATTTCACTGTTTACAGGCATAGTTCCTGAAATAAACAAGTAGAGATCTTAGTCCACACCTCCTGTGTATTTTTTGGCAGGAGGGAAATCTAGAATTTTATTAAACATTAACAGGGCTACTGTTTTAATATCTCTCATGGAAATGTAATTAACTTCTGGGACAATATAAATAAATATTATACTAATTTTCCCTTAAGGAAGCAAGCTACTTCATCTCTGAACTTTTTTCCTCCTGCTCCAGTTCCTAGCAAATCTCAAAAATACAACATCTTGTGATCTTCCATTTACTCCCCAAAGTCAATTTTTGAAGTTGCTATCAGGGCTGTTTCTGTGCATGCTTACAGAGTGGTTTTAAACAGCCAAAGATATGAAATGTGATGCTGGGAGTTCTTTATCCTCAACATTACCATGCAAAAGTGCTCAAGTGTGAACATAGTCAGATCCACCTTGGTTTGGCAGGAAAGCTTTCTTCCTGGAAACAACAAACAATATGGGGAAAAACAAACAATTCTCCCCATTTTCAAACACCCTGTATAGACCATCTGTATTTCTTCTGTGCCTGCTGTGAACATAACAAACCTGGCGATCGACCTTTTCAGACTGAATGGGTGTCATCACCTATCCAGTTTAAAAATTCTTTAAGTTCTTTGAAATTAAAAGGGAATTCTTTGAGTGTAAAACATAGAACAATGTGTGTTATGTGTGTTACAAAGTACCACACAGTACAAAGATTATCTCTTTGAACTTTTCATGCTGGTTAGTTACAGACTTGCATGATGGAGTTATAAGCTAAGGTGAACTCCTTGTCAAAGATCTATACTTAGTGCTTAAGAGAAATACTGATACTTAAACATTTTTTTGTATAAAAAAATCAGGCTTAAATCAAAATAAATAAACAATAAAGAGCTAGAATGCTGTCTTCACCAACATAGAAAAAGTTTTTGCCATTCAGTTCTGTGGGACTAGGCTTTCATCCAACTATTTTGAATCCTCATATCCTGAAATCCAACAGAAATATTTGCATAAATCCCTGTATATATAATTTTACCTAAGCAATATTTATTTTATAAACTCAATTTATTCTTTTTTTTTTTTTTAATGAACATATTTATATCTAACTAGCAGTGTACAGGAGGTCTGCAATTCATTAACAAAACAGGTTTCTCATCTATTGAATTGGTTAAAAAGCTTATGCCTACATTACTAGCACCCATTTACGGAAACTCAAATGTCCTTCTGTGATGCATTTTAACAGAGAGATTGTGTCACTGCTTGTCTTGCTGAAGTCATGTTAGATGTCTATCCTCCTGCTGCCTCTCCAATCTCTGTAACATGTAAAGAAATTCTCAGGGTAAATAAATAGTTTATTAAACTAATATTTTTAGTGTGAAGTAGTGGCTTGTAGCAGGAAGGATAGTCAGCGTCATCTGACCAGCCAAACTACAGATCACAATTGTTAACTAAGAATTTATCTTGTGATGAAGCAGAAAGAAAAGTACCTAATTTTCAAGCCCCATAAAGAAGTAATGCCAACCAAACTCTAATTCAGACACACACTGATTTCTAGTTTCTGACAGACAGTTGTGTGTAGCTGGATTAATTATTTCAGCACTGTATTATTAAGGTTGGTTATCTAATGTCTGAAAATCCTATTTAATTATAAAAACTGTTATTTAGATCTAATTTAAAGTTGTGTAATTCTATCTTAATAGGTCGTGTTAATGTCAGTCTTAACATATTCTTTGCCTAGCAAGAACAAGGGAATGAAAATTTCATAGTAAATCCAAATATTACATCATATACAACATAGTCTGAACAAGAAAATTTACATGTTAAAATATAATATGCTTTAGGAGTTTCCCTTGTAATTTCTCACAAGAAATAACTGATATGATAAAATATTTTTTTTTCCAAATAATTGTTCATTTCAAAGCATATAGTGTCTTAAAGGCATGTAGTGCATTATAAAATCTCTATGAAAATGCAAAGATTCTAAACAAAAGCAAATGTAAAACAAAAATCTAAATACTGTAGGAAAATCTTTTTTTTCCCCTGTGATTAGCATGTGCAGGTTTTGAATTGTCAACATTTGTCAGTCAGCTACCTCTCCATAAAGTCTGTAGATTAAAAAAAGAACTTGATGCATAGCCTGTTTTGGTACTGACCTTGCTGCCTTGGTTTAGTCTAAACATATTTTAAAAAGTTGTCAGTGCTGTCATTCTCTTTGGAATCCAAACTCAAGTTCAGTTCTCAACATTTTGGAGAAAATGAACCGCACATGACAAAGCAAAGCAAAACAAAACTGTAGGATTTTTTTTAGTTGTTTTATTCATAAACACGAAGAATAACTAAATAACCCAACTGTTGGGTTATTGGGCTTACCAATTATTTTTATTTTTTCTTTGGCTTTATCTTGGGAGAGAGATATAAACATTATTATAGCCAGGTATGAATAGTTGGACTATTATGTTATAATATAGAAAAGGCTGACTATGTTGAACACATAAGTTTGATTTTGTTGTGTATTTACACAGCACAAATATCTTTCCAAGATCCTTTTTCTTTTATTTCTAAAGATCTAGATTCCTAGTGCTGTAACTTAGTTCAATAAATATATGTTAGTGTTTACATAGCTAAAATCTTTATCACCATGTATTCCCTTCAGACCATGTAATGAACAGAATAGCATTTAACCGTTCTGGAACAGTGAAATGCAAAGTTGTAGCAAATGCTGCAGTGAAACTCTGTGTTAAAAACAATTAATCACCTCCTAACCCATTGAGTAACAAAAGGATGTTTTTGTTACTAAAAGCAATTTCTTATTTGGTAGCTATGTTAAAAATCTCCAAAAAGTAGACTGTAGGATAGGAAACTAATTTTCTTCCCTGTCATTTTGTTTCAGGAACGACCTGCCAAGGTCGTCTTCCAACATTGCCGGTACCCTACATGGCCACCTGCAGACTGTAAGCCTCAAAGGAACAGTAATATCCCGAGCCCTGTGCAAAACAGAGATCAACAGGTCTATTGCATATATCAATAGTACTATCTGATAACAAACTACATGCTCATATGTATAGTGGGTAAGTCTTACATATTTAAAAGAGTGACAGATAAATGAATGCCACAAAGGAATTCAGTGTTGGAGGCTGCCCCTCTCCTATCTCAGGGTGCTTTCATGCAGATGTTACCACTACTTAGCAATATAAGCCTTCAAGACTTGAGACCCTCTCAGAGACTGAGATTACTTTATTTAAGGTAGTCTCAAAATGCTACTTATCTTCCCAGCATCTCTCTCTGTGTCTTTAGCATTCACTTTCATCTTAGCTCTGGTGGTTGTCTGGCTTGCAGTCATCCTGTGTAGTCTTGGTCTTCTGCACGAAGGGAATTAACACACTTGGTAAAGCTATAAAGTGTTTCCTGGGTCTTGTGGAGAGCTCTTTTCAAATCAGACTCTTTTCTCATACAGATAGCATACAGTCTTGGAGCTACTGCATTTTAATTACAGTTTCCTTTTTAGCATATTTTGATATCAGTGAGTGAGAGACTAAAATGGTATTTGGCTTTTTTTTTTGGTAGAAATGAGATCTTATTACTAAAGTATTTAAAGGACTCGTCCTGTAATATTACTGTCTTCTCTCAGGACAGTTATTTGCCGCATGATGTATAAAGAAGTAATGGAAAGGCATGAGAGAGTTCCACTAGTGACACCATGGGTTTTATGAGATAATCTCTGTTGTTGACTTGTCCAGATTGCTGTTTTTGGGCTATGGAGCATACATATAGGTTATATGCATAGAGGCACCAAACAGGTCTGGTGAGTGAGCATAAGTCTGGCCTGGGTTAGTCTATGCAGTTCTGTGCAGTTAGCTTTGTTGCTATTCTTTTCTTTGATTCTGTGATTCTTTTAAAATTAAATAGTAAAGACATACAGCTACTTAGAGGATTTTTATTCCCATTAAAAGTCTGTATTTAATGCAGAAAAAATTATCTGTAAAAAAACCCAAAAAGTAAAATCCATGTCTGTTGTAAATTTCCAAAGGAAAAGATCATAAAGTGTTCTGGTACATTTGCTTATATAGTAATGATTGATTACAATAAAAAATGTTTCTATAAATACATTAACAAAAGGAGAACTAAGGAGAATTTGCATCCTTTATTGGATGCAGAAGGAAACATAGTGACCAAAGATGAGGAAAAGGCTGAGGTACTTAATGCCTTCTTTGCCTCAGTCTTTAGGAGTAGGACCAGTTGTTCTCTGGGTACCCAGCACCCTGAGGTGGACAACAGGGATGGGGAGCAGAATGAAGCCCCCATAATCCAAGAGGAAATGGTTAGTGAGGTACTACATCACTTATATGCACACAAGTCTATGGAGCTGGATGGGATCCACCCAAGGGTACCGAGAGAGCTGGCAGAAGTGCTCACCAAGTCACTTTACATCATTTATCAGCAGTCCTGACTAACCAGGAAGGCCCCAGTTGACTGGAGAATAGCAAATGTGATGCCCACCTACAAGAAGGGCTGGAAGGAGGATTCGAGGAACTACAGGCCTGTCAGTCTGACCTCGATGCCGGGGAAGGTTATGGAGCATATCATCCTGAGTGCTATTACATGGCACATGCAGGACAACCAAGTGATCAGGCCCAGTCAACATGGGTTTATGAAAGGCAGAACCTGCTTAACTAACCAGATCTCCTTCTGTGACAAGGTGACCTGTTTGGTGGACAAGGGAAAGGCTGTGGATGCTGTTTACCTGGACTTTAGTAAAACCTTTGACACTGTTTCCCACAGAATTCTCCTGGAGAAACTGGATGGTTGTGGCTTGGATGGGTATATGCTTCGCTGGTAAAAACTGGCTGGAAGGCTGGGCCCAAAAAGCCGTGGTGAATGCAATTAAATCCAGTTAGCAGCTGGTCACAAGTGGTGTTACCCAGGGCTCGATATTGGGGCCAGTTCTGTTTAATATCTTTATCAATGGCCTGGACGAGGGGACACCAAGTTGAATGGGAGTATTGATCTGCTTGAGTGTGGGGAGACTCTTCAGAGGGATCCGGACGGGCTGGATCGATGGGCTGAGGCCAAGAGTATGAGGTTCAATAAGGCCAAGTGCTGGGTCCTGCATTTGTGTCACAACCCCATGCAATGCTACAACCTTGAGGAAGAGTGGTTGGAAAGTTGCCCAGCAGAAAAGGACCTGGGGTTGACAGTCGGCTGAATATGAGCCAGCAGCGTGCCCAGGTGGCCAAGAAGGCCAACAGCATCCTGGCTTGTATTAGAAATACTGTGGCCAGCAGGACTAGGGAAGTGATTGTCCCACTATACTCAGCACTGGTGAGGCCACACCTCGAGTACAGTGTCCAGTTTTGGGCCCCTCACTACAGGAGGGACATTGAGGTTCTGGAGCGTGTCCAGAGAAGGGCAAAAAAGCTGGCAAGGGCTCTAGAGCACAAGTCTTATGAGGAGTGGCTGAGGGAGCTGCGGTTGTTTAGTCTGGAGAAAAGGAGGCTCTCTACAACTACCTGAAAGGAGGTTGTAGTGAGGTGGGGGTCGATCTCTTGTCTCAAATAACAGGTGATAAGACAAGAGGAAATGTCCTCAAGTTGCACCAGGGGAGGTTGCGATTGGATATTAGGAAAAACATCTTCACTGAAAGGTTTATCAAGCATTGGAACAGGCTGCCCAGGGAAGTGGTTGAGTCACCATCCCTGGAGGTGTTTAAAAGACATATAGATGTAGTGCTGCGGGACGTGGTTTAATGGTAACTTGGCAGTGTTAGGTTTACAGTTGGACTTGATGATCTTAAAGGTCTCTTCCAACCATAATGGTTCTATGATTCTATGATTCTATTAACAAAAATAAGAAAAAGTAGAATACATCCTGAACTTTCCTTCCTTGTCCATACCATTTATCTTCTGTTCTGGGATTATTTTGGTGATAGATTTTTCGCGATAAATAGCCCGTTAATGCCTGGTATTTTAGATGGAATTAATGTTTCCCTCCTTAGTACAGAATAATGTTTTCCTGCTCTATCTGGAAGTGTTCGGCAAAAGCAGATATGCTTAAATGTGTCATAGAGATGACATTCCTTGCAACAATCAATACACGCAAAAATATGTTGTTGCTTTGTTTAGTGGTTTGTTGTTTTCGTTTTTTTTTTACCCAAATTGCAATATCCCCAATCCAGCCTTTAATGATGAAAAAATTACATTCTGTATTGTTGGAAAATGTAACTAAAGGTAAAATTAATCAGACATACATGTAATGTTACCACTAGTTTTGTCATGAAGTTCTTGCAAAAAAACATGTAAAAACTGCAAATAATAGGAAGATGTAGTATACGTTTTATTTCAATTGACTATCTTTAAACTATAAGTCAGAATTATTTAATGAAATATTTTAGGATTTGGTTCATTTGCTGAACATAACATTTTCTTATACTCATTGAAAAATTCTTAACATTTTAAAAGTTTTATGGTGTTTGCTTTTGTATTTTGCTTTTTTTTTTCCCCACCAGAACCGTGAAAAGGTATACTGTGTCATTATGATATGAGTGTAATCTCAAAAAGTAAAACTACTATATACTCTCTTAATAAAAGAATCAGTTTAGCATCTGCCCAGATATATATCAGTCTATTCAAAACTTACAGGAAATTTGTTAATCCTGCAGACAATTTATTTCCATAAGATGTTGATTACTTATTTTTGTGCTGTGTTAAAAAGAAATATAAAATTGTTAGCAAGTGGAACTTATTTATTTTGTTCAACATCATGTGTATCCTGGAGCACTTCTGCTTTCTCAGATCCCTCAGCTGTCACAAATTCTATTTCATTCATGCAGTCCCAGAGCATCAGTATGGGATATCAATGGTAAATGGATACACTTTAGACAATGGACTCACCGTCAATGCCAAGATTTACGAGGTCTTTTACTGCTTTTGAAATAAAGTCTAGAATTCTGTAGATAGACCTTTTCTACATGATATAATGTTTAATAAAAGAAACACAACGATATTCTTAAAGCAGCCCCACAGAAAATTACCAAAAGCCACACAGTAGTTTGAAAACACCTTAGGTAAAACAATTAAAAGATATTTTTAAAAGATTTTTGTCTTGATTCCTTTTGAATGAGACACTAAAGACCTGCCAAACTTGGTAGAAGTTGATGTTATTTGTGTTTAGTAACATTTTTTCCACCAGCTGCAGTGGAGGAAGTGCACTTGCAGCACAAAGGCTTACAACAGATGAAAACACAGAATACCAAACTATTCTTTCCTCATTTGGTTATCTAGTGAGATGATGAAACTAACGCATCAGGCACGTAGGTGCAAATACCAAGCATTCCTGTCCTTGTTAAACTACATGCTTTATATAGGCCAAGAAAACCTCCTTGCTAACAGACAAACTCCTGTTTTCCAGGATCAGGACTGTTCTGAAACTGCCATGAAAAAGCAAAGGAGAGCAAAGCTGAGACTATGTGAATGAGTTCATGTGGAATGTCAGCATGTACATGACATTGTGCATACCCACCTAATATTCCTCCCTTCTGGGAATCTGCTCTAGTGATATCCCACTTGGACTACTGCTTCCGGCTCTGGAGCCCTCAGCACAGGAAAGCCAAGGACCTGTTGGAGCTGGTCCGGAGAAGGGTCACAAAAATGATCAGAGGGATGGAACACCCTGTGAATACAGGCTGAGTCAGTTGGGGTTTTTCAGCCTGGAAAAGAGAAGGCTCCAGGGAGACCTTATTGAGGCCTTTCAATACTCCAAGGGGGCTTATAAGAAAGATGGGGACAAACTTTTTAGTAGGGCCTGTTGCCATAGGCAAGAAGCAATGGATTTAAACTAAAAGAGGGTAGATATAAGGAAGAAATTTTTTACAATGAAGATGATGAAACACTAGAACAGGTTGCCCAGAGAAGTGGTAGCTGCTTCATCACTGGAAACGTTCAAGGTCAGGTTGGACAGGGCTCTGAGCAACCTGATCTAGTTGAAGATGTCCCTGTTCATTGCAGGGGGATTGGACTAGATGACCTTTAAAGGTCCCTTCCAACCCAGACTATTCTATGATTTTATGATTTAGTGAATCTTACAAATCCACCCATCCTACCCAAAAAAAGAAAAACTGGACCAAAACTTGTTATAAGCCAAAGAAAGGGTGCCTATGGAAAGCAGTAATGAAATTCTGTTAACCTTCATTTTTCCTTGATTCTGAGACATTTTATCCTATGTCTAATATTTATTTTATCTCTAGGATAAAGGAAAAGAAAATCTTTATAGGGAAAGGCTGTAAGCCTTGTGGATGAATAAACATCACCAGAAAGATATTAGAAGAAAACACACAGGGTAGTATACTAATAGAGGGACCAATAAACAAAAAAATTGTATATTCTAACATAAGCTTAAAATAAGAAATCCCAAGTGGCATGTTGAGTTAGATCCTGGAATGAAAGTTAACAGAAAAAGTAAGAATACTTTATTTGAATAAAAAGCAGTGCCTACAATATGTAGGTTGGAGTTGATAGAAATATGTCTGAAAGCCAACATTAGTAGTTTATCTTGGTTTTTACTAAGGAGATTAATGAATTTATAGAACACAGGCTGGAAGGGACTGGAAGAGGTCCCCTACCTAATTCAAAGTAAGATCAGCAATAACTACATCTGAGTTATTATTGACATGCAATTGTACACCCTTTTATTAAAAACAAAACAAAATAAAACAAGCAACCAGAGAAGCCTCTACGATGACAGAGATTCCACAACATTTTCATGAAACCTCTTTAAGTAATTAACAACTCCTACAAAAAGACTACGTTTCTTGGTGTATTTTTAGCCAATTATTTCATCTTCTATCTTCAGTGGACTGGGATTATAATGTATTTTCATTTTGAATCTGCTTGATATATGAAGTATTCATAATAATCATATATTTTAGATCTATGACGGCTTTTATCACGTATCCTTCCAGTTTTTCTTCTGCTGACTTATCTCCCTAATTCTTTTTTCTTTTATTAAGGTTGATTTTACCATCTCTTTGTAATTCTCGGTGAAGTGTTCTTTGAAATGATGCACATTTTTCTTGCTGAGAATGCTTAAAATTGAACCCAGCAGTCCTGCTGTATATGTTTCAATATAACTCTTTTGCAATTTGTATTCCGGGCCTTAAAGGTAGTATGTATATCCTTTACATGCCCATCAACACACCCCTTCCCCGCCACACCGTATTTTGAGCAAACCATGCCTTTCTTTCTTAACATTCCTTCCACATGAGTTTACCATGTCTTTTAACCCAATAAGTAATAGTTTTGATTCTTTTATTCCTCATTTGTTTGGCATTCTGTTACTGTTCTACACAGAAGCATAGGAGGGATGGAGATTCAGAATGAGGCTTTTAAATTTTTCAAAATCATCCTTACATATAGAGGACATGCAGTCATCTCATGAAAGTAAATCCAGTGGGGAAAAAAACCCCACATTTACTATTACCCTAGTTAATTGTCTCTCTATGACTGAGATATTTGTTAGATATACATGTATATGTCTCTTCTGCACTGCATAGAGGTTGGGTTGTTTGATTTATATGACTGATTAATGCCCACGTGTTCTTAAGAACAAAATTTCTTTCCTCTTTTTGTGGTGCTTGACTTCAACTTCCTACTTGTAAACATTCCACAAGTACAGTGAAGACTCAGTCTGTGACACAGGACAAGTTCACAGTCTTAGAAAAGAACTTTTGGTATATTAAATACCCTGTCATGTCTTTTAATTTTTAACCCTGGAGAATGTTTAACTCACATACTCTGTTTTGCAAGATCTGATCACATACTTATCAAAGTGAAAAATTAAGAATTTTTATTCCTAAAATAACAAAATTGATAAACTGAGAGTATTATGCCAAAGATCATTGGAAAAAATGTAGTATGAATTTTTTAATACTTGTCAGAAAGTCCACCAAGAGTGCCAGTGACTAGGAAATTAATCATGATGGAGAAGACCTTAAACTAAGGTAAAGTGATGACTCCAGCAGAGTCAGGAGTGTCTAAGCCTCACAAACCCAGTATATTTTTAGCTATGAAATGTATCCTACTTGTCTATATAAGAAAAAAAAAAAGGAGAGCAGAGTTGATTGAGTTGATTGCAATTTCTACTAGCTAAATGTCTGTGGTCATACTTTTTTCTTGGACGTGTACTTTATGATGTTGTTATATAGGACTCTCTGAATAAGCTTGTGAACTCTTTTCAACCTATTATATTATTTTCTTTTGAAATCCATTTTTATTCTTTGAACAATATTTCTTGTTTCTACTTTAGTAACTTCTTGAAAGCCATATGCTATGACTTTTATACAGAAGAAGCTGGATAAACACAGAATAGAAGCAGTGTGGCCATTTTAAATAGCTTCTCAGCATCATAAATGATGAGTGATGTAAGAGTAATATGATGATTCTGTCTTCACAGGGTGTAGCTTCCTTCAGCTTCTAAATGTAGTTGATGCAATGGACTCACTTAACCAGCAAGCAATTAAAATTTGCTTGAAATGGAGAACAATCTATTTAAAATCGATTTTGGTTCGAACAAGTGACTCCACAAATTTATCTGGAGGAGGCAATGATGTGCATGTTTGTTTAATTTGCAGATGACACCAGTCATCTGCAAACAGTCAATATGCTGGAGGGCAGGGCTGCCACCCAGAGGATGGAGGAGTGGGTCTGCATAACTTCATGAAATTCAGCACAGAAAAATGCTGAGTCCTGTCTCAGGGAGGGAAGAGCTCCTTTAACAGCATGGGCTGGGGATGGATGGGCCAAAGAGTAGCTCTGTATCAAAAGCCCTGTGGTGGTGGTGACCGGTGAGTTGAATGCATTCCCATGGTATGCCCTGGCAGCAAAGGTGCCCAGCAGCTCCTGGGCCATACGGACAGCAGCCCAGCTCATTGGTCAAGGGAAGGGATTATCTCCCTCTATGTAGCACTCATAGAATCATAGAATAGTCAGAGTTGGAAGGGACCTTAAAGATCATCTAGTTCCAACCCTCCTGCTATGGGCAGGGACACCTTCCACAAGGTTGCTCAAAGCCCCATCCAACCTGGCCTTGAACACCTGCAGGGATGGGGCATACACAGCTTCCCTGGGCAACCTGTTCCAGTGTCTCACCATCCTCACAGTAAAGAATTTCTTCTTAATGTCTAATCTAAATTTACCCTCTTTCTGTTTAAAACCATTACCCCTCATGCTATCGCTACAGTCGCTGATAAAGAATCCCTCCCCATCTTTCCTGTAGTCTCCCTTTAGGTACTGAAAGGTATCTCTGGAGCCTTCTCTTCTCCAGGCTAGACAACCCCAACTCTCTCAGCCTGTCTTCACAGGAGAGGTAGTCCATCCCTCTGATCATTTTTGTGGTCCTCCTCTGGACCCACTCCAACAGGTCCATGTCCTTCTTATGTTGGGGGCTCCAGAGCTGGATGCAGTACTCCAGGTGGGGTCTCACAAGAGCAGAGTAGAGGGACAGAATGACCTCCATCGACCTGCTGGCCATGCTTCTTTTGCTGCAGCTCAGGATGTGGTTGGCTTTCTGAGCTGCAAGCACATGTTGCCGGCTCATGTTGAGCTTCTCATCAACCAACACCCCCCAAGTCCTTCTCCTCAGGGCTGCTCTCAATCCATTCTCTGCCGAGCCTGTATTTGTGCATGGGATTGCCCTGACCTTGCACTTAGTCTTGTTGAATTTCATGAGGCTTGCACAGGCCCACCTCTCAAGCCTGTCCAAGTCCCTCTGGATTGGATGGCATCCCCTCCCTCCAGCATGTCAACCACACCACATAGCTTGGTGTCATTGGCAAACTTGCTGAGGGTGCACTCAATCCCACTGTTTGTGTCACCAACAAAGATGTTAAGTAATACTGGTCCCAGTACCAACCCCTAAGGACCCCATCAGAACACATGTAGATACTGCATCCAATTTTGGGCCCCTAACAGAGGAAAGACAAGGACAAACTGGAGCTACTCAGCAGGCGCCCCCAAGGCAGCTGGGGCTGCAGCACTCATCCTTCCAGCCTGATTATCTTCTAGTCCTATGAAGAGAAATAGGAGGAAAAAGTAGAAGTTCAAGGAGAGATTTGAAGAAGAATTGATTGAAGGGAGTAACATCAAATAATTGTTCTGGTCTTATAGCCTTCCCTAGACATCTGCTATAAGCCAGTATCTGACATTGCTCTTATGTTAGGTTATTACTGTTTAAAGCAGTGGTAAATATACATAAGTTGAGACACTTTGTAAAGCCTTAGCATAATGCAAATAAAAAAAATTAAATAGAAAATAAGATTATATTTAGGAAATAAATGTTAAATAATAACGTGCTCCCTCTGTTTATCTGTTTCTACTTTCTTTTCTGTTTATTTGACAGGCAGAAGATAATCTGTTGTGTGTTTAAATCTATTTCTGTAGGATTTCACCTCAGTGTTCCACCTTTTCTGTGAATTAAGGTAAATACTAATTTAGTTTGCACTCACTGTCAGATTTTCATCTGTAGCACAACCTAACTGCATAATAATCCACTTTTCCTGTTCTCTTTTGTTTATTATCTGGGAAAACAAGCAAGCAAACACAAATACCAGGTAAGATCTGCCTACCAAACTTTAATTTGCTGACATGTCCTTTTAACCCTTCCTTTGTGCTTTCTCCTACTGACGAATCTGAAATGGTTCTTCATCATTCCAGCTCTGAAGCCTTATTTTATACCTCAGTGTAAGATTCATATTTGTCATTTCTGGATAAGGAAGTAATAAATATCATATATAGTACTCGAGAGTTTCAATCTAGTTTCCATTGTTTCCTGAAGGTGACCTTTTTGGAATTGCAAATGTTTGTTACAAGCCTATTTTTATCATCTCCTTTAATCTTAAAAGAATCACCTTGAGATTTCTCCAGCTGAGATTATTTTTCACAGCCAGATCTTCCATAAGGTGTTCACCACCTGCCAGAAAAAACACTAAAATGCAATTTCCTTTACTTATTTTAAAGTATCCTGAAAAGAAAATAAATAAATAAAAAAAAAAAGAGCAACTGTCTTATCTCAAAATATCTGGACAACGTAACTAGGAATGCTGATGCCTGATTTTTATTTTTTAAGATTACCTCTGAATAATTTAAAGGAATTAATTCACGTGGCTAAGTTTTTGAGGATAATATTCAACTTCAGACTCAGTGTTGATTCGGTTATCATAAAGTAGACTCCAATATTTAGACAGTTGAATTGCCCTCTATATCCCAGTGACTACCATGACAAAGGTGAAATGCAGCTACTTTATCATAATCACCTGATGCTGTTTGAGATGCTTTGGAGCACCCTGCATGGTTTTTATCTTCTGTTTCAGAAGTCTTTAGGACTTGGGAATTATTTGTCAGCCTGTTTTAGGTGTTTCAGATATGTTAAGGCATCTCAAATAGCACTAAATGCTCGTATTTAGAAAAATACTTCTCATCTCTGATCTCTACTGAGGATAATGAGAGAACCTAACCCACACACTGATACTTTATTCAAAGATATAATGCTAAACAGAATATAGGCTGAGATAAACTATGATTTTGCAAAAGTAAAAGACAAATGTGTCTTCAGTAAGACAGAAAATTTTCTCTTGGAACATAGAAGAGCTGACCTATCTGGCCTTCAGGTACAGTAGGTGATTTGTAGCAGCTGGCAATTTTGTAGTTAAACTGGGAAAGACAGAGAGCTAGTAAAAGACAAAAAGCATTTTGTTCTGAGAGGAAAGGTCTTGGATTTTGAGGAGGTTCAAAAAGAGTTTCTGATATTTTATTTTTAGGGTCAATCTTATTTATTACTTTCTTCACTGACCTTGGAAAAAAAACCCAAAGTTTGCCCTAGTGATACCACCTGTGATACATAACTGGAAAATATTTTGCTATTAAATTTCTCCTTCATTCTATCATACATGATATGAAGACAGTTAAGTCTTTTTATGCATAAGATCATGAATTTATGGGTTTACAGAGGAGACTTGATATTATGTGGGAGCTCTTCAGATGGAAACAGATGCCAGATGACTGCAAATTATCTTGGAGTGGCTGAGCCATCATAGTGCACTGATGACAGCCTACGATGTCTCTGGAAAAGTAATTCATTAGGCAATTAATACTACTGGTGTCATTGTAAAAGGTAGTAGAAAATCTTTATTTTATAGCTTTCCATTCACCTTCATTTGAGAAAGATACATGCAAATTTGAATT
Source organism: Burhinus bistriatus (assembly GCA_013397275.1). Lineage (NCBI taxonomy): Eukaryota > Metazoa > Chordata > Aves > Charadriiformes > Burhinidae > Burhinus > Burhinus bistriatus. The sequence continues at coordinate 44,428 of VYXH01001742.1, forward strand.
GGCACTGAAGGACACTTAAAGTGATGCAGAAAACAAGGAATTTTTTACCAAAGGACAGGGCAGCACTTTGTAGAAATGACACTTTTTATCTCAGAAGATGGACATTTGTTTAGCATGCTAGCCTGGGTTAATTAGCAGCTGATATGGTTGTAAAGATATGACTAATTCTGCCCTGTAAAGAAAAGATATATCTTGAAAGATCTTGGTTTGTTTAGCCTAACAAACATGAACTGAAAAGGGGTCTGATTGCCGTATTTGACTACATATTTAAAAACAATAAAAGAAAAAAATCATGTAAGCAAACAGGTATTGATATTAGAACAGATGAAATAAGCTTGTCAGGAATACATTTAGTTTGGAGATTGGAAGGACACATGACCAACAGGATTATAACATTCTAAACATCCTCCCCATGGTGTCATGTAGGTGGTGGGTAAGGAGAAAGGCAAACCCATCTATTGAGTTTTAGGATAAAAACTCGTGAGTTTTGAAAACAGAAATATTGAATTCAATCAACTAGTGGCTGCTGCTGGCAATCTAGAAAGTCTCTTTTCTATTGTTTTTTTTTTTTTTTTTTTTTTTTTTATTTCTCTGTTG
>VYXH01001742.1:45034-81714 GCA_013397275.1 Burhinus bistriatus
TTTTTTTTTTTTTTTAATTCCTCAGTAGTTCAGTAATTACATCTGATCAATTTAGATAAAGGAGCTGTGTGTGTGGTTTTTTCTTCCCTAAATTTGTGCTTAATGAAATATCCTAAATTTAAATTATTGTTTACATAAACTCAATTTGTCTTTGCTTACTACAACAACAAAAAAAAAAAGCTGCAGAATCTCTGGAGTCAGGTAACTATATAACTTTATTAGACAAATACAATTGTCCAAAGTAATCTTGTTTAAAAAAATTGTATTTTTTTCCTGTAAGGCAATTTCACGTAATGTTATTCCATAGTAATGAATCCTCTTTCCACAGACTGTTACAATGATACACAGCTTTTCAAACAGAAAATCAAGGTGCACATTAAAAAATGTTTGCCAATTAAAACAATGGACTGAATCCTTTATAAGACAGTGGAAAGGTTGGGAAATTGTATGTGCCTTTAATTAAAATACTCTTTCTTTTACTCTGAAACTACAGATCCTAAACTACCCAATTAAGCTCAATTGTCAGGATGCTGTCTGGAGGTAAAAACACTTGTACAGATAAAGAAATGTCTTTAACATTCAGCTTCATAATAATCATGTGTTATCAATGTACTTTACCTTAGATTATCTTCTTTCACTCTGCGTGAAGACCTAACTATTTCCAAGGGAAAACTATTGATTTTTTGGGGAATAACCCCTGTCCTGAATAAATAACTCACTCTACACTTTGTGTGAAAGATTAAATCCTTAAGGCTAAGATACTAAGATGTCTGAAGGCCCAGCAGCAAGTTTAGCTTTCCAAGTGAGCATTCTTTCACAGTTTCCACATATTTATTCAGAAAGTCTCAAATTGGCAAAGTGCAGGTTTCTGCTAGAAACCAGACATACCATTGAGTAAATGCCCTAACGCATGAGCTTCGTAGAGCACAAGTGGGTTTTTTTTAACAACTGTGTTAAATAGTTAATTTCTCTCATGCTTTAACATATATATGTTAGGAAAATCTCATTCCCTAACTATTGTACCAACTGGTCTTCAGAGTATGAAACTGTATTAACTTTCTTATGATATATATAGTTTACATTGTATACTCTGCATATTCATGATTAAGTAAGTATAACTAAAGGACCCCAACTCATGGCAAGGAGAAGGACAGCCCCCATCCTGAAGATAACAACCTTTGTTTCTTGGAATCCTAAAGCTGTCCATGAAGATTAAAGGATGCTGCTGGATTACCAAGATAATGCCAGCATCCTAGCCCCTCCAACACCTCTGTGAAACCCTCTCATTATCTAGCATCGTAGATAAGCAACTGTAGCAAGACCAGCTCCAGGGACACCTAGACTGTGAAAGAAGCAGATGGATTATGACGCCATAGAATTACAGTTGCTTTTCAGAACAGTAGTATATGTGTGTTAAGTAGTGATCAGTCAAATCATGTTGTACCTGAACACTTAAAAGGTGTAAGAACCCTGTGTAAAACCACATTTGGTGTGCCTTAATTTGAATGGGACACCTCGTGTGCAAGAATAAAGAATTAGTTTTGTAATTCTGTACTTTGTGTCCTAGCCTCTCTCCTCAGTCAGCAGGGGCCAGTTATGAAACTTTCATGACACAGAGCTCTTGGGACTTTGAAATGGTCTTCTCCAGGCAGTTTATGAATTTTATGCTTGTTGGTGAATAGAGAAAAAGAAGGAATCATCTAGGCATGAGGTACCAAACCATAAGACATCTTACGCTTGCATGAGTGATCATACCATTAGGCTCCCTTCCAGCCTTCTTAGGTCCTATTCGGTGCATAGCTACTGTGGTTTCACTGGAGGGCGTGAGGAAGAAGAGAAGAACAGAAGGAATTAGTTGTAAATACAAATCAAGGTTGCACCATGCTTCTGGGATATAAAAGATAAATGTTGATATAAAAAATAAAATCCATTTAGATTGAAAAGTTTTATAAATATAAGTTCACCATTTCCCGGAAAAATATTTTAGTTAGTTTTATTATCAGTTTTAATTGGGTTTGTAACATTGGCAATGCCATCTCCTTAAAACATAGTTACAAAAAAGGAAAGTCTCTCATTTTCAGATATACAACTAAACACCTAATCCTAGAAAAGGTTCAAAAAAAAGCTCAACCTTCCCTCTCAAGAGATTGCAAAACCACTGCACATCACATTCTTTAGTGTCTCCTGTTAAATGACTTTAATGTCCTAGCCTTCAAACTGACTCATGTGAATTCAGTGTAGATGCCTACTTGGCTTATTTCTGAGGGAACAGGGAATATACGCATTTAAATCCACCTTTTGAATTATTGTTTTCAAGTCAGGAACCTGAACATCACAGTAAACAAATTCCCTTATGGGTATGGTCCAAAGAGCTGGCCTGAACACAGAGTTTCACTATTTACAGTCCCAGCATAAACTAGCTTATGTTGAGCACAAACTACAATATTATTTCAAAAGTAATGATGAAAACACTCATTTTAAAGACTACAGATTGTTATTAGGTACAACAATCTGGAAAAGCTGAAAGCTCAAAGGAACAGTGGACTGTATAAACTCAGAATGCATAAGGACAAAATGGTCTGCAGCTGAAACACGTGATGGCTTTTAATAAGAGAATATCAAGAGTGAGGCCAGGTAGGGAGTAGGAACAAGAAAAACCATGAATAAAACTGCAAGAGCCATGAGGACTGAAAAAGCACAGTCTTTCTTATGTAAGCTGTGTAAGAGAAATTGCCACTCTAATTTTTGGTTAAATTATAAGCCAGCCAGATTTATTTATGCTGTCCTTGGAGAAACCAGATGCAACCAGACCGCACCTCCCACACTTGTGAGAACCTGACATTTCTCAGTGGATAGTCTTAAATCAATTTTTAATATTCAGTACATTATATAAAATTCAGAAGCCCATATCATTTTCAAAAAACATTCTATTTGACTTACTACTTTGAATGACCCAGGTTAAAATTGCTGTATACAAAATGTACTAAGGTCTGTAGCAGTTTACCTGAAAAATAAAACAAAAAACATTTTGCATGATTACTTTAAAAACCAAAGTGAATCAAAACAAAAACAAACAAACAAACAAACAAACAAACAAACAAAAAAGAGATAAAACCTTCCAGGCCCTCATATAACTGTTTCAGAGAATCAAGGACACTTTTCTAAATGAAATTTCCATGCATAGCAACATGCTTATTTTTCATACCTCAACATTTAATTATTCTTTGATAATGGTGCAAAAAATGGGACAGAATAACAGTACTTTCCACAAGACAAAGACAGCATTTTTCATTACAAAAAAAAAAAAAAGGTCCATTCTGTACAGGAAAATGCTTTTTGTTTAACTCACAGATGTAATGAAAACACCATTGCTCATAAATGGACCTAGCAGTTGGTTTCTGGAACATGGAATGACTCATTAAAATGAGCAAGATGCACCTGCAAATCTGTTATTCTAAGTTTTTTGACTTATCACCCTTTTTCTGTTGCTTCTTTAATTTTTAGCAGTGCTGAGCATAATATTTTATCTGCTTTACTACTGTCACTTACTCAGAGCAGGAATAGAATCCAAACAGCCTCATTTTCCTGTTGCTGGCACTAACAACATGTGTTTGCCTAACATGAGATCTTCGATATTACAGTTATTTTATATTCAGAACTTGCCTCCTTTCCTGATTTCAGTTGAAAGTTTATTTTTTTTTTGTTCTGCATCTTTAATTTTATAGTCAGTCATTTTCATGTCTGCAGATATTCTTTTTCTTCAGGATTTTTGGTTGATCAGTGTTATGATGTTGTGCAATTTACTTTTTTTTCTTTCATTTTATACCTTAGAACCTCTCACCTTATCTCTATGGTTATGGCATCCTACTGTGTTTGCAGTACTTTGATATTTAAAATACACTGGCTGTTGCCTACTGCTCTGTCTGAAAACTTTCCCTACTTTGGAACAAGTAATAAGACTGGCTTTATAGTAACAATAAATTTTGTTTATTTTTCTTTTAATTACAATATATGCTTTTGTCTCTGAACAGATACATTGAATATAATTAAAATAAAGAGCAATCCAACTCCAAGCAAACTGAAAACTAATTTATATTTTAGTGTTATTCGCTGTTTCTTTGAAAGGAATAGGAGAAGGAAAAAAGAAGCAGGGTAATTAGCTGAGGAGTGAGAGGAATGACTGACTAAGATATAAAACACAATGAAGTTCTTAACAACAAATCACATACCTATCCACTACTTGATGTATTTCTCCAATACTTATTACTTAAAAAACAAAAACAACAACAACAAAAACACCAAAAACAAAACCCAAACCTAAACAAGTAGAAAGCCCAAGAGACTGGTTTTATCAAACCTGACTTCAAAAATAACAAAAACTACTGGATTGAGAATGGGGTATCGAAATATATTCCATAAAATGTTTAAACCAGAATTCTAATGTCTTTGGCAAGATCAGAAGGCATTGGCAAAGGGAGCAGGAAGAAGGGATCAAGAGGCAAAGGATGTACTGGGAGCAGGGTCTGAAAGGGGTTGTGTCTTCTCCTGTGGGAGTGGTGGAGGGTCCATGCACCGACCTTAGCAAATGAGAAGAGGATGCTGCCTGCGAAGCTGTGGACAGGTAGCTCCTCTCAGAGGCAAGATGGAAAAGGGTGTGGGGACCAGATTGCTCTCAAGGCTCACAGTAATTTATGGTTCAGGAATTGGATATGATTTCTCCTATCAGTTTATCTGAACTGCCCTAGTTCAAACTACCCTGCCCAGGTAACCCTTGTTTATACAGCATACACTTTATGGCAATGACAGAGAAGCTCTGCTGCTTTAGTGAGGTTTCTTCACTCAGCATAAGGAGACATGGATTGCATGATGCGCCTTAGCAGCAAATAATTGAATTCCAACATATATAGATAACACTAAACCACTTCATTAACTTAATAAGAATTTGTCCCTTAACTGCAAGTAATGCAGCTGTCTTATCAAACCTCTGAATGAGTTTGAAGACGGGTACATTATAAGACATTTTTTCACTGACCATGGCAGGTGTCTGTAAAAGTGCAGTTTATTTTCTGATTAAAAGAAAATAGGCCACAGATGTACAGATGCTGGTATCTCCCCAGGGACACGGTTAAGGACATATAGACTTGCTATGACAAGTTACTGCAATTAAAGAACAAAATTTAGTTCCAGACACATAGTTTCCCAGATTGTAAGGCCTCCAGCATAATACAAAATGTTAGACTTCCCTAGTTAACTACTGCTTAAACTAGGACCTATCTTACATATTTAAAAAAAAATAAAAAATCATCCAGGAAAAAAACATGGAGTAAAACTACCACAATATTTTGTATTTAGTTCCAGCGGTTAGTTACTTTGATAATAAAAATTGCCTATAAATGTTGAATCTAGTCAAACTTTGTCAGACTGTAAATTCCATTACATTATATTATATCTTTAACTACTAAAAAAAATATCTTCCATTGTCCAAATTTTGTTTTCTGTACAGGTGCTTCTAGAAAAGGATCAAGTTACCCTTGCCTTTCTCCTGGCTCATGGTGTCTGAATATAGTGGCGTTTCTGACTGAAATCAATAGGAAACTAAAAGATAAAACTCTAGAGAAACTGTAAAGCCTAAAGAAAAGATGACTCAGTTTTATGGGGAAAAAGTCCTTTAACTGCATGATTGGCTAAGAAACTTTAGAAAGTTGCAGGTCTTGAATGTGATTGAGATCAGAGACTGTTCTGAATAGGCAAAATAACCTGATATTTCTCATATACACAGTTTTATAAGGACCTTATTTAAATGAAATCAGAATAGATCATCTTAATCAGAAGATATTGGAGAAAAGCTAGTTTATGAGGAAGAGCTCACGAGGATTCATTAATGAAATTAGGGTAAGCAACAGAATATAATACCCTGAATTAATTGGGCAGCTCAGTCCCAACCAGCCACTCACTCACTCCCCTGCAGTGGGATGGGGGAGTGAATATGAAGGGTAAAAATTAGAAAACTCACGGGTTGAGATAAAGACAGTTTAATAGGTAAAGCAAGAACTGCACACACAAGCAAAGCAAAACAAAGAATTAATTCACTGCTTCCCATCGGCAGGCAGATGTTCAGCCTCTCCAGAGAAGCAGGGCTCCATCACACAAAACGGTTACTTGGGAAGACAAGTGCCATAACTCCAAATGTCCTCCCTGTCCTTTCTTGCTGCAACATGTTTTGACTCTGATCCTCCCAGAAGCCCAGCTCTGTCTCCTTGATGTCCTCTCGTAGGTGCTGGAGATCTGTTAGATGCCCCAAATCTGCCCCTTCTCCAGGCTGACCCAGTCCAGTTCACCCAGGTGCTCCTCACAGGGGAAGTGCTCCAGCCCCCTCTGCCTCGGGGGCTCCTTACTGAGCTCCAGTTTGCCCACGTGTCTTTGATGTGTTGAGGGGCCCAAAACTATAGGCAATATCTAGACTTGCTAAGTAAGGAGTTCCACGCTCCTTTTAATGCAGCCTGGGATACTGTTGGCCACCTTCTCTGCCAAAACACACTTGCTGCCTCATGTTCAGCCTCCATATGCTAGGACCACCATGCCCTTTTCGGCAGATCTGTGTCCCAGCTTGTCAGTCATGTATATGCATCACGTATAGTTATAATTTGAGTATATAAATCAGTTATTGTGAGATAAAAGGGTGCTAAATAATAACTTTTTTTGATTGTTTCCCAAGGTGACATTGCATGTTGCAAGCTTTCATCTTGTTTCTGACATAGTTATTTTGAGCTTGGAACCTATTCTTGTGAGGACTAATCTGTAGTGCTTTTAAGAGAGAACTATAACTTATCATTTGTTCAGTTCTATTCAAAAGAAGTCTGTATAATAGCTTTGATAACAAAATCAAAATTAAAGATAAAGTAAATTTCCCTAAACAGATAGAAACTAATGAGGTAGTCACGAGTGTGTTTTGATCTAAGCCAAAATCCTTACAACGTTATCTTTCCTAGACAATTTTTTCTTCCTGGCTTATTGGTTACTTTAATTGCATTTGAAAATTGAGAATTGTAGGTAGTGATGTTTTAATACACATTGTTTATATTTATTAAAATTTTGTTAGTTATTTAGCAGTTGTATTACATGACCAAATGTGTTTGCTTTCGGATTACAAGCCTTAGACAGTTTCCTCTTGGACTGTACTTCAGCTATTCATGACCTGCTTTTTTTGTTACATTGCTCACTGAGATTTGAGTTTGTTTTCTTTTCTTACGCTAGGTAATGAAATAAGTTTTTACCTTCACATCATTTCTGAGAGAGATTTTCACTTTGCAGTGGAACAGAGTTGTGGTTTTGGTGGGGTTTTTTTGTACCGTTGAACATAGGTTTCCCTATGCTCTCCTATAACTTCCTCTATTGCGTCTTCCCAGACTGTACCATTCAGTTGTTATCACTTTGTGAGGTGTGAAAACCTTGCAGTGGAAGCATTTGTGACTTTGTTGATTGTCATACCAACGCCAACAACTGCAACAACCAAGGCTTTAAACCATTGAGATACAAGGAAATGTATTTGCCTTGTACTTCAAGTACAGCAGTAGAGCACAAAGCCTTTTGAAAGCACAGGCCTTGCAAAGCAATGCATCTTAATCGGCTGCATTAGTTTGAATCACAAACTACATCACCAATTCTTGCAAGCTCATAGTAACCAGAAACTGTAGGAAAAGGACTATACATTTTAAGCTTGCCCCCAAAACTATTGCATTTTCACCAAATGAATTAGTTGATAAAATTTGTTTGTTTTAACATGATTTGTTTAATATATGTGAAAGTTACAAAATATGCCACTCTGCAGCATGTTGCCTGAGGTGACCTCACTGAAACATACCGCCTTCTCACTCCAAAACTTGACAGATGCCAAAAGTTCACCCACAAGGAAGTCATCTGACTTACAGTCTCCAATACAGCATGGTGAAACTGAGACAGTGGCCATGCTTAATCTGTTGTCAGGATGCTTCTCCCCTGCAGTTACTCACCAAATATTCATAATACAGCACACTCAACAGTGAAAGGCAGTGTATTCTGCTGCAAATGCTACTTTTTTTGGGACACTCAGCACACCTCAAGTTACTTTAATGTTCACTACCAATCTCTGCTATAACATGATACTTACATGATGCTCATGTCATTCATATAGCTTGTTAAGGTGCTATTGGCAATCTAGGCACTCTTGTCAGATGACACTAGCATTTCCTAGCTGATAGACAAAGAATCATCACACCTGTAGTCTTACCATCCTTCCTTTTCCTCATTCCTTTAATCTTAAACACATTTCCGCATCATAGAATAATTTCCCTAATTACAGTACTCAGAGGATGAGTCCTACTCATCAGCTCCACTCCTCTTTAACAGAATTGTTAAGCCTTCAGTTGCATTTATGACTAGTATCTGGATTTTGGATGTTCAAACAAAGTGCAGAGTCTGTGAAGAAAAATGATCTGATAGCTATATAAGTGGTACTTGTTAAAACCTTGCCCCAGTTTTCATGTTATTGTTGATACTGATGGTTTGATTAACTTACTTCATTTGACAGTTTGTCAACATTTGCTGAGTTCTTACCCTGCTGTTTCACACCAGGGGCTTTAAAAGCCCACTGTAAAGATATTGAAAAAGATGTAGCACCTGGTTATCAGCCATTGGTCATAGCAATACATGTGGAATTTCAAATAATGATATGCCTGGGGCTCCTGGAAATTCTGGGTATATTAGCTTATTTGTTAACAACTCTCCTCAAAAAAAGGAAAAGGAAGAACCACTCCTGAGTGTCTTGATTAAGTACTTGATTTCCTTTTTCATGTTGAAGAGTCAATGGCATAATAAAATTTATGGTTCTCTTCCCTTTCAGAATCAGAAATAGAGAGCCCTTGCTGCAGAAGTACTATCAACATGTGAAAGGAAGTTTAGTACTCTCATGGCTCTTTAAGCCTAACAGTTGCTCAAATAATCTGAACCAGACACAAGCATTACCGCAGAGAATAAGGGAGCTCTAGTGAATAATTGTGCACAGTGATGCCATCAACAAAATAAGCTTTGCAATTTTCCACAGAAGCTTACCTTCCCTAAGCACCAGTGGTCTCCTAGAGAACAATACCAATCCATCACACCAACATCTCTGCAAATGCAGCTTTGGATTTTCTCCCTCAGGGTCATTTTGAATTTATGCCTGCTGCTTCTGAGATGCTGTAACAGCTCCAAAACCACACAGTATAAAACTCTGGCCTAGAAGAAATGGAGCTGACTTGGGTTAAGCAGCACATGTGGTGGGTTGACCTTGGCTGGATGCCAGGTGCCCACCAAGCCACTCTATTTCCTCCTCAGCAGGACAAGGTAGGGGGAGAAAATAAGATGGAAAAAACTCATGGGTCAAGATAAAGGCAGTTTAATAAAGCAGAAGCAAAGGCCGCATGCAGAAGCAAAGGAAAACAAAAGATTTATTATCTACTTCCCATCAGCTGGAGATGTCCAGCCACTTACTTGGAAGTAGGGCTTCAGTATGCATAGTGGTTGCTCCGAAAGACAAACGTCATAATAATGAATGCTCCTCCCCCTTCTCCTCCTTTCTCTTAGCTTTTGTTGCTGAGCAGACATCATATGGTATGGAATATACGTTTGGTGAGTTTGGGTCAGCTGTCCTGACTATGTCCCCTCCCAAGATCTTGCCCACCACCAGCCTACTGGTGAGGGGGGAATGTTGGAGAAACAGCCTTGATGCTGTGCGAGGACTGTTCAGCAGTAGCCAAAACACTAGTGTGTTATCAACACCTTTCTAGCTACCGATACAAAGCACAGCACTATGAGGCCTACTATGGGGAAAATTACTTCATCCTGGCCAGACCCAATACAATCTCCACCACTTATTGCATACTATTTACATCATTCTGAGGTCATAATTTAATACATATTTATATATCTTATAACCATCCCATTGTATTTAATTCTTATTACTGAAATCCCTTCTTACCAACACTTACAACTTAAACTACATACTTAAACCATTTTATACCCAACATACAGATTTATATATTCTCATTAAATACTATCCCCTGACCTTTAACAGATAGATATTACTCTCACATTCCATGGGCTTCCTCCACTCTTCCAGATGTTCTTAAGAACGGGCTATGACTGTCAAAATGAGTGCTCAGAACAGGAAAATCAGCACGTTCAATCGTTGGGCACCAACACCGGCTTGGTTTGTGTCATCATTGCACTCATCTGGCTCCTTGGAAAGCTCACTCTTCATCAGTTCAGGTCATTCCTGCTACATTACTTCCTACAACAGGCAACTCACATCACAGATCATTTTTCCCCCAAGGTTAAATATCCTTGAGGCACACACTGGGTCTCCCCATCTTTCTGCATTACCTACCAACTACACCCAGGTATTTGAGTGAAGACAATACATAAATGGGTTTGCCTTTTCACAAGGGAGAAGCAAGTCACATTGCCTTCCCCAGCCACTTCTCTGGGTGCACTACAGGGACCCTATCTCCTCCCACAGTATATGGGGGTTTTATTTGGGCAGGACCAGGACCGTTAGCAGATCCTCTGGTGTTAACCAGCCAAGAGGCTTCTGCTAAATTTGTATCCCAGTGCTTCCATCCCCCATTGGCCAGTGCTCTCAACATAATCTTTAACAGTCCATTATATATATGTATATATAAGGTCCAGAGAAACCTTGTAGTGACCTTCCAGTATCTGAAGGGGGCCTACAAGAAAGACGGAGAGAGAGTTTTTACAAGGGCATGTAGTGATAGGACGAGGGGTAATGGTTTCAAACTGGAAGAGGGGAAATTTAGATTAGATCTCAGGAAGACATTTTTCACTATGAGGGTGGTGAGGCACTGGAACATGTTGCCCAGGGAAGTTGTGGAGGCCCCATCCCTGGAAGTGTTCAAGACCAGGTTGGATGGGGCTTTGAGCAATTAGGTCTGGTGGGAGGTGTCCTTGCCCCTGGCAGGGGATTTAGAACTAGATGATCTTTAAGGTCCCTTCTGACTGATTCTATGACATCTCCCAATCTTTCCAGAGGCTTGTGGGTGATAGGGGATGTGGTACACCTGCTCAATGCCATGTTTCTTTGCCTGGGAGTTTATGAACTTATTTTGGAAATGATTCCCATTGTCTCATTCAATTCTTTCTGGGGTACCACGTCACCACAAAATTTGCCTTTCAAGGCCTAAGATGGTGTTTTGTGCAGTGGCATGGTTTACAGGCTATATGTTTCGAGCCAACCAGTAGTTGCTTCCACGGTGATGAGTATGTAGTGTTTGCCTTGGCAGTCCAATATAGTCAATTTGCCAGGCCTCACCATACTGAAAACCCAGCCACCGCTCTCTAGTCCAGGGAGATTTTACTCATGTGGCTCGCTGGATCACAGCACATATTTCATATTCATGAGTGACCTGTGTGATGACCTCCATGGTCAGGTCCACCCCTCGATCACAAGCCCATCTGTGGGTTGCATCTTTCCCTAGATGTCCCGATGTTTTGTGGGTCCATAGAGCTACAAATAGCTCACTCTTACTCTCCCAGTCCAGGTCCACCTGAGCTACTTCATTTTGACAGCCTTTTCTACTTGTTCATTGTTTCGATGTTCTTCAGTGGTGTGGCTTTTGGGCATGCCATACCTTTACAGTGCTGTTTACTACCCAGGCAGCAATGTTCTGCCACAATGCAGCAGCCCAGATGGTTTTACCCCTGCTCTGTCAATTGGTCTTCTTCCACTGCTGTAACCATCCACATACAGCATTTGCTTCTGAAAGCAAACTTCCTTACTACTTCTTCTTTTGAGTCACTCGATAGAGAGGGCTTACAAACTGACCATAACCTGGAATATGCATTCTCTAGAATCCCACAAGGCCTAGGATAGCTTGGTTTTCCTTCTTGTTAGCTGGTGGAGACATAGTTGCTATCTTGTTGACCATATCCATAGGCACATGAAGGTATCCTTCCTGCCATTTTATTCCCAAGAACTGAATCTCTGAATCTCCTGTGCAGCTCCCTTGACCTTATTTCTTTTTATGGTGAAACCAGCTTTCAGAAGAATCTGAATTACTCTTTTTTTCCTTCTCAAACACTTCTTCTGCCTTGTTGCCCCACATGATGATGTCATTGACATATTATAGATGTTCAGGGACACCACCTTTTTCCAATACAGTTAGGATGAGTCCATGACAAATGGTAGGGCTCTGCTTCCACTCCTGGGGCAGTCAATTCCAGGTGTATTGGACAGCCTTCCACGTGAAAGCAAACTGTGGCCTGCATTCTGCTGCCAAAGAAATTGAAAAAAATGCATTGGCAATGTTAGTTGTGACATGCCAGTTGGCTGCCTTCAACTCCAGTTCATATCGGAGCTCTAACATGTCTGGTGCAGCAGCAGTTGGTGGCGTCACTTCGTTCAGGCCATGATAGTCTACTTTTAACCTCAGTTTGTGTGATATCGCCGCTGGTGCATCATCCTGGTAGCAATGGGCACCTACTGTTTCCCCAACTCACAGCAATCCCACAATGAAAGGATCTTCTGAGAGGCCAGGCAGGGTAGATAGCTATTTCATCTTTTCTATGTTCACAGTGGCTACACCAAAAGCCCATCAGTACCCTTTTGGGTCCTTGAAGTACCCTCTCCTGAGGTAGTCTATGCCAAAGATACAAGGGCCCTCTGTACCGGTCACAATGGAGTGCTTTTCCCAGGTGTTAAGCTCACCTCAGCCTTCAATACAGACAATTCTTGGCATCCCCTTGTTACTTCAGAGATCCAGAGGGGTTCTGTGCCCCTGTACTTGGATGGTAACAGTGTACACTGTGCACCAGTGTCTACCAAAGTCTTATACCTCTGCGTGTCTGATGTACCAGGCCATTGAATCCGCACAGGCCAGTATATCCGGTCATCCCTTTCCTCTTCCTGGCCAAAGGCAGGGACCCTCTGTTCCTGTTCCTGGTCAGAGCTTTCACTGTCTGACCCTTTCAGTGCCAGAACAGAAGTCCTCTCACTAAGATCAAGGGAGGTTATCTCAGTCCTATGGCTGGGAAATTGCTCATTAACTTCTTGTGTTTCTACAGCAGCTAAGCTGACAGCCTTCTTGGGTGGCCCCTTCTTAACAACTGTTTTCCCTCTCAGTTTGCGTACACGGGCTTTCAACTTAAAAGGTCAGTTCACCATCCCACTTCCTCATGCCCTCCTCCTGGTCACACAGGAAGAACCAGCGTGCACCGTGCGGCATGTGCCTGGGGCTCCCTTTCCCTCTGACTAGGGCAGGAGGGGACTGACTTCTTGGGACAACCCTGACAACCAAGGTACTGGCCTGTAGGGATGAGGAGGTACAGAGATTTTCTTCAAAATCTCTGAACCAAGAAGACACTCTCTCCACAGTTGATGTATCCATATCTGGGCAATACACCGCTGCCAAGCTGTTAGAATATGATGCTGGAGCACTTTGAATCACCTTCTTCCACATGGCCCATGTGCACAGGACATCCTCTGGATCTTTGGGGACCTCATCATTGGCTAGATCACTGTACATGACTTGCAGCACCGCTAATTCTCTCTGGTACTAGATGCGTTCATTTGCCATAGTACAATTTCCTGGGGAGTCCACAAGATCTTCCTTGAATGGATATCTTGCCCTCACACTTGAGAGGAGCCGTCACCAGAGACTGCAAATTGCGGCCTCTTTTCCAATTCTTCTCGCAATTCCCCAGTTTCTAGCAAGAGATCCCAGCTGTTGGGCTTCCCTACCTTCCATTTTTTGACTATCAGCCCTGTTATTCCAGCATTGGAGCAGCCAGGCAGCAATCCACTTACCTGGCTGGAAGCTCTAATCCTTCCACACGTCTTGAAGTTCTGATGAGGTCAGGGACTGGGTAGTTTCTGCTTCCTGCCTGAATTCTCTCACTCTTTCCTCCAATTTCTTTGTCAAATGACCAGCTTCTTGGTCAAATCTTTCCTCTTCTTCCTTCTCCCTTAGTAATTGACGATATGGACCTGTTGTTCTCCTTATCCACTGTTTCTTTTTCACTACTGGGGCAATACTGTAGTTGTTGTTTGGGTCCCTATCTCAACCACGGTGTTCTCAGATGCAGTTTGGGTCCCTGCCTCAAACACAGTCCTCTGAGAGTACTGAACTGTGGCTCAATAGGTACAGGCCAGGCCCCAGTACAGTGCCAGAAGCTGCTGGTTTTCATTGGGGTAGGCTAGGCACCATTATTCCAGTAGCACATCAGTTTGCCAGAGTTGTTTGCCTTTTCAGGTGCAAAGTCCCAGGTTATAGATGATAACCACCCTAGGAACCTGTCCAAATCCTTCCACACACCCTGCCACCCAGAGGCCGGACGCATCAGGGCACATTTTAGTATTACCTCACCCAAAAGATGTCTTCTCTTACACCAGGACGACACCAGATTCCACAAACCCCAAAATATGCTAACAGTGTTAATAATTAGTATTAAACAGCTCACATAAAGGTGAACAAGGACCTCAGGAACCTGCATAATAAAACCATCCACATCAATCCCAGGTAGGAAGAGGGAGATATATTCCCTTATCCTCTCCACAAGACAATCCTCCAGCACAGCAAGGCCATCAATGTCAGTGCAAAGCACTTAGCCATTATTTGTATTAACATGTTCCTAAACTCAGCAAAATAAAGAGATGAGCAGTGCATCAAACAAACTCCGTGACTCGCCCAGGAGCTTGCCACGTAATAACTACTATAGCTACAGCACCCTTAATATAAAACTACCGTTGTCTCAAGCCCCACATTGGGCGCCAGAAAGGACTGTCGTGGGTTGGCCCTGGCTGGATGCCAGGTGCCCACCAAAGCCACCCTATCACTCCCCTCCTCAGATGGACAGGGGAGAAAAAATATAACAAAAGGCTCATGGGTCAAGATAAGGGCAGATACATCACTCAGCAATTACCTTCACAAGCAAAACAGACTAGAATTAGGGAAAATTGATTTAATTTATTGTCAATAAAATCAGAGTGGGATAATGAGGAATAAAACCAAATATTAAAACACTTTCCCTCCACCCTTTCCTCTTCCCAGGCTTAACTTCAGTCTGGATTTTTTCTACCTCCTCCCCCTCAGTGGCGCAAGGGGATGGGGAATGGGGGTTGTGGTCAGTTCATCACACATTGTCTCTGCCGCTCCTTCCTCCTCAGGGGGAGGACTCCTCACCCTTCCCCTGCTCCAGCGTGGGGTCCTTCCTACAGAAGACAGTCCTCCATGAACTTCTCCAACCTGAGTCTTTCCCATGGGCTATAGTTCTTCATTAAATGTTCCAGTGTGGGTCAGGGTGCAGTCCTTCAGGAACAGACTGCTCCAGCATGGGTCCCCCATGGGGTCACAAGTCCTGCCAGAAAACCTGCTCCAGCGTGGGCTCCTCCCTCCACAGGGTCCCAGGTCCTGCCAGAAGCCTGCTCCAGTGCAGGCTTTCCATGGGGTCACAGCCTCCTTTGGCAGCCACCATCTCTGGCATGGAGTCCTCCGTGGGCTGCAGGTGAATATCTGCTCCACCATTAACCTCCATGGGCTGCAGGGAGACAGCCTGCCTTGCCATGGTCTTCACCACAGGCTGCAGGGGAATCTCTGCTCCAGTGCCTGGAGCACCTACTTCACCTCCTTCTTTACTGCCCTTGGTGTCTGCAGAGTTTGTTTCTCTCACGTATTCTCACTCCTCTCTCCAGCTGCAGTTGCTGTTGCACCCCAACTTGTTCCCCATCTTCAGTATGTTATCACAGAGACACTACCACCATCACTGATGGGTCTATCTTGGAGCTGGCTGCCATCAACTCGTTGGACATGGGGAAAACTTCTGGTAGCCTCTCGCAGAAACCACCCATGTAGTCCCCCTGCTACCAAAACCTTGCGATGCACACCCCATACAAGTCTGCACGCAGGATGTTTGCAGATAAACACTAAAGGGAGGAGAAAGAGTGTGAAAGAAGGAGACACAAATGTGAAACATACCAGGGCAAGTGGTGGGATGCCAGCAGGAAGCATGCAGTGTCACAGTGCTGCCATGTTTGACCAATGGTGTTTGTAAAGAAGGGGGGCACCCTGGGTCATTACGGGGTGTTTGGGGAAGGACTTAAGGTGGGAAAAGGAGAGATCAGGGTGGTTTGGGCAGGAACAAGTGTGGGAAAACAGACAGTAAAGGGGGTAACAGGGAGCAGTAGGGTGTGGGCAGGAGCTAGTCATTCCACACGCCTAGCTGTGCCTGTGCTGGCCAGCACAGCCTCCTCCATCTCCTCGTTAAACTCCTTTTCTGATGTTTTTCCTGGGAGAGGGCTCCCTGTGCCCCCTGTCCATGCACAGGAGGGCTGTGGGCCAGGGGCCAACACCAGAGACACCTGGGGCATGCAGGGTGTGGATGCATGTGCAAGGATTCACTTGTGTGTGTGTGTGTGTGAGTGTAAGGGGAGGCTGTGCGGGCAGCTGAGTGGGACTGCAGCTGGGGAAGCTTGTATGTCCAGGTGCCAGCTATTGCCAGCTACTGGACAGACTGAGCATCTTAAGTCTAGCGACTGGAGAGACCCATATTGTATATATGTATATAGAGGCATTTATTTTCCTTTAACAGACCTTCATGCTGAGCAGCCAGTGAGGGGAACAGGAAGAGGCCTCTGGTGCTGTTCGTGTCCGTGTCAGCACTGTTGCTCTGTCTGGTTTGCCATCCATCCCTGTACAGGTGCTGCAGTGTGTGTGTGTGTGTGTGTGTGTGTGTGTGTGTGTGTCTGCTGGCAATGCATGCTCAGGGGTGGGACCTGGGGACATAGAGCTGCCGCAGCCTCGCCTCTGTCACACTACCTGATTTGGCAACTTGTGACAAAAATAGTTTGAGAATGTTTTTCAGTCACTAATTTCACAGTTTAACCAATAGGAAAAGCAGGCAACTCACAGTGTTTTACAGATGATTGCTTAAAATTGAACCAAGTCACACCTACATGTGTTACAGCCATGGTTAAGATGCTGGATCTAAATACGATTTTAGATCTCATAGTTGAGTAGTTTTCACCCTTACACACAAGCAATGACTTTTTTTCCCTCCATTCATTTGGCTGAAGGTGCTAGTCAAATTATCTCTCTGCTTCCTTGGGTATTGAGTATGTTTTACTTGTTTCCTAGGGGATTTCTGAATATTTCTTCCATTTCCATTGTCAAATGAAACAAGCACAAATGAAATTGCTAAAATTCATGAGGTTTAGCCATAGAAGTAAAGGAGGACAAGCTAGAAAAAACGTAAAATCTACCGTGGTCCCTAAAAGAAACAGGCCTCAAGTGTAGTTAGGCAAAAGTGCAGCTGATAGTGAAGGGTTTTTTGGCATGCCACCCTGTAAAGGTGACCAGAACATCAATCCTGTAAAAGAAAGCATGGTGAAACACCTCTGATTCAACCACCAGTACATTATTTTTGGATATTAATAGGTATTATGGAGAATTAATCCCCAATAGCACTGCCTCAGTCGAACCTTTGCATTAGTTACAGGAAAAGCAGATTAAATGGCTAGGGAACGGGAGGCACACAATTGCTTTAAGTAACTTCAGCTGCATATACAGCCCAGGACAGGAGTATAAGTTTAGACTTGAAGACTTTATGCTTGTTGAGCAGTGTGGAAAGTAAGATTTCTCCATGTGGGAAGAACACATACTAACGACCATCAGACATTTAGCATTTCTGATTGGTCCAAACCAGGTTGTGTAGCGTAACACGTACACAGCCACGCAGTTTTGTGCTATGAAGTAAAAGATAGAGAAGAGTGAACCGGTACTTCAAATCACTGCTCTCACTCAGAGGTGTCCCTGCAAACTAATGTTTTATGATGGCTCCAGTTATTGCACTCAAGACAAGACATACTGGATTTGACAGCCCAACAATTTCACCCACACATCTGGAAGTACTTGAAGCATGCGTTAGTCAGCTGTCCCACATTCAGCTCATTTTACAATTGTTTTCCATCACCTGCACTTGAATATTTTCATAGCAGTTGAATGCTTGCGTTGTTTTCAGACTGTGCTTGGAAATGCAGTTCACTCACACAATTCTTGTCAACACAGGATCCTCACGAGCACACTTCTAATGAGTCACTTCTACAAATTTATTCCTTTGTTGCAGTATATTTGTGGCCTTACTAAACTGAAGAAACTTTTAATGGTGAAAAAGTTAAAAGCTCATGGTATTATATTCTACTTAAAATAGATGACAGATCATCTGGTAAAACAAGGGTTTGGGAAAACTTTAAATAAAAATTTAAAATCCAAAGAAGAGTCTGTATTGTTAGAAACTCTCATGAAGGAACCACATGAAAATGAAACACCTAATTTAAAGACTAGCAAAAAGACAGAATAATTAAAACATCTTGTATATTTGAAGATGATAGCCAAGGAAAGTAAAAAGACCTGGTAAAGATGCTCCTTGGGTAAAATATAAAAAATGCTTGAGTTAGTGCTGTTTGAAGGAAGTAAGATTCCTACATAGATAGTATCAGCTCAGTTTAGAAAGGAAATGCTGTATTATGCTGATGACATCTTCACTGGAGGGCATCTAGGAAAAGAGTTTTCAAAAGCCTTCTGTCTTGGGCTTTTGTCTTGAAAAGTATATGTGCAAAGGTATGCCTGAATGGTTCTCCAGGCAAACCATCAAGATTAAAGAAAAAGTCCCCTTTGGTTCTGAGAGATATGAAGAATGACAGAATGCTTTAAAATTTATTTTGTGGGTGCATTGGTAGAAAAACCTGAAGGAAATTAATTTTGACTTGTAATTGTAGGTTCCCTTTCTCAGTACTCTGAAGTAAGGTAGAAACATTTCTTTTGCAGCAGACTGCTGAGCAAACCACAGCTGCAGTCATGGTGGAAAAGGTTTTTTTCTCTCTAGATAGTCCTAGCTAAGATTGAATCTGACAGCTGTTCTGAGAATATTCAAAGATGTTAAGAGTTCAACAACAAAAAAATACATTTCTTATGAACTCAGCCATCAGGCATAGTAGAACAAATGAAACAGATGATTAAAACAATACTGAGGAAGTTACCAGATGACAAAGGAATAATTGGGATTTGATAATTCCCTTAATTCCAACAGTTCTTTAAATCTCCCTAGCTACTAACAGAAACCCCCTTCGAGGTAACAATAGGCTGAAGTATAAACACGGCAGAACATCTGATGTGGCATACTAGTGCTCTCAGATACAGGGGGTAAATCATGATGCAAACATTATGTAAATTTCTGAATCAGGTACATTTGTAAGTAGCTACTAAATTACAGAAATCCAAAGCTAGAGCAAAAGCTTGTTTTGACAAATTTCAGAGAGAGAATACCTGGGAGGGTGGAGATCTGGGAATGCAATTAGCCTATGCAAATCCTGAACATAGGCTGTGTCACAAATGCAATGGGCTGTAACCAAACTACAGGCAAGGTCAACTCTTTTGCAAATTAAAGTTACTGGAGAGAAGAAAGCAATAGATAAATTTTACCATTCAAGTCAGCTGAAATTGTGCAAGCAAGAAAATTTTTCAGAACTGTGCAGACCCATCTCTGGTGTATTCATGCAAAGATGGAACTGGGAAGAAAGGTTAATTTTTTGCCTCTTCCTTGTCAGTGATTTTTAGAGAGCTGATTTTGTCTCTAGCAGTTTTGCAAAAATGGATTCTAAAATTTAGAATTACTGCACTGATCACCATAAGAAGGAAAAGAACAAAAGTTTTTAATTTGTAATATTATTTTGGCAGTGCACTCTTTAATTAAATTTATAGTATTAAAGGCTTAATTCCCATTATAAATGTTAAAGTAAGAAACCCATGCTGACCCCAAGGTATGAGGTGAAAACAAAAGACGACCAAATCTTTGATCCACAGAAACCAAAGTATTCCAGAGAATTTACTTTAAAATGACTCTACTGAAAATATTAGTCATAGAATTCTAGGAATTATTCAGTGATGTAACTGTCTGAAAAAATTACAGCAGTAATATAACCTTGTAAACATAGTAGAAATGAAAGAGTTCGAAGACTGAAATTCTCTTAGTTCTCAAGATGTTAAGAAATATTAATAAGTGGCTGGCCTCTTAGAGCTAACTGTCCTCAAGTTGGAAGGGTGTGAAGATCTTGTTACCACTGCAGCTGGGAACCTCAGTCTGAGTTCAGTGCCAGAATACTTTTCCAGGGAAGAGATCATCTCTTACTGTGTAATTGCTAACAAAAACCTGAATTAATAGCTGTACTTCAAGTGGATGTACTTAATTTATCGCCATGCTTCTGGGCAGCCCAGGGGTAAACCTTACACTAATTTACAGGTTTTTTTGTTACTTAAGCCACTGTGATCTTGTCCTATGGTCAGCTCTCACTATCATTTCTTCGGCTGTTTCTTGCCCACAACTTGATCCTTGACTCCTCTTCTATTCAATCTCTTCAGTTTGGATCATAAGCAGAAAGGAAACTTATCCTGAAGAATACAAATTAGAAGTTCCAAGAACTGAATGCATATGCGTGACTGGTAGACATTAGTCATGTACTTCTGGAAGAAAACTATGTGTAGTACCATCTATGATTGAAGGAATTACAGGGCCAGCTACAAAAATAGTTTGAAATGTTATCGTAACCTTTTCAAAGAGGCACTTGAACCTGTAAACATAATTTTCTGGATGACTAAAGCAGTGTCTCCTGGAACAGCCCAATTTGCATTTAAAGTGACAGTGCCTACCTATGGTCTGCAGGAAGACAAGGGCAGGAGAAAACCGAAGAATCTGCCATCATCACTTGTAACGTGTCCTGCAAAAATAAGTGCATTAGTTTAAAAGGAAGAGTAATGTGTAATGAAAACAGCGTTTGCTAGTTACTAAAGTTTTCTTAATTTTTTAAAGGTTGAGCTCTGTCTTGTGACCCTTCCAGTTTTCAATTTGTTTTCTAAAAACCTAACAAAGAGAAAAGGATCAGCTTAAAATGGAAAAATGCTATCTTAAATGGAAAGACCTCAGCTGGACTGGAAAGAAAGAAAGAAAGAAAGAAAGAAAGAAAGAAAGAAAGAAAGAAAGAAAGATAAATAAATTATCCTTAAAGCAGTCCCTTAACTAGAATAAGACAAGAAATCCTGGAAAGTTGCAAGCCTGAATGTGGTACAAAACAGTGTTTGTTTTTACCGGACAAAATGAAATCATAAGCATGAGCATAAAATATTGGCATTAGACTTTAATTTAACTACGAAGGTGTTAATAAAATTACAATGAATAATAATATAGTATTCTGTGAGTGACTGGCATTCTAACCATTCAATGAGTTAATGTGAAATTCAGTATTCTAAGCTAAAAGGATGTTAAAGAGTAGCTTTTTCTAACAGTTTCCCAAGGTGACGTTGACTGCTGCTTGCTACACACCTTGTTTCTAACAGCTGATCTGATCCCTGTTGTAGCGATCCTGACACTTGCCTGTATTATATAATTTTGATTCTTTTTAACAGAAAAATGAAGTACAAGAGCTCATAGTCTGACATTTTCAAAACACATTTCAACTTTGATAATTTTGCCTGCAAATGTTTAGAGAGATGCATCTAACAACAAACAAGCCAAGAAAAGAAATATTTTGAAGTTTATTAAATGGGAAAATTACAGGGATTTGTCTCCATGAGATGTACTCTCCAACATTCTAGGTAGTCTCTTTTCTTTTTTTAGATTCTCCCTGGGTGATGACAATTCTCCTAAAAGTGTTGAAATGAGACAGGGGCTTAGACTTTCCATTCATTTGGACACCAGCACAAAGTCAGCAGTAAGTAACCTCAATTTTTCCCCAGTAGTCTCTCTTCTGCTTATGTGCACGGAGTTATCCATCATGTAGCCCAAAGTCCTGTTCAGAGTCACTGCTCCCCAGATGATCTCCTCCAAGCTCTAAGTACACTCTAATCTTTGAAGATATATGACCTTTTTCCTGTATTAGAGCAAATACTATTTGCTTGTAACCCACTTACCAAGTGAGCCGTGCCCTTCCTTGAGAGGAATGTTTGACCTGCTACACTCATTTGAAATCTAGCTTCTGCAAAATGAGTTGCATTTAATCATGATGCCAACAAGCAGTAGGAAACTGGTGACAGGCTTTATTTCCTAGGATCTTGTGCAGCTGGATATAAGTTCAATCAAAGACAGCAAGCCTTGAATAAAAAGGATGAGAAATTCTTCATTTAAATGAACTCTGCTTCATATTTACTTGGCTTTTTGGTCTTTTTGAACTCCTGAGCCTCAAGAATAAAGCTGTAAACCTGCGTGCACTTAGTAATATTTTCGCTCGAGAACTATAGGCATGTTCCTCACATACTCCCCTTAGCTTTCCCACAATTACAAAAATGGCTGTCAGTCAGCTCCTGATCAAAGCTGATTGAAGAAAAATAATTCATAGAATTTTAAAATGTTTAATTTCAGAGAACTGCACGTATTTCAGATGAGAGAGGAGCCTTTACTGCAGAGTAATTTGTTTATTTAGTCAAGCTGGCACTGTTATGCGGGTACATTTGATGAGATATAACTACAGCAGTTCTCTGTCTTGAGTCTGTGTATTTTAGCAGTCCGTGCACATCTCTCTCTGCCTGACAGTCTTGCAGTGTCTGCTTAGATGAAGTAGGTGCTCACTGTTCCTTGCTCCTTTCTTCTTTTTGGCAGAGAACTCCTTCTTGAAACCTCTGTGTTCTTGTGGGGTTCTTTGTTGCTTTGGTTTTGGGTTATTTTGTTGTTTTGCTTTGTTTTCCTCTGTAGTTCTTAAGGCCTGGAAACATGTTTTGTCAATTGACAATAAAAGTAAATAAATGTGTTTCTCCCTTTGATGCGGCAAGAAAGGACTAACCTAAGCTCAATATATTGGAGTGACATCTTTGTTCTCGGATAGCACAGGAAGGCAGTGTATTTCTTTGTTACACAAGTAATCAGCAAGATAAGGTGAATTTCACACAACACTGTTCCCCATTCCATCTTGGCTTGAGACAAATTCCTGCTACTTTTCTTATTGTAGTGGTCAAAGGAAGCATTATGCATATACAATGATATAAAATAATCATGGAAGGAATCAAACCCCATTATTTTTCACAAAATCAAAAAGCAGAGGAAAGTCAGAAATAACAGATGCCAGAAAGCAACTCATCTGTGCAGTCTGCATTCAGCTCTCTTTATTTCATCCCTGTCTTATTTGCACAGTCACATTTACACAGGATCTGCCTCGTGAAGGGCCCAGAAAGGGTAATGCTCACTAATAAGCAGCTGTTCACATCTTTGTTTCTTCTTGATTGTTCCATGTCTTTTCTCAAGTCTTAGTTACTGATTACCATTAAAACCTGTATAAAATTGTCCCTTGGTTCTTTGCTTAAGACCTTTTTCTTACAGTGCCTGGAACTAGTATATCTAATTCTTTCACAGAATGAGTTTTTATTTTATAAAATGATAGAACAATATACAGTGCGTTCTGTATTCAAACCACTAATTAATTCTAATTACCTTTGCTTGCACACTAACTTTTTGCCCTAGTAAAACTTGGTATCCAAACTGAGATAGGGTACAAGTCAAATATTGATGATAGGTTCCATTTAACATGCTCTAGGTTATCTTGACTGGTCTTCAGATGCTGTTTCAGAGTGGGAGCAAGTCCTACATAGGTCCTATATCTTGTCTACTAGCCCACTGTGGATTTCTTGGATACCTTCTGGCACCTCAGATGCCATAGATGCCAATGTTTAAGCAAATGGTGTCAGTCATATAGTCATTTTCACTTCAATCTTAAAAGTATTCAGTGTACCCCGATGGTGACACTGGCACAAATATCTTCCTTCCAGAATTAAGTATTTTTGTACCAAGCCTATATGATACACTAGAGAAGCTCTATCAATGAGTTAAATTCAGTGCTGGACTCACGGAGACACGTCCTATCATCAGATGTTGGAAATTCTCATAAGTCTTTTTTGCCCCATAGGTGATTCCTTCTGTTCCTTCCAGTCTATGTGGGTACAACTTCAGCATCTTCACCATTACAAATTCCAACCTGATTATCATCATACAATCAGTTTTGATTTCCATTTCTCACATTTTTTTATCTCAGTCCTTGGCTCTTCTCCCCTCCTGTACTATTTTCCTATAACTGACGGCAATCTCTGCCTCTGATGTGATTCCCATATTCTCAGTTCTCTACCCACTTAAATCCATTTTCTCTCTCCTGGTGTTCCACCTAACCTTACCTCCAAATATCCTTTTTTTCTCATTACTTTCTAGTCTTAGACTAATTTCTAGATTCTTCCTTAATCTCTCTGTCTTTCTTTAAATTTCCACGTCTTTTATTAAATCCTGTCCTTGGTTATTGCCAGTTCTGCTGTCATCTTTTCTCTTTGTTCTTCGTCATCTCTAACTGTCCTGCTTCAAATTACCTTTGCTTCTATCTGCCCTAATTCCAGTGTTTTCATTCAGTCTCTCCTGATCTCTTCCCAGTACGTATGCTTTTTCCTCAAGAAACTTATGATCAACCTGCCTCCATTCAGCTATATGCTCTTTGTCCAACTGTTCTCAGCATTTCAGCAACCTCTTTTGTATTTTCACACTGTCTCCAGTTTTCTATTGGTTTATTTGCTTTCTGACCTGCATCTTGTTATCTTGTTATTCAAATCAACAACTTCTTCTTCCTCATATGCTGATGACAGAATGATGGCTGCTGTGAAAGCATGGTAGGAACATTAGTTTTAGTTGTTTAGTCTGCCACTGGATTCCAGACCTTTAAGACCAGAGCACAAACAGCCATACTTAAACAAAAGGTGAAACCTACACAGTGTGAATGAACTCTTTCAAATGTATGAAGGAGATTAAGCAAACCTTTATTAAGCATAGGAAATTTGATTTATCAAGATTTTGTAAATTAGCCAGATTTATGTAGATCTCCATATATTTACAGTAACACAAATTAACTCCCCTGCCAAAAGTCAAAGTCTTTTTCTGAAGACAAGGAACTTGAGGACAGGAGTTTCCTGCATAATGTAATTTCTGTGCAGCAGAATTTGAGGACTAATAGGACTCCAGATATGTATAAAAGCAATTTTACCGGACTAACTCAGACCATTCTGTATAAAGCTAAAAATGTAAACATTTTCTACACCTGAGACTTTAAGCAATACAGCAAGCCTGATGCAGGATGGAGGTACCTAACACCATTCAGAATACAGAAGAGTCTTTCAGACTCTCATTAAACACTATGGCCTGACACCGTTTCAGTTATGACTTATTTCCATGCTACAGATGCAATGGAAAATTTAAACTTGGTCACAGTTCAGATGGCAGAATATCAAGGAGAATTCTTAATCAATGGGAAGAGTTGTAGTGACTAGGCTGATCAAAACTTTATTTGTATGCCCTGATCTAAAGTTCATTGACTTTGTCAAGGGTCTATTGACTTCTGTGCCCTTTAAAAGGTGTTTAAGTGCCTCTTTCTGAGAGATTACTAGAGGATATTGAGCTCCCACATGGTAGCTCTGTTCGATCTTTCCTTGAACAGAGAATTGTTCTGTTTGATTTATAACATTTCAACTGAAAATGAGGATCTCAAACACCTAAAATATAGCAGCATTATTTTAAAGTAAAAGCATTATTAAGATTAATTTACTAATGTAAAAGCTAAATTTTAATTTGGGCATGGGCATTTTGGAAGAACTTGATCAACGTTAATCTGTCAATTTCAGCTAGATAAATTGTTTCTGAATTCCAGAGTTTCACCTGGGAGCTTTTTAATGATTGTCATATTACACGAGAGCTCATTTCAAGATGAACCGAATACCTTTCTATTTAACTATTATGTTGAAGACTGTATACACACGACTCAGTTAGCTGAAATAAATTTGTATTCATAGGACTATATATAAATTCTATATGAGCATTCTGCATAAATGGATTTGTATGTTGGCAAGCAGAAGGTAAACATATTTGAGCTAATAGGATGAGTTGCCACAGGTCCCATTGGCCTTCTGACCTCAAGATACCACTGAGTTAGGAGGCCCTCGTTATGGCCACTTCTCTTCATCTATATCCCTTCTGTAAACAAAATAGATACATATAATCAAAGAGCTCTTACACCACTGACTGGATATGAGGTACTCTTTTTGTGGTTCTGTGTGATAGACTAAAAGACAAATCCATCATGAAAAAACAGTCAAAACACTAAAAAAAAGGACCACAATCTATAAATATAGATATTTGATATCCATATAAAACTTTTTTGTAAATGAAATTCAAAGCATTATGTCCTTTGACTTCTCTTTTTTATTTTTATCTTTGTACTTTCAGTAGGCAAGTCAATGAAGAGCCAATCTTAATGACAGGGTAGGTAGCGTGCGCTACAATAAACGATTCTTCAGGTTGATGAGATAACTGAGACATAATACTGAGACACCTAGTAATAACAAGTCTCCTTCTTATTATTATATAATTACAATTTTCTTATTTTATGACATATGGTAGAATGATAATATTTATAGTACTTTAGCTCCCAAGAACCGTTTATATATAAAAACAACTAAATTCTTCAGCCTTGATTGAAAATCATTCTTCAGTCTAGAAGCAGGAGACTCTTGAAACTAAATACACACATCTAAATGCTTTCTTTACATTGTATAACATAAAGGCAAAATTGGCATTTACATAATTCTGATCTTATTTTGGCATGAACGGATGGACTATTGGGTATTGTGCTATGTGGAATTTTTTCTGGACTGGTGTTGTCATCCTCATGATGTCGAAAGACAGAGGTTGCTATAGCCTTTCAGAAAGAACATGTAGGGGGCACATATGTGAGAGGCACATGAACTGAGGGTAATACATGAATTAGAGAGGCTTGAGTTGCTGAGGCACAAAGGGACGAATGTGTAACAGCTAGCACACTGGAGAGCAATTCCTCCAAAATGCAGGGCTGACCTAAGGTCCTGCAGGGTGACATTTCAGCAAGAAATAAACACATTCTGTTCAGAAGCTCCAGCGTGCACTCAAGCAGCACTACTGCTGACGTACAGACATAGTGTGCTGGCTGAGAAACTGTTTTCTGCTCTTTGGCATGCTAAGCTGGGTTCATCAGTTTAGGCATAATGCTCAGCTGATGAGCTATGCTGCATCTGCTTCTTGAGAAACTTTGTCACATGTAGCTCCTTGCAGAAATGATCACTTTTATATGACAATAGTAAAAGATTGTTTTAAATGTGCAAAAACAATGTTAAAAGAAAATATTTTCCATCAGAGAGACACAGGGAATCATTCTGAACTAGCACAATGTGACTTGGTGTGCTTAGAAACTGGAGAAATAGGAAACTTGAGCAGCATCTAAGTAAATTAACTTTCAATTCCAAGCTAATCAGTCTTAAACATGCACTTTCTGAATGTGGAAGCTTAAATGAAATTTTCAGTGTATAGGTTTTCTTTTTTAATATAGATAAAATACCACAACTTCCGAGGTTGTTATATAACCTTGACAGTCTTTTTTACCTTTTTCCCCAGAGTCTTGATATATTCTAGCTGTATCAACCTTTAGTATTTAAATTAAAATTTGAAAAGCAGCTAGATTGCAAGTGTGAGTACATAAATTCTGCAGAAATTAATAAATGCTACTCGTACTGTGTTCACCTACCTAAGCAAAAGTGCCAAAAAACTAAGAGCTCGAAAATTTATGTATGTATTCAG
Organism: Burhinus bistriatus; assembly: GCA_013397275.1. Classification (NCBI taxonomy): domain Eukaryota; kingdom Metazoa; phylum Chordata; class Aves; order Charadriiformes; family Burhinidae; genus Burhinus; species Burhinus bistriatus. The sequence continues at coordinate 72,734 of VYXH01001742.1, forward strand.
AAATGTTTCCTCTCTAAAGCATAAATGATAATATTTTGCCAGCTCATTTTAGAACTCATTTTTCACAACTAGCACCAGCTTCTATCTATGCACATACAGAGGAATACATGCACTGAGCCTGACGGTGTTAGACCATGTGAGAACTTCTGATAACTGTGCTATCACTGATGTGCTTGTGAAGGTTTCTTAGTCCACACGCACATTATAGCTGTAACATTACAGTCCTGGGTTTTGGCCCATCTGGTAGTAACTTGGCAATTTGCATGCATTTCCATGTAGCTCAAATGAGTTCATGGAGCAATAATTAATTTTCTCAACTACAGCTTGTGCAAAGCCTAGGTTTGGCAGTCTCAGTTCCTAACTTTCTGACAGTTCTAAGTACACGTTCCCATGTTTAAGAAAAGCAACAATAGTTTTACACAGGTAAAGGCTTACAAGATGAAGAGGAAAAACTGAAGACAAAAAAAGCCATGAAATATAGAAAGATACAAATAAAATGAGCTTCTGTGAAGAATTTAGTTCAAGTGGGAGTCCATTTGTCATGCAGGGATTTCATCCTATTACTAGAGGTCAAAAGATCTTCTGTCAGGAACAACTTTTTTGTGATTCTGTTATGGGCTTGTTCTGTGACCATGGTCAATTCTTTTGGCCTTACTGACACAATCTCCTCATCAGTACAGTGGAGATAATCATAGAATCATCTAGGTTGGAAGGGACCTTTAAGATCATCAAGTCCAACCATTAACCTAACACTGCCAAAACCATCACTAAATGTAGCTAATAGAAATATTCTAAGCATTCATTAATTTATTGCCAAATGCATAGAGATAAAAAATGGTACCTGGATGCTAAGTATTACCAACATCATGTTTAATCTCCATTTGACTGTAACAGTGAACATCTAAGTACTATAATTGGAAGTACACTACTCTTTCCTTCCTCACTTGAGTCAAACGCTGTAGTGAAGGTAAAAGTTCACTCTCGGAGTGGTATATTAGTTTTGCACACTGGGAAAGCAAGAAGTCTGACCTCCTCAGCTGTGATTCGACTGTGTTAGAAAGTTAATGTCAGATACACGCTGGAAAAGGGCTGAGAAGCACATGTAATTAACTGCTTGCAACTGGGTTATGGAGGGCTGGGATAACTGAACCTAGGTGTATCACACCAGCATATATGTGTTCTCACATCACCCACAAGAAACATAATGTACAGTGAGAACATTCAAACCATAAAATGTTCAATATAACATCTGAGATGTATAATTGGTACATGTACTGACTGCAAGGCATTAATAAAGACACTTTAATGCATGCTTAGTACCTAGGCAAGGCAATTAAGCACTTGAGAAAGGTGTTCTAGACACAAGGCAAAAGTTCATAACCTGTATGAGAAAAGCCTGTGTGCATAGTTTTAAAACAAGTGGTGTTTGACAGGATCAAGATGACCATGGAAAATACAGGCAGGGACGCAAAACACCTTTACTAATGGGCATATATCATATAGAAGCACAGCAAAACCTCAAGATGTAAGCAGATTGACACATCAGATGATGGTTAGTATACTTGCTCACTGACTCAAATGGAGCAAGTCACTGTTCAGGTGCTCTCCTCTTCGGTAGCAGAGGAGAAACTTGGTACTTGGACTTCCTGATCCTCTCACTCTCTTCTTAAAGTGTGTGTCTGGGTAACAACTATCCTGTTTAACTGTCTACTCTCCCTAACTTCCACATGGCCAATGCATGACAGGCAAGACAATGAAATCACCTTAATTTCAGGTTAGTCTGTCCTGGTTTTGAATCACAGGTTTTCTTAGCAGCAGCAGTTTCAATTTAATATGAATAATATAAGAAATTATTGTAGCAAAATTCAGTCTGAGATCTTAGAGTAGGGGAAGCTGATGTTTATTTACAAATCTTTAAGTGAGTTGATTTCACCCAATCTCCCTCATTCTCACATAGATTTTATTCATTCACATTTACACACCCACATACTCATGAGTATCAAGCTGCACATGTTCAGGATCACTTATGTGCGTTAAAGAGAGTTGTCCTGGGTTCTTCTTCATTGACAACAATGAACTAGTATTTTGACAAAAGCTTATATACGCTTTAAAAGTCAATAGGTGTTATGACGTGGTCCTTTGCTTCAGTATCTGACTTACTCCAACCTCCATAAACCTTAGCCAAAGGTGTTGTTCAGACGGTTTGTTCGGTTTTTTTCTATTTTTTTTTGACTGTAAGTTTGGAATATACATATATATGGCTATAGCTTGTTTTCCTGGTAGGCGAATAGGAGAGCATAGGACACATGGTGTGCTGTAACTTTGCTTTCATCTTTCTGCTGTTCAGGGTGCATGATTTTCTGCAGATGAGTCTTTTGTGGTGTTATCCAAAAAGCAGACCGTCTGATCTTGATGAAAAAAAAGTTTTGCTTAGTTTTATTGCTTGTGATGGCATTGCTTAGAACGGCACTTCATTAGAGTGGCTGTTGCCCGTGGAAGTCTAAGTAGCTCTACAGCAAGCCTTTGGCAGTGTTACAGCTGGTTCTGGCAGTCTATGTAGATCAGATATCAAAGGGAATTATATTAATATCTTTTTTTTAAGCTGAATTAATTACATTCTCACGTTAGTGACTATAATTTATAAACTAAAAGAGAGGAGATTTAGACCAGCTATAAAGAAGAAATTTTTTTTACAATGAAGGTGGTGAAACACTGGAACAGGTTTCCCAGAGAGGTGGTAGGTGCCCATCCCTGGAAATATTCAGTGTCAGGTTGGATGGGACTCTGAACAATCTCATGTCATTGAAGATGTCCTTGCTCATTGGGGGGCATTGGACTAAATGACCTTTAATGGTGCCTTCGAATCCAAACTATTCTGTGATTCTATTCTATGATTTATCTATAATAACAGCTGGATTCAAGCAATAATAACAGCTTAATAAATGGAAGATGTTCTAAGAAATACTGGTTGTGAAGTGTGTCCTTCCCAGCTTGATCCCCAAGAAAAATCGAATTTACAACAGCAGCCATTTGTGGACAGTTGAAAATGACTATGTCTTGAAATGCCCAAATGCCCAAATTCTCTATTTGACTTTGAATTACAGTAGTCCTGAAATCTGAGTGGTCTGTGCTGCAGAGCAGCTAGTGGCTAATGGGAGAAGAAAGATCTGGAAATAGCAGCCAGCAGCTCATTCTGCTGTTCAGTTTCTTTTGCAAAAAATTGACCTTGTGCTCTTTTTTCACCAAACCTCTTTATCTATCAAACTTTGGGTGTAAAGCCAAAACTTACATACAAATTCAAACCAGCAAGTCTGGACCAGTTCCACACAAGGGCACTGGGAATTATCTGGAAAGATCTTGGAATAAGTCCTGGACAATATTGGAGATAAACTGATACAAAATTTAAACTATAATGAATTAAATGGTGAGAATATAATTATTGGTAGTCAACATGATTTACTGGAATATAAGTCTTGTCAAGCAAATCTGATTTCCCTGTCAGCCTTGATAAGATTATAGATTTGGTAAATAGAGCTGAAATTACATAAAGTATTTGACTTAATACCATATGACATTCAAATGAAAGGATTGAATCACACAACAAGTAGATCATGAGTTGTCTAATGGACAGGTGAGTTATTGCTGAATTTTCTTTTATACTCTGTTCCACAGAGATCTGTATTGGGCATAGTTCTCTTCAATATTTTCATCAATGACTTGGTAATAACTATAAATCACTATTGATAAAATGCACTGGAAGAAAGGTACACAAATGCTACCTGTGGAATGACTGTAAAAGCATAGCCACCTGAACTTAATGTCTCAGAGCAAAGTAATAGCAATAAGTACTAATTGTACTAGTAAATGTGTAAACAGTAACAGTGGAATAGTAAATACAACTGTGGGATGTTAGTTTAGATTTGTGTGATTAATATTGTCATTTCATAAGCTAATGCTATAATTTTTTTTTTTTTTTGGGGGGGAGGTAATATTTTAATTCAACATGTGATACATTTGAAAAGAAAAAAAATCCTTAATAATAATGACTCAAAGTATAGTATTCAGTTTTGCTGTCCACCCTTTAAAATGGTGTTGAACAACTAGGCTAAGAAAAGCCACAAACCCTGCATCTGCATTAATGTTTAGTTTGCATTAGGAAAGCAGTTTTAAAGTAAATCTCTTGATTCCGCCCTGTCACTGTGCTTTTTTTCACACCACAGGGTTATCTCAGAGTGCGTGGACAGGGCTGTGTGTGGATGTAGGGGAAGATGTGTGCTTTGGAGTGCAGCAAGTGCCAGATGTTGATGGGTTTTCGGTCCACACATCCAACCTGGAGCTTGCTCAGAGTAAAACTCCCCCAAATACTTGTAGAGCAGATGTTGGACCCTTAAACAACAGTTTATGTACAAATCTAATCCTATGGTCTGTCATAATGCTAATGCACCCATAGTTAAAAATTACTCAAGGACTTCTTTCTGTTTTATGAAACCTCATTTTTCCTCTCCCAAAACCAAAACCCACTGAAAAATCCCAGCCCAAAATGATCTATTCTTTCGTTTTCATTAAAAAAATCCATTGTCACAGGACAAGAGTATCATTGATTATGATTAATTGCTGGACTTAAATGTGGAGTAGAATGTGGAATGTGAAATGTTAAATTTTCTACCTGTAGAAATGAGCACCTTTTTCGAAGACAGAGTTGTGCTTTAGCCATTTACAAATTTTTTGACTCGTTATTGGTAAAACTGGTAAATTAGTATCTATATAATTCCAAAGTTTCTGGATAAGTGGGTGGTTTTCTTGTACAAAAATAAGACTGTTTATGCTGAAGTAGTTTTTGTGGAGATAAACCACTATTTAAGGCTAAGGAACTTCAAGGTTATACTTTTTCCTGGATATTGCTACTCTGCAATATGAATTTTTAACCACAAAAATTATTTTAAACTTCCACATGTTTAGTGACACCTGTTTGAAAACATGTACTTAACTGAAATCCAGAGCCTGCTTTTTCTTTTTTTTTAAAATCTCTTGCCATTACAAGTACTGTAAAAATGTATTGTTCAAAAGGAATTCATTAGCTTTGTTTCAGTTTTTCTTCAACTAGGAAGTCTCATCACACTTGAATATAAGCTTACAGGATGCTAAAGCAGGGGAAAAAAACCCCCCACCTTTTCTAAAGCTATTTAATGTTCTGGACAGCAAGTGGTGCTGCTGCACATAGAATAAAAAATGGTTAAAAAACAAAGAGAAAGAAGAAAATCCATGCTGAAAAATTAGTATCCTCTGTCTGTGGTAGAATGCACGTCTGAAGCATAGTTATAGTAATATATATCTAGAACACCACTAGAATAGCAGTATCTAAACTCCTTGTATATCAAGCACTTAGAGGTAATAAGAAAACTCTGACTAGAAAAAACAAAAAAAAAGTAACATTTTTGTTTGAGTTACTTCAAAATTTTATCCATAATTGACCTGTTAATTATTAGTGTTTCTTATTTTAATCCATGATATATGCAAAATCTTAAGCAGCAACTGAATGATCTTGATTAAAATCACCAGCTTACAGTTCACTCGGCAGAAAACCTATTTCCGTGGTGAAAATTTAATTAATATAATATAATATAATATAAAAAACTTAGCTAGATTTTAGCAGCAATTGTACTTACATGTACTTGACTACTTTAAATATTGGGGCTTTTTTCAGGTACTTGCATAAATGATTGATTAAGATCTGAAACGGCTTTGTCTTCTCTTTTATTGTATGCTGACTTCTTATGGTCAGAGAACATTGGATCAAGAATTAAATATGTGTGTATGTATATATGCTAAGTTACCCAGGGGAACTGCTTCAGTGTCAACAAAAACATTTTCATACAAAAATATGTCCTATTAATCACCCATGATATTTTGGTGTCTGGCTATTCCGTACATTTACATAGTAAGATATCAAGTTCCCACCTGCAAGAGCTGTTATTTGTCTGTTATTTGATACACATGCAGCTAAAAGGAAACAACACTTCTCTTTAGGTTATATAATGCCTGGCCAAATAATGAACCTCATGATGTCATTCACAAGTGTCTAAAAATGGCATTTCTGCACATTTGCATGCATTTTGGTCTATGTTATTTCCACAAAATAAGTTTTGTGGTTTTTTTTAATTTACCTTTTTTTAAATCTACAAAAAATGACAAATTATTTGTGGAATGGAACATGGAGCATAAACAAAAGCTGTGCCCCTTACATTTCAGTACACTCTTCAGATCCATGTTGCCTGCTGTGTAAGGCCATCACAATTAATTTTTTACCTCTGAAAGTTTGTACAGAGGGAGTGCTTTCAAAAACAGTGGTGCAAGAAATATGAATAAGATTTCAATTTTTTATAGAAACTTCATTCAGAGCCATCAGGCACTGAATGTTCAAATGGAAAACACAACAACAGTGAAATTTCAGGGGACATAACATCCAAAAGATACGGGAAGATTCCATTGGACTGGGCGCTGGTTACCAGAGCAGCAGCTAGGAGAAGCTGTACGGTACCAGTTTCCAAGCCAGAGATCATAACCCTTATGTAACTCTGAAACTTATAAGTAGAAATGGAAAAAAGATTATTGTCTTTGAACTGTGCCCAGGGATGCATAGAAAAGTGTAACACTGAACCTGTAAGAGCAGAAAAGATTAGGAATCACTTCTGTACAGCCTGATAATTAGCCTCTAGATCTGCCTCTCTGCACTGTTTATTTACATAGCAAAACAGTTTCTTAACTGGAAGTTGTGCGTTTTCCTTGTGTGATATACAGCAGGTATAGAAGAAGCTGTCCTTATTAAATACACCCTAAACTTTGGCTTTTTGGGCATTTTCCTGAGGATGTAGTCACATGTTCTGCCTGACTAGCCACATTGTAAGGCTCTCCTGCTTTACCACTCTACCAGAGTCTGAAAAAGGGATGTAACCCCACCTGCTCTGCAGTTATTGTTTTTGTTCCACCCTTCCTCAGTTTCCCCTTTAAAATTGCTTTCATGACTGTGTGCTAGTCTAGCAGTGCAAGAGGCTAAAATGAATCCTTCAGGTTAAGTCCTTCATCTGTTGTTATTCATGCAATAATAACACAGATCCTTATCTTTTCTTGCATGAAACCCTCTTGGGTTACTGTATGAGGGACTGGCTAAAAGAGATGAATACATAAAAGCAAGAAATCATCAACAGATCAGACCTGCGAGAAAAAATGCAAAACTCTATAGATGGGGCTTATTCTTAATACTCTTTCATTTCAAGATGATTTTCTATATTATATTTTTAGAGAAGAAGGATGAAATATTCCACTTTGACAAGATTCGAGGATTTTTACAGAAAATATCTCCAAGACATGTTTAGGTATGTTGCTTGAATGAGCAGATAATCAAATGGAAAAAACATCTCACAACCAAAATATAAGCAGAAATGACCAAAGTTGACGACTGAGTCTTTTCATGAATAAATTACAGTCAAAGAGAATTTTTTACTGAGAAGGCAATCCCTAATCAGTTTTCACTATACTAGCTTGTGCCACATTTTATTTGCTGAACTCTGCTTGTCCTCCTTTTGAATTTGGACTTTGAACCTTCCCACTAAGAAATAAATAATGAAATCGGTAATGAATAGTGGGAGTGCCTCCTGTTCAGTTTTTGTTCTTATTGAATTACTGTCACCATATGACTATGGCTTTTCCAAGCATTTTTTTAAGAGTACAAAAAAAATTATTCTAGGTAAATAATGCTAGTGGTCACCTCCCTCTCCTTCTAATATATTGCTAACGTGTTGCAAGATACAATACCTCATAAAACTCTGTCCTAAGACAGAAAATGCCTCATTCCAAGTTACTTTGACCATCAATGGCTATGGTAGACCCAAGCTATAATTTAGAACAGAAAACTCCAAGGAGCAACAGTAGCTCAAGATAGTTTTGGCCAATGTTTATGTGTTGGAAGCTTCTGGTTTTCCTCCAACTCACTCCCAAAATGCCAGAAGGAACCAATCCGTCTGGAATGAAATAGCAGGAAACATGCATGACTCCTTCACTTGCTTCTTTCAGGTGGCTTAATCATTCCTCTGTTGTTAGGGGAGAAATAGCACACAACGGTCAACATAAAACCAGAACACAGTTTCAGACTCAGAGGGAAACTCCTTTCTACTTAAGTACTAAGGAGCAGGAACCATTAATACAGTAGGTGAGAGGAAGCAGCACAAAAGCCCCTGAGCATCCCAGTGAAAGGCTTCAGACGAACACCCTGATTCATATGGCTGCCCAACAGATGGTCCCATAATTCAGACTGTGGCACCCTTTGAAAGGAATATATATTGGACTCACGGCCCAGGCTTAGGTCAAAGAATCTCATTAGCTTCCTCCCTCTTCATCTACTTTCCTCCATTGCCCCTCTTACCCAAGTATATATGGATGCCTTTATGTTTTGGCTATTCCTGACACTAGCCTAAGGACCAGGCTGAGCAGATTTACCTAACCTTTCTTAAATCATGTTTGGAAGAGACAGAGTATTGAATAAAGGCATAATTGTCATTGCAAGATCAACAAACAGTCATAGTGATAGATTGCAGTAGTTTCCAGGATAAAGAGAAAGCTAAAATACAATTTAAATCAAATTGTTTAAGCTCACCCCTCAAAGGGAAAAGAGAAAAAGAGCAATTGAAAGCACTAATATTACCCTAGCTTGGGAGTAAAGCTTGCCAATTAAAGGGGAAAGAAAATGGGGTAAAAATGGGAAAGTATAGCAGAAACTGAGCCAGACTTCCGCATGAAGGGTAAAATAATATATTTAATTGTTGTTTTATCTTATTGAAAGACTGCTGCCCATAACTATACTGTGTATCTGTTGTGAAGATATCTGTCCTACTAATGTCTCCTACTCTGGAGATAATTCAAAACCCGCCTGGATGCCATCCTGTGAGCTCATCCTCACAGAGCTCAGAGGGTTGTGATTAGTGGTA
>VYXH01001742.1:81721-92017 GCA_013397275.1 Burhinus bistriatus
GAGTACTGTGTCCAGTTCTGGGCTCACCGGTTCAAGAAGGACAGGGAACTGCTGGAGAGGGTACAGCAAAGGACTATGACGATGATTAGGGGACTGGAACATCTTTCTTATGAGGAAAGGCTGAGGGACTTGAGTCTTTTTAGTCTGGAGAAGAGAAGACTCAGAGGGGATCTCATCAATGCTTATAAATACTTAAAGGGAGGGTGCCTGGAGGATGGCACCAGTCTTTTTGCAGTGGTGCCCAGTGATAGGACAAGAGGTAATGGGCACAAACTTGACCATAGGAAGTTCCATCTAAACATGAGGAGGAACTTCTTTCCTTTGAGGGTGGCAGAACACTGGAACAGGCTGCCCAGAGAGGTGGTGGAGTCTCTGACTCTGGAGACATTCAAAACCCGCCTGGATGCCATCCTGTGCAACCTGCTCTGGGTGTCCTGGCTCTGGCAGGGGGGTTGGGCTAGCTGATCTCCAGAGGTCCCTTCCAACCCCTGTGATTCTAACCTATAGGATTAATGCTTCGCAAATTTCTCCACTCGTATCTTTCTGAGTGGTGAAGATTTTAACAACACAGAAATTATAAGCAGAAAGCTGCTGATTTCTCAGAAATTATTGCATTGTGAATGACTAACATGTTTTGATCTAATGTAGCTACAAGTTACAGCCCTTAGTGTAGTGTGTTTTAGTAATCACATATATCTCAGTCGCAGATACACCGTTCACTATTGCAAAATTCCAGAAAATCTGAATATGAAAGAGGGCACTTAATCACCTAATCCAAGTACCTGCAGTATACAGACTGGAATTTCAGTCAAAAGCAGGAATCAGGTTCATTATTTCTGGTGTAGCTAGTGTGGACCATATCATTTGCTCTGAAGATCTGAAGGAGTGGAGAACTCAGCGAACATTTTGATACAATGTTCTGTGATGAAGATACCTCCACTATTTAGCTTTTACAGCTTAATTTAAAAATTCAAATAGAGTCATTCTTTAAAGACAGATGTAAATAACAGTATTTATTGTTGTTGTTTGTTTGTTTGACTGTTTTAGCCTTTGGCTCCAAAACACGCCTTTGAGAAGATGCTGAGAACTCTGAGGGCCAGCCTGACAAGTGAAGGACAGACCTTCTCAATAAATGGTGAAGAAGTGTTATAGATCAGTTTTAACCACTATTATTTCTGTCTGACCTTATTTTTAGTTGTACCTTATCTTTCTTCTGAGTCTTCACATGTCACAGGAGTTTAGATAATTACAGGTATTTCTCATATTACATTTTTATATTGCAGTAGGACCTTGATGGTTCAGCTAGCACATGACCTAGTATGATACGTGCTATACAAACATATAGTGCTATAAATATTAGCATCTACATCAAAGATCCCTGAAAGGTCTGCTTTGACAGACAGAAAATTCATTACTTCAGAAATATGACTTTCATGAATTATTTAAAATTGTTCTTTATAATTGAGCCACTTCACTAGTGCACCACTTTTTAAACTAACAATGGATTCTAATGAAGGGAGTTCTTATAAGGTCACCTGTTATATCAAGTCAGTCCTAAATATCAAAGACACTGAAAAATGTTGGAGATGCACAATCCTGTGTAACAAATTCCAGCTCTGTCTTGTTTTATATACCTGTCTAAAGCAATTACTTGGTGTAAAAGGTCATCAGCAAAAGAAGCCTTTACTTTTGATTTTTGTCATGTTTGCTTTATTTTTTATGCATAAACATGAGAGTTGAGAGGGAAAACAATATTTCACCTCTCTAACTTTCAGATTCAATCTGATTTATAAAAGTTAAGGTGGACTTATTTTCCCTTTGCAATTGGAATTAAACTTGAACAGCAGTCATATGAATACAAAAAATTATTAAGGTCTTAGTTACAGATGTGATGTGTCCTGAGACACAGAGGTGCTTCTATTAAGGCTCTTTGGTTTTATGTATATATATATGCATATGCAATGCAGTTTTTGTGCACAAGCTCACAGAATTTTATAAAAGGTAAACTTTCTTTCAGTTCACACTAAGTGATCGCTTATTTGTTCAGTATATTTCCCTGAACCAGAAATTCATTAAAAGTAATCAAGTGGTGGTTTCAGGTTCAAGTTTGGTATTACACAGAGCTTGTAGCATTTGGGTAGTGGGTAGCTGCAGGGTGCCCAGGCAGTCGCAGCCAAGTCCAGCCAGCTCAGACACCAGTGCAAATGCCCCAGAGCACACCAAATGTCCAGCCTGTCAGGGGAGAACCCACGGCACAGCCCCAAGCCCCATCTTGGAACCCCACTGCTGCACTCACTTGCTGAACTTTTCCTCTGGACCACGTAGTCTCCTCAGTGAGACAGGGAAATCGTGCAGCTCAGTGTTTTGGTATCTAAGTCCTTTTGGTATCTGCTCTCCCATTTTGATCTTTAATTGCAACTACTTTAGATGCTGAACTTTGATTCAGTGGTTTCAATAGAGGTAGCCAGTGCTGTTTAAGATATGTTGCAGTATGCTGTTGACCATCAAGTGCCACTTCAGTAGCTGCCACAGTTATCTTGAGAGCCTGCACAGGATGGTTCTGCTTCTGTGAATACACCAAGTCCTGGTATCTTTGGTTTCTAAGCATGAACAAGTTGTCAAACCTTCTGTTACAGTCATTGAAAATTCAATCAGGGCAGCCAGCAGAGTCTAGAGAGCTCTTTAATTTACCCTGAAGTAGATGCACAGTTCTTGATCCTTTTTCCCAATACAGGCTACTGACACTATTCTGTGATACAGCAGGACACAAATGCTCACAGATATGCTGGCAGATATGACAGAGAGCACAAGAAACCTGTAGCCATCTAGACCAGCAATGAGAAGCCAAGCAGTATATGTCATTGGAGGAGCTTTTTTAGGAAACTGCGTCAAATCTCTACACGTTGTTTGTCTGAATCCCTCTTTAAGTATCTTGACTATGTTGACTAGATCTCTACTGATCATAATGGGAGGATATATCTCTTTTTCATGGTCCTGGTTTGAGGTAAAACAGAACCCATTTTCTTTTCAGTAATTTTACTTTTTAGCTAGGCCTCTTCTAACTAACCGAACTCTCTGAAAATAATGGCATATTTTTCAGACACTGTTGGCTTCTACCAGTGATAAGACCTGATCATTTATAATTTATACCAAAGAATAATATGCAGAGAGGCTCTTGCTTANTTCTCCCATTTTTTCCCTTCTCGGAAGAGGAGACAAGTAAAAGAGACCATCTGTTGTTTGATTTAGTGACCAGCCCAGCCCAAACCACGACACTCATAAGCAGATATCTATATGTAAACAACTGTACTTAGGTGTTTGAATCTAGAACAAGATGATAAGTACGAGAATGTCTCTGATACTGTAATTTACTGTATTTTTATATTTCATATGAATTAAGAAACACATGAAGAGTATGTTCATTGCTGATTATATATTTTTAAGTTTTCATAAAATGTATTAAGATTTCTATAAAAATTAAGTTCATGTAAGTAAAGTTGTGTTTAAACCTGGATTTAGCAAATCATTACAAATAAATATTATTCATGTTGATATCTTAGAATATTTCCAAAAACATAGCTGTACTGCAAAAACAAATATAACACGTAAACAAGTAATTTTTCTTTAGAGTCAACTCTGTATTTTGACTATATCTGGTCTGCTTTCTATACTTTTATTAACTTTTATATTTCTTAATTAGATTTTTTTAAAAAAATTCCTAAAAGAATCTGGTATTTACAAGCCCGCCTATGTGCATTTAATTGAACAGAGGATGCTTTATACTCTGGGGTTAAGGCTGGAGTGTAATTGGAAGGGGTCAAGCTTTTAGTAACTTGGAATCTTGGAATTATCCATTTCTTGGACCAGTATCCTAACTGTTTAACCCTATGCATCTGAATCAGCTGTGGTTGATTCTGATTATGCCTTTCAAATTAAAATTTGACACTGAGGTCTTTTTTGGAAAGGTAAATGACTGTAGATGAAAGGTTATCACACATGTAGATCAGGAAAGATCATGATGCTACTGGCCTTCCCTACTAGCACAACCTAGCACCCAGTTTCTTCTAGAAGCCCTAAATTTCTGGAGATATTGAGCATCTCATCTTGCTTCAGGATATCTCCTGAATCATTTCCTTGAACACGGTAGCATTTTGGATATTCAAATATTTTGATTAAATTTTATCTAAGTATTTTTCAGTCTGTAACTTACTTGGTTAATACTTGCCCGGAACTTGGTACAGCTTTCTGGGTATTAGTACATTGTGAAATTCATTAAAAAACACACACAAATGATCAACAAGTATGCTTTGGTTACGTACACACACAATGCAGAAATAACATTACCACCACCGTTAACACCAGCAATAAAGAGAAGACATGGGAATTTTGAAACATACATACATGTGCATACTCCATAGCTGTACATAAAGTCAAGTTCTCTAACTGATTTTTTTCCTCATTTCCAAGGAGACAGAGTGAAAGGAGGTGACAGACCACTCTGTAAACTTCATCACCTGGTTTCCTACCCTGCCACAGTCAACTGCATGATTTGTGCCTGTGGTGCACTATCATAACTTCTTTCCAAGTGTCTGAAATAAAAAAAAAAAAAAAAAAAAAAGATGTGGTGCTGTGCAACTGTTGACAAGTATGCCTGCCTTTCCAGCTCCAGTCCTTTTTTGTATTCCTGCCTTTACTACAGAAGCCCATGCCAGGCAATTGGTGTGACACAGGACTATTGGGGAAGGGGCAAAATGAGGAAGAGAAGAAGCTTCACAGCACCTCAGACACATCAAGGCTGTCCTTGAATAGGGTGCAGACAAGTTTGGTCTATGCCCACAACATTCATAAATATCAGCTCAGGAGTGTTGAACATCATGGTGTACAGAAAAGCTAATTTATTTTTTTTTCTTCCTTGGAGACCTGTAGCTGTTGATAGATTTTGTGTAAAACAGACTAGTTTTACAGATGACTGTATTCAGAGAACAGCACCAATAACACTTCTAAAACTCTCTGAAGCATTCTGTAATAGCTTTACTTTGTAATATGTGGAGTCTTTTCTACAGAATATGCAGTTCTGCAGTATAAAGATTTTATTGCTGCAGATTTGGTATGAACCATATAACTCACAGCTTCGCTATTCGTGCTGAATTTACAGACCTCTCTATGTACGCAGCCCAGGAAATGCTTGAGGTTGAAAGATGCCTTGAAAAACAAATGCTATGAAATTTACTTGATCATATAAATCACAAAGATAGCAAGTAAAGCAAAAGAATGACTGAAGATTTGCCTTTTTGCAGGGGTCTTTAAGCAGAGATGAAGGAGACAGCCATCTTTATGATGTATCCCATGCATCTGGCAACCATATATAAATCTCACTCTATATGTACCTTTTAGACAATTAGGGTAAATATTTATCTGCTACTTCCAGTCATATTGGTTTATACATACATTTTTCATATGTGTAGGTGTAGGAGACACAGAGTTTTCAGATATAGAATACTACTTACTTATATCCTTGCCCTTCTGTGTAGCAGCTGGAGGCTGGCAAGATAGTTTAGGGCATTGAAAATGGCATGAAATACAGTTGAGGCAACTGAATTGAAATATGTATCTCCATTGACAAGAATTTAAAGTTAGACAAGTAGTTCACATACGCACGCATTAGTATTTTCACTTTGAAATACAGGTTAGGATTCTTAATCTAGGTCTGAGATTCTATTCTAAGGGCATTGAGCAACACCACTGCTTTGACCCGGGGGTTGCATTACATCTTGAAATTAACAGAATCTTTCTAGTGGGAATACTCAGTGGTCATACACTCAAGATTATGATTAACCACCAAATTACCACAACACTCTGAACAGCTATCTGTGACATTGGACAGAATATCCCATTTTTATGTAATCTTAAAGGACATGCAGAAACAAACACCAAAGATACATAGGACTGCTTCTTGTACTTACATATGACAGTAACAAGAAGCATGATTCATCAGAAATGTTGACTCATTGATGTCTAGCATAAAACTGCGAGTAACAGCTGGGGCTGTATTTTACACAGAAAAGTTACTCAAAGCTTATGCTATACTGCATGGTAAAATCGGTGCTTTAAAATCTAATGGTGAACTTAGTAGGGTTGGAATGCTAATTACAAAAATACTGAGAATACTCACTGAGGCTGCAAACTTTCGAAGTTTGGAAAGTTCAGTCTATACCTTTCCTCCCCATGGAGAGCGGAATACATATATTGTTGTTTTTACTTTGTTCCATAGGGCCTATTCCACAGTTGTGGAATAGACAGCAGTGGAGTAGAACATAGGAACTTCTGGCATTCCTCTTCTCTGGTCCTCAGTGATTCACCTTAACAATGGAAAATGCCTGACAATAGAACTTGACTGTTGTCAGTATGATGATGTGATAATGTGTAACTCCTCAAAAAAGGACCAAACCACTTCACTTGAAATATGGAACTAGACTCACACCAGTTCTTGTTGCAGGTTCTTATCATTTGAAACATGAAACTGTATTCAAAGAATATTTAGGGAAGTTTAATTTCAGATTTTAATTTATAAAATATTCTGCATTATTTCTGTAGGAATATATCTCAAAGGAGCTATTCCAAGCCCCTTTGCATGTTTCTCACCCCATATATAGCCCTTGCCCTATTGTATTTCATATTGTTCAGATATTAAATACAGAATTAATAATTACCTCACGGACTTCTCTACTGTGATGTCACTATGGCATTTCACAGCTTCATAGCCATTTAGTAAAGCTGCTTTCACAATGAGCATGGACATAGAGTTAATGAAGGATAAAGACTCGAAAATATTAACACCAAATCTTTTCACTAAGTTTAAATGTCTAGTCTCTGATGTTTTTCTTACGGCACTTTCCCTTCCCAAAGTACAGCCCTACTAGATGACAGTTGTAACTACTAAGCATTCAACATGTCTGCTACTTTGATCCTTGTTTCTCAGTGGTATTCAGAACATCAGAAATATACAGTTAGTGTGCATCTCAGAAAATGTTTACTTGCATGACTTGCCCAACAGAGGCAGACCTGAAATGAATTCACCAGAGTGCTGTTCATCTGCATTATCTGGGCAAAGATCCTTTTCCCTTCTGCAATGTCCTAACTCATTCACTGCACAAAATCCAACTTCTTCAGAGGTTTAGACAAAGATCCTAACTTATTTCACAGTCCTGTCTTGTTTTTGTAGCAACTACTTTGTGCATAAAAAAGGCATGATCTGTGTAAAAATATCATGTCACAAGGTAATTAAAGGCTGAATCTGAATGCATCTACAAAGGTTGATAAATCAGATTGTCACCCTTTGCTACCAGTATGGATGGATTCAATCTACAGCCTGGGCTTTCCTCTTCACTGTTTAGATGCCTTCAAATATCATGACAGGAAATTATAACCTGTATTGTTAAATTTTGGCCAAATTACAATAAACTGCAATGTGTCGCGTTAAACTAAAAACGAAAGGCCTACAATCATCACCTAGAATACTAGAGATGTTCCAAGAACACAAAATAAAAGGATTTGTCTCCCACAAATAAAATCTGACCCTGTAAATCTGCTACTTTCTAGTTTACATTCGGGAAGATGTTTTGTCTCACTACCTGGAGAAACCACTATTCACTTTTCATTCTGATGTTGTCTTCTGTGCTCTCTGTTTTTGCTTGGCAGTCTTTATTCCTATATCATTTCTATGAAATTTGTCTATAGAGTGCGTTGATCTGGGATCTGACCTGCCACCTTCCTGTGGTAGTGTGTGTCTTGAGGAACACAACGGGGATTAGTGAATTAATGCTCTTTTAGGACTCAGAAATTTGGATTCTATTTCTAGAATTGCCTTTTTTTCTTTTTTTCAACCTAGAAAAGAAGGAGTTGGACTTATCTTCTAAAGTACTTGCAGATATCTTAACAAAAAATATTATGGCAGACTGAGGTATGATTTCGAAATATAGCTTGTGTATAGATACTGTTAAAATGATGTGGTATCATTCAAATGTACATGCTAAAGAGAAGAATCAGTTCCCTTTCTACCCCATATAGTTTCAAGAATAGAAAAGTTATAATTTTTTAATAATGGAAAAAATTATTCTAGGTAATAGAAAAAATAGTTCTAGGTTTTAGTGTTTGAGACTTTGGTTAATAGCCAGATTTACTGAGGCTGAAATGTATCTATTTAAGAACAGAGTATTGTTTGGTGTGTCCAGGTGCTTGTTCACCACTGATCATTGTCTCTCTACAGTTGTCTTCCTTGTTCAAGCTGGTTCCTTCCAACCTCACAGAAATGCATTCTGCTAGGCCTGTCTCACAATTCCTTACTGTTGACAGCTGCAGGAAAATAGCACTTGACTTTTGCATTTTCCTGGGACTTACATGATATACAGCCCGGGTCTTCTCATCAAAAGAACAGACCTTGCTCTTTGCTGCAATCTAAAGGTTTTTTGCTTCACAAGAGATCTGTGATTCTGTTGAGCAGTTCCCACTTGTAGGTCCATGGATATCTTTTTTGATCTCTACTTTCTGAATTGCTTAGAGGGCACAGACATAGTAAATTTGGGGTCAGTTCTCCTTTAGCCAAATGAATGATGAGGTGCTTTTGCAGACAGTACACTGTGCTCAAGGGGAAGGTCCTGTTTTTATAAGTTAATTTCTAGGAAAAAAAGTTATAGTCCTGGGAAAAAAAAACCCAACATATTAATATCTTCCACTGCAATTCTGCCCTGCAGGTATCCACTAGAAACCAACAAAATCTTGTATATTGCTCTATTAACTCATTTTATAGGAAGATCCACTGTGACACTAAGGAAAGATTTATTCTTCAAAAAGAAAGAAAAATCCTGAAAAAGCTGTAGTTTAGTGAGGCATAGACAGTGTACATTGCATTGCTCTTCTCTCTGGTGTAAATAACAAATGTACAAACATATTGGCAATTTGTGGTTACACTGGTCATATGAAGCACAGTTATTACTTAGGTCAATAAATTAACCTATAAACAAGTAACAGGCAGAGAAGCAGATGAGCTAGCATTTATTCAGTGCATGGGTATCATTATGCGTTATTAAGTATTTAGAATGCTTTGATGGAACTACAAGATCATCCTGTGGAAAGGCAGATTTATTTTCTGTTATTAGTTTAGAGTTTCAAGTTTGGATCTGTTGACCTTTTCCACTTTTGTATTTTTGGTGAATTTAGTAAAGGCCTATGTTTTTCAAATCACTCCTGGGATGCTCAGAAATAAAGAATAATTTTGTGCAGGTTTTACAATTTTAAATTTTGTTAGATGGGCCTTTTTTTCACTGCGTGCCAATAGGCAGTATGTTCTACAATAGTCACTATACGCTGTTGAACAGGTAAGTTTTGAAGAGGGGTGGTGGTGTTTTCCTGAGATATGACAGTAATAAACTGTGAGTAGGAGTGATCTGAAGATAACAGGACAACTCTTTAACTCGTCAGAATCATTGCTAATTATTACCTCGCTGTTATTCCTTTAAGGGGAGTTATGTCTTCTTAGCAAAAGTAGCAGAGAAGTACTAGATCCTTCATTTTGTGTTATTAGCGCTCTCTGTGTCTCTGCCTTTGTCTGTCTCACTGTCTCGCCTTCTCTCTGCCCCCACTCCCCAAATATATATATATCTCTTTAATATATCTTTTTGAGATGCTGCACCTGCTGTAGAAGGAAGCCCAGAATATCTACAGAAAGCAACTTAGGAGGAAAAATCAATTTTGTGTAAGAGCAGCTTTTGGTTTATTTGAGTGCGTATAAAGACTACAGAAAAAATTTTTTTTAAAAACCAAAACCTTATATTGTGTACAGAACAGTATGTTCCCGACAGCTTGCTAACTCAGTCACTGCTAGTTATTGACATTTCTACATTGTCCAATGGAGCATGATGAACAGAAAGTTATGCCATCTATGAGCAAGTTTATTGAGGAACGCTAAGTAATAGCTCTCCATCAGCACAGAAAACTTAATCAGGTTTCTCTAGAACAAAGGTTAATGGCCCAAACAGAGCTCCTTGACATAGGTTTGAAAGTGCTGTGTTATAGATGCCAGACTTGATCAATAACTTGCACACATTTTCAGTTCCACTGGCAAAAGCCTCAGGTTTAGATAATCAGTACTTGCAAAACTTGCCTACATGCTAATTATATTGCTTCTACTAGAATTGCTATGCGTTGCAAAACTTCCATGAATGACAATATTGCATAGAATTGCACAGAGCTTTACCCTTGAATTAGAACGTGAGACACCGAAATCATAGAATCATAGAA
>VYXH01001743.1:0-127733 GCA_013397275.1 Burhinus bistriatus
CTATGATTCTATGATTATTCCTGCCCCCAAAAGCTCCTGATCAACTTTTACGTGCATACCAATATGGGTGTATATATACTATACATACATATATATATACACACACACATGTATATATATAGACATGATCAGAACACATTTGATTAACATTGTATTATCTTTTCTTTTCCCCCCAGGATTTCTGTGTAAGCAATGAGAGTAAAGTCCCTTTTCACACAGCTTTGCTTCAACTTTATACCTGGCCTGGATGTGACAAGCTGCGTTTTGTTTCAGAAGAGCACTATAGAATCAGAATGTCACATTTTGGTATTTTCACTTCTTCTCATCGCAATAGTAAGGAGTCAGTTCCCAATGGGCTTAACTCAGATCTGAACTCCTGTTACAGTCAATATATGTCTAACCTCAAATACTAGCAGGTTGTCGCAAAATGTTATTTAGATTAGTAGAGCTTTATGAGTGGCAAAGTAACCCAGTTTACGTAGTTTTTACACAAATAGTAGTAACAATCAGAAAAGGCTTGACTGAAAACATCTATAATAAACAACTATAAAGCTTTACGTTTTTGGGGGATTCATCACACTTGAAATCAGATATGCTAATCTGAAAATCTAATGCATCTGGAAAGGAAGCACACTTTCCTAAAAGCAACTCTTTAGCTACTTTTTATTCCTACTACAATTTTCTCCAGCCATTCATCCCTCCCACACATCCAGACCAGAACTGTCTTAAATTGACAGCAAGGAGGAAGGGTCATTCTTGAAATTTACATCAAATAAATTTAAAGCAAATCAAAGAAGTTCATTAAATACTAGTATCACTAAGTCTCAGGGTACCAGCCCTGTTACAAGCGTGGCATACACATGCTCAATAGCACTGTTTTTCTGAGCAGCACCTTAGGCACAATCTATGGGCAATATGACAGAAAGAGACACTATACACATTTCTTCACCCAACCCAGGAAAGAAAAGCATAGGAATTCTCCTCGGATAATCCCTCTTGGCAACTCTAACCAATATCTAATATGGGTAATCCAGCAGCTGGCAATGTGATCCTAAATCTTTATTACATAGATCACATGTTCCTAGGACCTGAAGATTTCAGGGTCAGCAGTGTGGTAAGAGCAGCGGGTAAAGGGCACATCAAGACCTCACCAAGAGCACTAGCCCTCTGCTAAGCACGTCTTGCTGGAGCAGCAAGATGTACCATAGTGATATTTTTCATAATCACATCTTTATAATGTATAAGCAGGTGCAGAGTCTTTGATGGTCCTTTCTTCACCCAGAGTTGGTTTTTTTGGTCATTTTTTTTGTTGTTGTTGTTTTTTTTTCTTTGTTTTGTTTTGGATTTTTTTTTATGATCTCAAGTCTACCAACTTATATAAAAAGGTAACATTTCCATGCCCACATACCTGACAACCTAGATGTATTCAGAAGAACAAATCTGCTCTCAAAGGCTATTTTTGCCCTGTGGGGAACCATGAAACAAGATTTTTTTATTCAAGTTCTGGAATAGTGTCCCATCACATAAACAAGGCCATATTAACTTACCATTTGTCCAGCCTTTTCTTTCTTGCAAGTACAAAAAATATCCAGATTGTGT
The DNA here is from genome assembly GCA_013397275.1 of Burhinus bistriatus. Classification (NCBI taxonomy): domain Eukaryota; kingdom Metazoa; phylum Chordata; class Aves; order Charadriiformes; family Burhinidae; genus Burhinus; species Burhinus bistriatus. The sequence continues at coordinate 1,600 of VYXH01001743.1, forward strand.
GGTTTGCAGGGGATTCCAGCACCACATCTTCCAGGGTCTTATTTTTTTCCCTAAACGGTCCATGAATCATGCCAAAAAACTTATGGGAGGAAAATATTTCTGAGCTGGGTTTTTTCCCAGATGCCCCCCATCCCAGTGTCCAGACCCTTTCAGAAATCAACAGGTGAAGTCCAATGTAGGTGCCAGTTTGCTCCCACCTGTAGTGATTCTTGCTATGGAAAGTTAAATGCTGTAGTTTGAATTTTAAGAATTGCTCAGTGACTCCATGTGTAGCTGTACCACCCACAGTCATATTTCCTGCTGTGGGGGAGAGTGGATTATGAGGAAATCATCTGTCAGGCACAGCATTAAACAACTGACCTGCATACAGTTTGGGGTGCAGAAATAGGGTATACTTATATGCACCTTTCAGGTTCAAAAGAAAATCTGTTCTGAACTGACAAAGCTTATGTGCTGTAACATGACTAATTTATGGTCTGAAATAGATGAAGGATAAGAGAACATCAAATAGTAAACAAATGCCAAATCAAATGCTAAATGATCCGTTGTGATGGACTGTAAATACACAGCTGCTATGGTTTGCCTGACATGTCCAATTGTAAACATGTCTGACTCAAACGTATTACAGTAATCAAGAGAAAAGATAAAGATATGTAAATTTGTGTAAAGTATCCAGAGCTCCCGATAAGTTTTTATGCCACAGAGACTCAGCCTACTTGTTGGTGAAGTACAGCTACTTTTCAATTCCCACACAAACTGCATTGCTCAAAACATAGTTCTAAATCGTTCAACTTTAGGCATAGATGGGAGATGCATGAAAGCTACAGCAGGTTGTAATACTGGGATTATCCCATCATATTGTCCTACAACCACGGAAGCAAAGAAAGTTACAGTCTCTCTCCTGTTCTTGGAAAACTAAGAATGATTTAGCATGTCTCTCATGTCTTCCTAGAGTGAAGTGCAGAAATGTGGAACAAGCCTTTGGATGGTGGGCAGCCGGGAAACTGAAATAGGTTTAATTTATAATGCAGTGTTTGGAGAAACACGCATATAAAAGTAGAAAATTGTTTTCTCCCCTTCACATGAGTTACAGAGATTTATATCGCTCAAAATCTAGTATCTGATCTGGCTTCCAGGAAACATTGTGCTCCACAAGTCCATTTTTTCTGAAAAACTTCCTGCTATAAAATTAGGTAAGATGTGAGTCCAAGTGAGTTAAAGCGGCAGAGTTTTTCACCTTTCTTATGAAGGTATAGGTCAGTGAAAAGTAAGAGTTCAAAGAAGCAATAGAAAATAATGGAAACAATTTTTCCCAGTTTGTGACTGTGTTCAGAAGAGACAAAGACTGAAAGGGGCAGCCCAAATGTCAAATGAGACCTAATGCTTGAGGAGAGAAGGGAAAGCTGACACTTTCCCACAGTGGATATTCCCCTTGGCTCAGTGTCCTTCCCCTTCAGTTACAGCTGCATGGGTGTCCATTAGCCAGATATCAGCTGAGTTCTAGAGATGAATATGAAGAGAGTCTACCTTAAGCTAGTGGATCAAGAATGGGAACCTAGCAAGCACACAGCGGACCCAGATAAACATCTGGTGAGAAAGGGTGAATGGATGGTTCCCCACGGAGTTTAACTAATACATTAGTGGCCTGCTGCTTAAATACCTGGCTTCCAGTCTTGCGTGTCTTGATCTAGCTAAGTATGGGCCATGATTTGGCTTCTTCCTATGATTGGTTTAATTGGAAATATGTCAGTTTCGATTGCCCATTACCCAGGATAATGGTCACAATGAAGATTTAAGAACATATATCTTAATTAAATTTAACAGAGTGTGCTTGCCCAAACAAAACTTGCTTTCCATCTTCATGAATCAAAATAAAGAGCCAATCTATTTCTTCTGACTCATGTACTGATTTCCACCTTTAAAGAAACCTTGCCAACAGAACTGGAATGTGAGCTGCCTGCATAAATATTTTTCCTAGGGTGTCCCAAATTTTAGAATAAACAATTTTGTATATTATTACACATTTTTGATTCAAGTAATTTGCCACTTCTTCAGGGAATAAGAAAAATTGTTGTGTCTGATTTTCATTGCTTTTAATGGTGTTTGTATGTGTTCTGAAATTTGAAGTTTCTTATGTATTTCAGTACCGAAGGGCAGTTTCCAAATCACTGTACCTAATTAGCATTTAAATCTTAATCAGAACTTGACTATTTACAGCTTTCCATATCATGAACTGCAATGTAACTTCAGCATGATCAACTATTCTAAGACTTTTTATTCTAAGGGTTTAGACATATAAATCAGAGAAACAAAGTATAAAATATATACAGTAAATTAAGTTTCAAAGCATAGCATACTAAAGGTAAGCTTGAAGAGTCATTAGTCACAGATAAATCAGTTTTAATGGATAAAAGACTTTGGGATTTTTTTCTAGATTTCTTTTGTACTCACATGAGGATGTAACAGAGAATCACAGCGCTTGAGATTCCCCAGAGAATATTTATGCTTTCTGCGCACGTGTGACTGCTTGACCATGGGCTCAATTCTGTTTCTACTGAACAATATGGGAAAATGCCCATCAACTTAAAAGAAAGTGGAATAGTATCCAGTAGAAACGGTATGGGTGTCTAAGAGCTGGCAGTATGTTGTCTTTAAGGACTATTTCTTCCTAACAAAAAGATTCTCTGCCCTTCCTATTTCCAACACACTGAGCCAGGTGAAAGTCTGTAGTAAATCAAAATGGTCTATCCTTAGAGTTAGCATTAAAATACTAACATGAAAGTTGCTGGATAAGCTGCAGATTGGTCAGTTTCTTTCAGAAGTGCAATACTCTTTAATACACTATTTCATAATATTTGGAACTTTTCAATCTGGATTTAAGATTCCCAATGACATTTTGAACAAATATGTAGAAATTCTTTAGGTTTTGTCTCGTAGCTGCCCAGGGTGGTGGTGATGGTGGTGGCGGTATTTATCATTTATCTTAGAGATTAGACAAGAAATTACTTTTAGAAACTTTACTTGTTCCTGAATCCACTAGCAAAACTTTTTCATATTTAACAGCAATATGTGGAGCTCCACTGATCCAATCAACTCTATTCTCAAAGTATGATTTTTTATGATGCAATGACATTGCAGTGCAACATCATGGTTGAAAGTAATAATCCTGTAACACTGAAATATGATTATCAAGACCATTAATGCTGCGTATGGCATACATTTGCAAGAGAATAATGCAAAATGGAACAACTACAGTGAAGGGCTACTAGAAAGATTGGGGAATGATCTTTTCTTACAACAGGTATGTTTCGCAGCTAGAAATATGTCTAAACATATATGTATGTGTACCACACTTCTACCTGTCTTTCATAGGTAGCCCAAGCTCCCTCTGCCCCCACCAAGCTGAATAGATGCACGCCAAATCCTATCCAAAAGCCACAGGAGTGCGGCACTGGGTCGGAGCTTATACAACTGGGCTCTCGGCAGAGCTTGCGAACCCTGGCACAGAGCAGCTTCACGCAGCTTCACTGGTTTGAATTCAAAGCCGCCTCACCCTCACCCAACTCAGAAGACAAGCAGAACAACCTTGGGTCTGTCTGCAGAAGGCTGCATGGGTAACCCTGTATGTGCTCAGCTTGCTTCCTAGCAAGGCTAGGAGGGTTAATGAATACTGTCTATATGTAGACAAGTCAAAGGATATTTGAAGTACGTCAGGATGAATAGAAAGAGACAGAGCTATTCAATCTAAAGGAGAACATCAGAAAAAAAAAAAAAAAATTCTTCTCAAACCAAGTTAGCCTGGAAAAGAGAGGTTCCTAACCGACAAAGTTGAAGGCTTTGAAATGATCTTTCAATCAGTGATGAGCAAAGAACTAGCTACTTCTAACAAGTAGTTCCTGAAGGAGATTATAGAGACTCAAAGTGTATGATTACAGGAACTGCATTTAATAACCCACATAGTTCCTCCTAGGCATGTGCTCCTAATAATTACTTTGACCAAGCAACGATAGATTATGTAAAATCTATAGCACAAGTAATGGGAAATCTCTTCGCATTCTGCTGAAGAGAATGGGGACGAATCCTTCCTCCTTGAGGTCTGAAATGCTTAATGGTGCATGTGTCCTGTGACTAGAAATGCAGAGTAGACAACTTTTGATGTGTTCAGAGCTTTGCTTCAGGGAAGCATGCACAATAATGGATGTCTATTTGTATCTTCAGAATCTATTTGGTCTCAGAAAAACTGGTCTGGTAGTTTTCTGAGAATATGTCTTGCAAAATTTTTAGTATATCCATTTCAGATCAGATTAATGTTTGTATTGTTTCGGTTTTCATTTGAGCTGGACCCAGGAAATTTGCAACAGATGACTAGAAATAGCATGAATTCCTGGAATCTATTCCTATTTCTCTCCAGATTTAATCTGAGTAAGATTTACAGAGTTTTAAATTATTTCTTACTTTAAAGCTTAGTTTAAAAAATATCAGTGCATTTCCAAAAAAAATATAAAATCTTAGCCGCAGTTTTCAAAAAGCTCAGAATTCTGAATATAAAAAGTATGTCTTCTTTTCACTAGAAGAAAATCTTTCCAACAAGTCAATGATTCCTCATGTAAAATACCCTGTTGTCTGTAAGTGTGGGCAGCACCTTTGATGTATTGACTTGTGTTTTACACTGATTCCAGGGTATGGGTGCTGTAGAAGTAATTACTAATTCAATAGTTAGGGAAATACTATTTGATTCTTATATTTTAATCCTGAAAAGAACTTTTCCCAAAGTTTTAAAATTAATGTGGAGGAATAGCTTTAATTTGCAGAAATGTTGTAGGCTCTGAAGCATCAAGTCCTGCATCCTATTCTAATACATTTTTGAAAATTACTGCCATTAGTCTCTGGTTTTGCATATGTATATCCTGCACTCCAGCACTGTATGTTTCATTAACAGCTTAATACTGGAAAGACAGTAAAAAAAGTTAAGTAAATTTGACAGGGATTTGTGGACTAAGTATAATTTCTGTTAGATTGCGTTTCACATTAAAAAAAATACTTTTTTTTTCAGATAATGTTTTAGCGTATACAAAATCCCAAATAACTGCAGGTGTTTATGTAGGTAATATTGCAAACCCTTTAAAGTATTACATAGGGGATAAAAGAGCTACTTGTGATTCTGTTTTCAATATGTGTTAAATCCACTGCACAATTGAGATTGTAAAGTTTCAGCGTTCCAAGCAGTTACAATAACATGCATTTAAAATCTCATATTAACAGAAAAAGTTAAACAGGAATGTCATGGCAAATACTTGATGGCTTCCTTACAGACTCCTTAACTCTGTGTTTGTTCCACTGCTGTGGCTGAGATGAATGGAGGCAGTTTTGCCAGTAATACCTGGAAATCTTTCTCTCCTCTGTTGCAGCAGATCCAAAGATTTTGATGTTCAAAGAACGGCAAAGTGTACATCTCTTTATTGAGTTTGGTCTTGGAGAGAGATGTTTCTTTAAAAGTTCATAATAACAAATGTTCAGGATAAACATAGATGTTATTGTAAGATGATCTATAAATTGTTGGCTATTTTGGAGATGCAGTTAGATTGGAATTGTAAAGTAAAAATGTTTCTGGAGATGCCACCTCTTAAAAATTATGTTAACTATATCTCAGTCTAAGTTTTAGGTTCAATATGTATTTTTCTTCTATTCTTCCAGAGTCATTTTCTAAGTTCTACTGAAACTTCAAACTTTCATCTAGAGAGAGAGAAGTTTTTCTTCAAATGAGAAGACCTTGTAACCTTTTGATGCACTCTTGAGAGGCACATGAGCAACAGTAAACACGTTTATAAGAAAGAATTCCCCACTGGTAACTGTGTTGCTTGCGAGTGTTGCTGCTGCTAGTACAATAAAACCCAGGTGGCTAATTTCAGCTCTGAGGGAACTGTCTTGTCAGTGATGTGGAAGACTGCTTTATAACCTTCTGCAGTATGGCCTAGGGTGACTTCAGATTACGTGTGGACCATCTTGCAGGTAGTCAACCACTGTTTGCAACACAGTCTTCCACAGGATCCCAATGATGCAAGCCTGGGTAATCACTTCTGTGGGTGAAATTCCAGCTTCACCAAAGCCAGTGAGGATGAGAGATCCTCTCCTCACCTTCTTATTGAAAGATTCCTGTTGATAGATACCAAAACCACAGCACAGGCTGGTTTAGTTATGCTGACAACACCATTCCACTCTCCTGAGTTTAGTTTGAGCAAGGAAGTAGGAAGTGCTCCAGGTTTTGCCATTTGTTTTGTGGGATTTGTCTAGGTCCCTATACCAGCAGGTGTTCCGCACAATGGGAGAATCACAACCTGCTTTTTCTTCAGAGAAGTGAGAGTCAAACCCTTCTCAGAGGTGCACAGTACAGATGAGGCAATGCTCGCAGCTTGCAACAAGGGAAGCTGCAGCTGGAAATAAGGAGAAAAAAATCACTGTGAGGTTGGACAAATGCTGGAATGGTGCCAGAGTGATGTCTCCATCCTCAGAGATCTCTAAACTTTACAGAACCAGAGGAACAAGTGGCCGGAACTGACTTGGATGCTGGCTCTGCATTGGGCATGGAGAGACTCCAACATGAATTTTCTGCAATTCTGTGATTCTTGAGCTACCACAAGCCACTTTGTGCTATCTCAGAAGCCAGAGCTTCTTCACTAGTTTCACTTTACTGTCTAGATCTGTCCAAAACACCAGAATGATTTCTCACTTCTAACTGAAATTTTCTTGCCACCAGGTATTTCCTGTTAAGTACATACCTACTGGCAGAGGTTCTCTTGCAAACAGAGGTGGCCTTCTATTCTGCTACTATTCCCCAGCTCACCGCTGACAGTGAGCAGGCAGATGGCACTTCCATCTTTCTAGGACTCCCCCCACACCCCCCCCAAAGCACTGTGTAGATAAGGCAATCTATTACTTCTATTTCCTATGGTTATTTTAGTGATGCTGTTAGGTGGATGGGTCTCTTCAGTTTTCCTTCTGCAGTGCTATCAATCAGCTCAAGTTTTTAACAGGCAAGAACAAAAATTCAGAGTAGCTGTACCTTCAAAAAGCTCCAACGTACTCGCACAAGATTGATAAGGTATTATTAAAAAGCCTCATATTAAATAACGGGAATTCATTATATTTAGATACTGAATGAAGCTGATCTCTCTCAAAATTGTTGGACAGGAGTGAACTCTGAACAAGGGAGCAAGATGAATTAAAGATATGCTATGCCCTCAGTGGAAGAACTGAGCAGTTAAAAGTCTCATTAGTATTGTAATCGAAATGCACAAAACAATTGGAGGAAGTTTAAATATCTCCTCGATCTGTATCTTTAAACCAGACGTTTCAAGAAAAGGAAGAAAGTCATGTTAGTTTAGTTTCTGGCAGTAATACCAGTGTTTTAATGAAATAATATTTTAATAGCTTTCAGTTTTTCCTGAAAAAATTGCAGTTAACTATGAAACTTTATCACAGAACGTGGTACTAAAGCTACAATTAAAAAAAAAAAAAAGAAAAAAGATTCTTTTTCTTAGAAAAAGAAGGCGGCACAGAAAAGTTTCTAATTGATTTACAAATGAAGAGTCAGTCTTAAAGTTTTATGTGCCTAAATCCCCCAAAATCCTAGGAGCGGGTTCATTACAGGAATGTCAGACCTTCAGAAGTGAACTGTGGAGGAAAAATAGAGACCAACAAAAACGAAGCTGTTGAGCAAAAGAAGCCACCTACTCCAGAAAAATAACCTGTATTGAAAGACCCTGCTTTGAGTGGCAGGTTGGATCAGGTGTCCTCCAGAGGTCCCTTCCAACATGAATTATCCTGTGACTCCGTGGGTCATACAGCACTCAAAAGTCAAAGCCCATGACAACCCACTCTGAGCAGTCCATGTCTTGCCAAATGCTGTAAGTCAATGCAGTGACATATGTAATGAACTATATTACCTTGCGGTTAATACCAGGCCCAGCTGTGATTGCATAGCATTGACACAGAGGATAACAACAGTATGGCAAGCCAGAAGGACTTTCGATAAGGCCAATGGAGAGCGCGCTAGCAGAAACTGAATGAGACTCCATTTAATCATTATAAAAGCAAATGAGATAGTTACTAAGCAGGACTAGCTGCACAAGTGCCAAAATCAACAAATCTAGCGTGGAAGGAAGGAAGGAAGGAGTATATGAATAAAACTCAGAGCTATAAGGTTATCCATGTTGAGGGAATGTGAAATTTGCTGTATCGGTAAATAAATGAGAAAAACAATATTTAGGAAGAAAACTAATACCAGTTATTTTTCAAAGCATGATGAAGGTTCTGGAAGGCATCCTTTGGAAAAATAAAGACCCCATACCTCTCACTTGGATATTATTTCCCATTCAAGGCATACAAAGGCAAGGTAAATAATATTTGGGTAGAAAAAAGATGGAAGAGCCATTGCATTTGGAAGGAAAATTGTACGTGAGTAACACCAGAGGCTACAAACAGCTTCTTCAAGAGTAATTGTTGGACTATAACTGGAAAACATTAGAGGTACCTTATAGCATGATTGAGGCCATCAGCGGTATGCTTACATCAACAGGCAATGGACAGATATATATATATTCTTGAAAATGGTGAACTAGGTATGCACCTGGTGCACTGCAACTGTGGTTGGCTTTTAGTTTGTGGGACCAGACTAGCTGGCAGGAGGCACATATAGTGTGGATGTCATCTCCTCAGCACTGACAAACAGATCCACTCCTGTTGGTCTGCACTACTTGATAATGCAGACAACATCACTGTTGTTTCTGAAAAGGGTTCTAGCACAGCTGCTCTTCACCTGTAGAGTACTTGCTTATAAGTTATGGACACTAATGAAACTAGATGTCAGTATGCTTGAATACAAGAGTCTTTGTGTTCAGTTTTGGCAGACTTCTTTTGATCATGAACCTATCAGTGCCACTGACAAAAAGAGCACAACAAATATCTACCAGTCAGGATTGCAGAGGTAACCTTTTCATTTAGAAATGGTGTGAGTACTGGGGAGACTAAACAGATAGATTATATATATATATATACAAAAAAAGCAAGAAAACTGGTTTTTGCCCAAATACAGATCATAACTTCTAGAGTTACTGCTGCTGAGATGTGGAGAAAATAAGAAAGGCTATTAGCTCAGAGTGCCTAGGCCAGGGTGTTTTAAATTCCAGTTATCATTGTAAAAGGCCTCTTGGTATTAATTCGGTTTTAATTGTAAAAGTCATGAGAACGTTTCTTGGTGCGCTAACAACAGTGAAGACACAGAAACACACACACAAGTTTATGTACAAATGTCTAGCACAAAGGCTGGAGAGATTTGACAATGGTATCAAATGATGAGCTCTTAAAGCTTGCTGTATACACCAGAAAATACAAGCCAAACAGCCACATTGAAAACACAGGAGTAATTTGCTCCCCTCTTCCACCATACCTCCAGCAAACTAAATAGGTCTCCTATGCTTTTTTTTGCTTAGTTCCCCAGTATAGGCTTAGCAGCCAATATCATCACAGGTAACGTCCATATCAGAACCATTTTCACTTGACATAGGGACATAGAGCAATAGGCAGCAGATAAATGAAAATAAATTTAATTTTGCGTAAAGTACAGATTTACATATATAATCACCATTGCCTTCGCTGAGTCTAGAGGAGCTAATAGTGATTATGTTCCCAGCTTAGGTACTCCAGCTTAGTAAAACAGCTATGTGGACTCAAGCCAGGCAGTTATGCTCACACACTGAGACTTTGCACACAAATGAAGCACTTGCAAATGTGTGGAACTGTGCTCTTTAGCAGATCTGGCCCCATGTGACTAATATTTCTTTCTAGAATCTACTATTCTCTCATATTCTGTTATGTTCAGTGTTAATTTTCACTTGATTTTAAAGTATATATTTACTTCTTGGATTGTTAGGCAGTACATTAAACTTTCAATAAATGCCACTAATTCCTATACCCACAGAAATATAATTTACTCCAATGTTTTAATCCAATCTGTACTGCATTGACGAGGAAGGTTATTTGCCAATGTTTTGAAGTCAGGCAGGGTGAGAGGGAAGAGCCTTTACATTTTCCAAGTTTATATCTAGGCCCCAGATGGAAACAATTCTACAACAAAAGAATGAAATCTGGTAGGATATTCTTGAGATCTCGTAAGTTCAGCAGCACGTCACTGGCACTGAGGCCAATTTTCCAGAAGACTGATTTGAATTGCAGAAAAGAGGAGGGGAGGAAGGCCAAGTGGTATTCTAAGTTAACCCATAATGTGCTGCAGTCTAGCATTAAGCAGGAATTTTATATAATGCAGTACACATTATTTAATTAACTCATATTACGTTTTTGGCTCAGTTGTTAATATTGGCTGACAATATATGTGTCTGTGGTTTTTAAAAGGAAAAACCTTCAGCACTTTAAGGGAGGCGAGTGAATGATGTGAATTTCTGTTACTGATTACAGTACTTGCAATACTTTAGAGGATCTGTATTTATAAACCTAATGTTTATCTTTTACATCAGAGGCTTCAATCCGCAACACTTAAAAGCTTCATACATTTTGTTGCAAAAAGCTACCATTAAAACAAATAAATGATACCCCCTATCAGCCCACATATCTTTCAAAATAGATTGTTATACTAATCAGTGAGCGAAAACAAAAGGCCTTTTAAAGCCTGCCAGCAAAGATGGAATGAATTACTTCTGAGATGCAAGACTGCAGAGCTGGTAGCCTGCTAAGTAATCATTCTTGGAGACTCTTTGCTTTTCGAAGTTCTTAAAAAAAGTTTCATGGCAAAATTAACATCCAATTTAACATCTGTTTCCTAGCAGAGGAAAGATGGTCTTGTGGATTAAAGCTGAGGACTTCTGGACTCAGATTTCCTGGGGAACTTTGGCCAAATCACTTAATCTCCCTCTACTCCATTTTTCGTAAGTAAAATGGGGGATAAAAATATTTCCTCGGATTGCCTCTGTCACTTACAGTGAAAGCTCTTTTGGTGGAGGTTGTGTCTTATATGAGGACATACAGATCTTATGACAAAGTGGTTCTGATCTCAGGTCTTTTGGGCCCTATTGTAGAACAAATGAAGAAAAGTAATCATAGAACAGGCTGATGTATCACATGCTCAGGGAGTTAGATCAAATAGACTAGCACTGACAGAAAAAAAGTCAGTAAAATAAAATATGATTAAAGATTTGTGGGTTTTTTTTGTTGTTGTTTTGTTTTTTTTTCTTTTTTTTTTTTTTCTCAAAACTACCGGCAGTTTCATGAGTTTTGTGACTATTTTTAGTTGGGAAAAAACATCATGACAGACTATCATCCTCCACAAGGGCTCAGTGAACTCATCTGAAATTACCAAAACTAAAGCAAGTAAATAGAATTCATCAGATTTGAGAAGAGCTTTCAGCTCAGAAATCTTTTGATTTGAAAAATCTCAAGCCTAGGTAATTTCTAGACGTGAAGCTCAGAAAACTGATGCTGAGACTGAATATAAACAATGGGAACTTGAAATAATCTTTCAAATGATTGTCTTCCCCTAAAGCAAGGGGATTTCCCCATATTGCCTGTAGTGTCAAGCTTCACATTCTTAAAAAAGTACTCACGTTTGTTTAAATGATGGTTTTAAAATGTCAAGATTAAAATGGTTACTGGGTGAATGAAGCAGTTTATCAACCAGCTTGAGACTGAGATAAAAAGCTAAAATAAATATCTGAAAGTTCTCAAATATGAAAATATAAAAAATTCATGTGTTTCGAACTTTTCTACGGTCTTTTTATTTCTTTTTATAGAAATTTCTTGCCTTTTTACTGATAGGTAATACTAACTTTCTATAAATGTGCTCTCCTGAAGGTTGAAATTCTTGGTGGGTTGAAAATGACGTTTGATTACCTCCTGTGCATTGCAAATTTAGGTTTATTCAAGCAATCTGCCAATCAACTTCTTCCATCGAAAATAAATTCACTGAACAAAACGGAAGTCAAAAAGAAACACTGAACAGGGAATTCTGTTAAAGGTAATCATTCTTCTCTCTCGTTCCCTCCTGTATTCCTAGCAGTGCAAGCAAAAAGGCATAAAAAGCAGAAGTCAGGGAGCAGTGAACTAAAATGAGGGCGCAGGGGCACAAGGGCACATGCAAAATGGAGAAGACGCAGCAAGCTAAGTGAATGACCAACTCATCTTAGGAATTTTCATGTTCGTGCAGTTCTTCAAAGCTGGTTCAAGCAGAAAACAGTTAAATGGAGCATAACCAGAAATGAACTAATCAGTTGTTATGTACTTATTACTGCTCAGGTCAGCATAACCTTTTCATATTTTGTTACATTTTTAATCTCACTTTTCAAGCAAAAATAATTACACTCTTCCAACAGAAATCTCACCCTCCTGAACTAGTTTTTCAAATGAAAAGGTTACACATTTTAGAGACGAACACTAAGGCTGTTACTAGAGCTAAGCAGATATAAAAAGATAGTTTCCATAAATATTTATCTGATTGTTTAAATTATATTGTTTGAACTTTGATACTGCCAATATGTGCATCAGCACACATGTTATGACCAGAAATGTATTGCAGACATGTTTATAAAATAGTTTTAAATGTATAGTCATGGAAACATTTGTGATCAGGAGCGTTTGCACATAAAAAGCTGTAAGTAAGAGGTGGAACCATGTGACCTACGGAGGTTTCTTCCAACCTAAATTATTCTATGCTTCTATTAAAATAAATTTTTATGAGTCATTCTTATCTAATCAGTATGGAAATTCATCTCATGTGACTCATTTTAAATCAAAAGGGTTTATCAAACACTGTAAGCTACTCAAAATTGAACTACAAGCAAAGAATTCTCCAAAATAAGTTCTCCAGTGACCTCGTCAAGCAATGAAAGTATTGGTGGAAAACTGTAAGAAATCACAATCAGGACAGAAAACAAAACAAAAACAAATAGATAAATCACCACCAACAGCTTATATGACACAGTGTGTGAAAAAAAGGAAAATTCTAAGACCTCAGAGCCCAATTTTTCTGTTTTTCTTAAAAAGTTCCTGCATTTCTGTGAGATACCAAATTATGTAGCTTCATTATTTACATGTTTTTCTAATTTGTGGAAAGTTATGTTAAAAATAATGAACTTTGGTGGAAAAGGTCCATATTCTGCAGCTTTTAAACAATTTTACTAATATTTATTAATTTAAGTTATCTCACTGATGTAGGTAAAATTCTTTTTCTCAGTATGTGTTTGAAATATGAAGGCAAGCTCTAATAACAGGTCTATTTCTCCAGACTTTTCTCTTGTATTAACATTGTGTGTTTCATCATGATTTGAGTTATAAAGCAGTTTGTGCTCAGGAAAAGGTTGGCATTGGGTGGCAATGAGCAGAAGCTGTTATAACATCTTGCACAAGATGTTTGCAATGTCATTATCTTCTTTTATCTCTTCTATTTGTAGACTATAAAGCAAAATATTAGTGAGAGCAGAGAAGATAAGACCCTGAAAGACATAGTGGACACAATGTGTGTTTAAAGACGACTTTCATGCATATAGTTAAAACTGTTGGCTGAGAAGTGCTGTGAGTCATGTTCCATTATAGCAATGAAGTATCAGCCAACAAAATTTGAAAAAATACAACCCAGATTTCTCCTCCTTTAAACAGACTGTAACCTAAAGAAATTAAAATGTACATAGAGAAGCTAGGTCAAAAGCACAAAAAACAGAATCATGTTTTGAGCCTTCCACTCTCTAAATAGTTGAAGATGATGTGGAGCCCGATGTTTCTGTTCTTCTTGAACCCAAGGGAGAAGGGGGTGCCATCACAAAACTCAGGCTGAACTCTGAGTTCAGGAGGTTTTGCATTTGGAATTCTCCCTGGCATATGGAAATTGTTGCTCTTTACAGAGCAGTAAAGGCTGGCTTTTAGGCAGTCCTTTCCATTTCAAAATACTTCAATGGTTAATCCCTAACACTCTGTATGAACACTAGTTCAATTGAAGTTTCCCCATGAGCTTTATGAATATAACTATTTGCCTACATGTATCAAAGTGTACTTTGACTCAAGTCTAAATGAAGGATAGGAAAAAATGATACCAAGATGACGAGGTGGGAAGTTAGCCAATGTTAGGAGTGTGTAGTTTACAGAGATGATGAAAATTCAGCATAGTATTAAAACAAAAAGTGAGGTGTAATTAGCCTCCTACGATATGATCTGCGTTTTTAAAACCTGAAAACCACTCCTCTGGGCATATTCTTGAATGAAGCAATTCAGACCCATAAAACTAGGAAGAATATTTATGATGTGGATCCATCTACAGTTTGGATTTTCCTCCCTTTTCAAAATGTCTTTTTTTACAGTTGTCTTTACAGTTTAGATTTCTTTATTGAATGCTTTCAAAATACTGTACCGCAGACTAACCCTAGCAAGGGAGTAAAAAACCAGATTTCCTGATCTAGAAGGTATTCTATTACTTTTTTCAACTAAAAATTGATTACTATCAGCTCCTTTCCATATCAGAACATTTAATTTTTTAATCCCTGTTTAGTTAGTGCTCACTCGTATTTTAAATCATCAAACATTTTCTTTAGGTATAATTCTTTTTCATTAGCATCCTCTTTGTTTGTGATCTCATCTTGCAGAAAGTCTTTATTTCAGGGCTAACAGGCTGTTCCCTTCCTTCCTTCCTTCCTTCCTTCCTTCCTTCCTTCCTTCCTTCCTTCCTTCCTTCCTTCCTTCCTTCCTTCCTTTCTTCCTATCTTTCTTTCTTTCTTTCTTTCTTTCTTTCTTTCTTTCTTAATTTGAGGAATGTTGGATCACAGACATATCTCATTTCAAAATTCTCTGTTTTAGCTCAAAGTGAAACACAGCAATTGAGATTCATTCCAAATGTTATTTTTTTACAGTTTAGACTGCCATAGTACTGTGTAATGCGTGTTAAAGAAAGTGGTTAAGTGCAGGCTTGCTAATACCCTTCTATTAGCTACAACACTGACCATGTATTAAGGGCAGTGTACATTAAGCACAAACACACCCCTCAGCCATATTTCCTTACAAATATAAAGAGACAATCACATCACATCAGACTTATAAGAGATAGTTTCCCAAACCATAAATAAAGATAAGTTTAAAACAGATGTACAAACTTTGAGGCCAGTACTCTTCTGTGTAGTAACAGTTTTAACTAAGTTAAACTCTGGTCATTTGAATTGTATTCATCTAAATTTACCTAGTATGACAATGAAACACTTTATTGGCAGATGTACTACCCTTCCTTCTCAGAAGAGAAAACTGTTTTATTGCTTTTCTTCACGGAATCTATATATTATTTATACTGCAGTAGTCCCTGGAGATTCTGGTTGCATCGAGCAGGATGGGACAATGGGACAGTTGTCCCATGGAACATCAGAGCAATGAACCTTGTTCCCCAAAACTGTAAGTAATAGCAGACATACTATTATATGCTTTTCCAGCGGACAAGGATGAATGAACATGACCAAAGCACTCAAACTAATGACAGACCCATGAGGAGAAGCTGAAGCAGCATTTTCAAAATAATAGTATATATTCTGGTGAAGAAGAGACTGAAAGACTGTGGAGAGATGTCCTGTGTGGCTTTTTACACCTGCAATTCTCTATAATAGAGTCTACAGCTGCTGTCACCAAAAAGGAATCTTACAATGGAGAGAAAGCATAAGGGCTGTTGAGGTGTTTGCAGATGGTCTAAATCAACTTCACTGAGGAATTTCTCATGGACTTTCCAGAAGAACAAGCTTTCCCATTCATTTCAATAGATGATGAGATGGGAAAGAGCTTTTGTGTGAGTCACAGAAAAACATAAATATTAAATCAAGGAGAGACCTTTAACAGCTGGCAAACTTCGGTATAGCCACAGTTGCCAGACTTTGTAATTAATTTTTCAGGAAGAAAAAAATTTAGATTTGAATGCTCAGAGAGGTAAAAAAGAGGAAGTAAAGAGATGTCAATTTAGAAGAAGCATCAATATACTGAAGTATGCATGTGAGCTACAAAATCATAGAATCACAGAACATCTCAAATTGGAAGGGATCCATAAGGATTATCGCGTCCAACTCCCTACTCCTTGCAGGACTACGTAAAACTAAGCCATTTAACTAAGGCCATCATCCAGATGCTCCTTGAACTCTGACAGGCTTGGTGCTGTAAACACTTCCCTGGGGGAGCCTGTTCCAGTGACCGACCACCCCCTCAGTGAAGAACCTTTTCCTAATGTCCAATCTGAACTTCGCCTGATGCAGCTTCATGCCATTTCCTCATATCCTAGCACTGGTCACCAGAGAGAGGAGAATCCACAAAGTACTTCAGAGAATCAATGCAGATTGCCTACCCAACGTCTTTCCCAGCAGACATGCAGAACCAGGTAAACTGGTTGAATTTTTAAAGAATCATAGCACACGTACCTACTTAAAGCATTCCAGTTGTTATTAAAACATCTGCAGTTGTCTTTACCCTGACATGTGGACTCACCCGTCTTCTTGTACCATGTTTTTGTAGTCAACTCCTCTCTTTAATTTAATCTTTAATTTCTGTATTCCTTACGGAATCTAACAGAAACTAACAGTTACTAAAACTGAACCATTATTTTTGCTTGTTAACTCTCTCTGCTTTTCTGTCACTAAAAGCAACGTGCTATGTTAGATGTTAAATATTACCATGCTTTGGCAACCCTACTGGGATTACAACTGCCATGGCGTTTTTCGTTGTTGAAAGGATCTCGGTCTTTCTCATAGAAATCCAGCTATTAAGTATGTGGCAAATATGAGTTCATTTCTCCTTTCAAGAGCTGCAAAAGGGAGACAAAGGGTCTTCTCTCCCTCCATTCTACAGAACTTTCTTTTAAACATGTAAGTCTATCACTTTCTTCCATTGCAATTCTTTGCCACTGAATGGAGAATTGATCTCATTACATCAGGTTCACCAATCACTAGAGTAGACTAGAAAATGGACTTTACAACACAAGCAGTTTTGACTGAATAAAACTGGTTTACCTAAAATCTTTCTGCTTTAAAATGTGGGGGTTTTAGCTGAAAGTTGAATAAAGAAAATATTCTTTTGCAAACTTTACAATTGACTTGGAAGTGCCTCGATATACTTCCTGGGAATGCCAGTTCTGAGATCTCAGGACTCTTTCACTGTGTGCTAAATTTCCTAGCTGAGTTGTATCCCTTACGATGCATCATCCTTTTAAACTCTTGCTAAGCTACTCAAGTGCATGACGAGAGGTCCAAATCTGCAGTATATCCAGGTACATGTTGGAAGTATATTGGGAATCTAAGCAGACTCATTGATTGTGCAAGTAGGTATAGATATTTATGAGCTATTTGGTATAGATTTTTTTTCTAGAACTGTTTATTTTAAGCACCCACATGAGTCCTCTGTTCCCAAGAAGTTGCCTGAATTTACCCATGGCAGACCTCCAATAACTTCCACTGAATAATGAATAACTTCTATGTATCAGACTACTTGAGTTAGACAGGCGGATTTGTGCACTTGTGAAGTGTCCTCAGGATATTTTCATAACCCGAGGACTGAAGAATTTTAAAAAAGGAAAGTTAAACTTGGAAGGATATAATTTCAGCCACTTTTACAATAAATTTTGAATTTATTCTTTAGCAGTCTTCTTCAACCCAAGGACTATCTTCCTGTTTGACTGAATCCTCTACTTGGTGCATTTCAACAGTGAAATGTCCCATTTTAAAGATGGTTTGGAATAAGTAATCCCAGAGATTTAGAAGTCGTGGATATTCACAAGCCTTTCTCACCATTTTGAGCTCTCTTGAAACATGTCTTATTTCTGAAAGCTGCATCTACCACCTTGATTTACCTTGTCTAACTAGATTTTTTCCTTTTTTTCCCTTTCTAGAGTTGATCAATGCATAACCTCTCTTTCAATTGTCTATAGATATCTTAAGAAAACACAGAGAATGAACTATCAGCAATAGAAGAGGAAATACACATTTAATCCTGTATTAAATCCCTTGCTGGAATAATATGAAGTAAATCTATATTAGGCAAGATCCTCACCTGGTGTAGATTTGTGTAGTTCTGTGAAAGTGAATGAGCTATGAAAACCTATCTCCACTGAGAGGCTGGTACAATATGTTTTATACAAAGGACACAGATTCTTTCAGATTGAGCTGCTGCAATGTAATTTTATGATAAATTTAGTATCAATAGCATGTTTCAGTTTGTATCCTAAATCATATTTGGTATGCTTGGCTTTTTAAACGAGTTGAGACAATCTCATCAGAGCCCCTCTCATTCTAGAAAAAAATCCTGCAGTGTAATCTTTCTGGCAGAGCTATATGAGATGAACAGAAGATAATGAAAACATGAGAGGCTGACTCAGCTCAGAGGCTGGTTAAGCATGCTCCTTTTCTGATCTCCTCGAGTGTGTTTGGTCTTTTCCTCTTGTCTTTGGGATGATTCTCCCACTTCCAGCTCTCCATTCAATTTGGTTTAGGTGGTTCCCAGAAAGGAATGGCAGAGCCATGGAGAGCATTTGCTTGATGTTGGTATTCAATGTCTCATAGTGCAGTGGGTACTTATTATGAAGGGACCAGCCCTCTCAATTGAAATAAGATGAAACTGGTTTTGTCTCAAGTAAAGAATCAAGTGCACAGATCAAAATGTTCTATTAATACAGATATTTATGGCTCTATTTTGTTACAATTACAGTAATCCCTGCTCACAATTTATGTTATATCCACAAACCCTTACACTCTGTACTTTAGGCACCATACCAGGAGGACCAGAGAAAGAGAAAATAATAGTTTATTGCATTGTACCTTCTCTTTGGATATGACAGTGAGTCCTATTATCTTCTAAAAAGCTTTTTTGTCATCATTTATAAAATAACATTTATATTGCAATTCACAATGGGTTTGTAGTTCTTTCTCGACTTGGTATGCTTTATTGCTGAGTATTCTACATGAGTGTGAAACATCGATACAACTGAACCATTGAAGACTGCTCTTATACATCTAATCACATGAATTTCCTCATTGCAAGTTCACACGTTTATATTGCTATAAACATACAGTGCCCGTACATACTTGTATCACAAAGAGTGTAATAGAATGGCCTTTTTTGAAGAAACTCAATTATTTCAACCTCATGATTTGTAGATTGAAGCATAATTTTAAACTTAATTAATAGGTACCTTGGTGTTTGGCACTTGGATGAAAGGAAACTTTAATAAACTGAAACTTGAACTCATCTAATTATACCATGACCCATCAGTTCTGTCTGCCATTTCACACCTGGCCCCTGTCACAAATATTCCAGATAGTTGTGCTTTACTCCACATGTTGTCATTTAACTACTTTATATATTTCTGATTCACCTTACCACAAACTGCAGTGTCAGCACAGACTTGAATGTGCATTGAATTTTATGATGCATTTTGAAAGTAAAAGATTTTAAGTAGTATATTGCAATTTTTTGTTCAGACTGGAGTGATGCAAACCATGACCTTGAACAGGATGAATTATATCACTGTTCTATGGCCTACATTTTGAAAGAGGATTTGATTTTATGATAAACACATTTCTGCCATTACAAATAAAATAAAAACAGATTTACAATGCCATAGCATTTTATTAGGAAAATGTGAAAACAACAGTTTTACGATGCTCAGTTTGTGGGCTAGTACATTCCTAAGTGTTATTACAACTCAGCAGAGTACACATTCTCATTCTGTAGGCCAATGTTATTAAAAACACCACCGGGAACGCTTTCCAAAAACTGCCAGTATCCCTGTTACAGTCTTTCATCAATAGGTGTTCTGGTAGTAATCTTGTTTCTGTAACTACCGGTTCCTTCGTATTACTGAGTTTCACCTCCCAACAGGCTCAGCTCCTCAAGGAACACCAGAGCAGCTCCATCAGTCCAAGATCAAGGATCTACAGCATTTCAGCAGCTGCAGTTTTGGCCAGACAGCTGCATGGCTGCACAGTCCTTCCAGAGCACCAAGCTGGAAGGCAGCACCGTCAGTGTCCCGTGCTGACTTCTGCTCAGCTGACAACTTCTAAATCAAAGCTCTGTACCACAGCCTGGTCCAAAACTCACCATGAAAGGCTGCTTGGTGCTCAGCGCTTTCACAAATGGAGCCACCTGGATGTCTAAACAGATCTTAGTGTGGTGACTTGGGATATCCAGGGAAGGCAGCTGAGGTCTGCCACTCTGACTTCCCTTAACAGGAGCGGGCTTGGGTCAAATGCTGATAGCTTGAAAGACACAGCTCTAAATTTTGAGGTCTTAAGCAAGGCTTTCCAATGGTGGAATAAATCACCACCTGCACTTTATACAACAAATAAAAGTGAATTGTGACAGCACTTACATGATAATTTTGACTTACTAGGTTCTTTGGCTACATTTTATAGTTCTTTGGGTAGCTCTGCAGCTAAACAAACCCAAAATGTGATAGATATCCTAAGAAAACAAAATTCCCTGCTCTCAGAGGAGGCTTTCAATTGCCTGTGGTTTTTGAAATCCAGTACCAAGGACCCGGAGAGCTACCATAATTTTTTTTACATATCTTGGCATCCCATCAGCAAGGATAACATCTACAAGCCACTCCTTTGTGTCTCTTACGACCAAATGATATATGGGCTACACAGATGGCTTGTGATAAGGACAGTCACGCTACTACTGACAATTCTACTAATTTAGCTGTGCTTTGATTGTAGTTAACTGTCCAAACAAAAAAGTTAGCAAGTATACTACCATACTGTCCAGCCTTCATTCAGCTGTCTTGTTTTAATGACAGTCCAAGACACCTATACCAAATTCTCAAACAAAAGTCAATCCGCAGTATTTATTAGATCCCTGAAAGCATACAGGATAAAAGAAACCAACAACTGAGACCGAGCACAAGGATTTATAATGCACTCAATATGGCTCACAGTCATTGGGCCACCTATGTGACTTGAGTCTTTTCCAAATATATTAGTACAAAATCCTCCAGGCATCCGTTCAGACCCCAGAAGCCTGTAGAAACTCTTGGATCTTTTGCCAGATCCCAGAAACCTGTAGAAACCCTGGGTGTTTTGTTTTGATGCGCTGATTGATTCTTATGCTTTCTGCATTGCTTTTCCTGCCATTTAAAAAAACCATAATAATATTCAGGGGAGGAAGGAAGAAAAATAAGACAGAATAATTCACTCGTAATAACTTCTGATGCATCCATCTATTTCATTCCCTTCAGTTATGCCTGTCAGTCTCCACTGTTTAAGGAATTTAGTGCTGTGTACTTTTTCCGTGCGGTCTGTGTCAACTTAGGCAGCCCACAGACTACAAAAACCTTAGCCAAAAGGAAAGGGGAGAGAAGTGAATCTACTCGTGTCTCCTAATCAGATGCAAAAAAATTACCAACAATACATAGTACTGAACTGCATATGAACAGGAGATAGATACCATGACTACAAGCAGGTAGGTAGATCTCTGGTTAAGTTGTCCTATGGCCAGTACTCTCTAATAATTCAACAATAGGATACAGGTCAGTGGTCTTCTAAGTGAATATAATGCTTTCATATTTTAAGGTTTCAAAAAAAAAATTATCCTTTAAAACTAGATATCATAAAATTATAATAAAATACATAATTGCCAGACTGGGAAGCAGTCCTGGAACTTTACTGAGAGTAAGCTAAGTAAATAAGAATTTACAGACTTGCACATTCAAGTGTGCTAGGAAAGGTGGTACGAATGAAAAGGCATAGAAGCCAACAGCAATGATTTTTGGTGTTGAACTGAAAAGTAGTCAGTTATCTTACTATGGTTTGAAGGTGGTGTTGCAGACTGTAGAGCTGACTCATTGCTGTTGCAGAAGCAAAGTGGGCTACAGAATAATAATGCTTAGCATTTAGCATGCATAATACGAGCCTTATAATACTGTTCCACGCTTACTTAGGAGGACTACCTTGCAGGTCAATTCCTCAGCAAACTGTGCCTTTTTCCAAATGTGATTCACTGTATGCTTAAAATGAAACTGCAGCAACTTGGAAAAGTTGTCTTTATTTGTACTTTAGCAGCTGGAAGTGAGAATGACTCCTGTTACCTGTCAGATCTCAAAATACCAAAGGTGATACAAAAATCTGCGATTGTGTTCCCCCCAGAGCTCTCAAAAGGTATAGAGTAAACTGACAATATCTTTACAACCCAGTTAGGAATCATTACATCCGTTCCATTGACATAGTACAAATACTTCCCCCAAAGAACATGGTACGATTACATGTGTTTAGCTTCCAGGCTCTGTACTGGGAAGTCAAAGGATAAGCTGTTTAAAGCTGAGGATGAAGTTCTATAGCGAAAGGGTAGATGAGAGGAAGAGACATGCATATATGCTGACAAATTTTGATACAATAGTACCGGAAAGTGAGGAGGCAGGTACATGAACACAGTCTGCTCACGTCTTGTAGCCTTGAACATAGCTACCTCCTGAGGCAAGGGACCTGGAGGGCTCCACATCATGTTAAATGGCTGAAATGTGAATACGAGACATGGTTGCATGAGTAAAATCATAAAGTTATAGTAGCTGATGTTCCAATTTTATATGACTTAATGTACTTTTTTGGCAGCAAATCAAAATAGTTTGTATTTTCTCTGAATGGAGCTGAAACAGAATCAGGTCTAAGTTTTGTAGTAAAATATTTTCCCTCCTCCAGAAGCCTCCAGTCAGTCAACAAAAGTCCATAGTATTGAAGTTTTTTTCACGTACATTAAAAACAAAAAAATGAAAATTCCTTTGGTCCTGTAGAGAAAGTAAACATGAGAGGGATTTTATTTACTTTCTTTTTCAAGAATTTATTGAGAAAATTGAAGAATTTAAGTGATAAATGTATCTTTTAAGGGGTTAAGTAATGTATAGGGGACAATTATTTGAACGTCTGGGAATGTATTTGTATTGTGTAATGAAAAACAGGCGAAGAATCCAATGACAGTAACTTAAAATAGATGCTACATATCAGAGGTGAGGGCCACAGAATTGCTCTGAGAATCAGGCCCAAAACATACAAAGAAGATCACTTATAAGGCTTTTGATTCTCTAATAATAAAAAGCTCCAATTTAAGGATCTTTCTCAGACCAGTCAAAATGTCATATTTACCAACAAATCATCTACTAAAGACAAATTAAATGTAACATTACCTGTAATTGCAACTTTGAAAGATTAATTTAGACAGTAGTGCACACAGCCTAGTAAGGGATTGTTATTATTTGTGCTGTAGCAGGTGACCTTGGTTTGGGAAGGTTCATCTACAGGTCACTGAATACAGGTAGCATGAATAATTTACATTTTTTTATAGGTAGAGGAAGAAATAGCTTATGCTGTATTTAAAATACCCATGCTAAACAGTGGGGTCTTTGAAAATTTAATTTGATTTATTATGTGTACCACAGATTTTAAAGCTAAATTGCTCTCCACATACAAAAGCATAAATTTGATTGAACTCCTAAAGGCACTGTTAGTCTCTGCTACCTAATTCCAAGCCAGTTATCTTTCATATTTATAATTCAGCTAATCAGATACGAGATGTGACTTCACGTGTAAACATTTCCTGAAAAAATTAATGATTGATACAGAACTAATTGAATAAACTGCACTGGGGAAATGCTAGTTCTTTGCTAATATAATTAAAAAATAATTTATAACATATTTGTTTGTGTTAAGGCTGAAGGCCCCAAACCCACTCTTAAATATCCAAGTGCAACTCCCGTTGAATTCAATGGGATCTGTGCCTGTATACCTGAAGGCTGAGCTGGACCATAAGGAATTGTGCCAGATACGGTAATCCAAACGTAGCAGTGGGATGAAAAAGAGACATGCTGATTTACCTGAGAAAAATAATTAAAAAACCCTGAAAACATTAGGTAAAACTATGCTTCCTTGCATAAGAAACTAGAGGCAATGAGACTGAAGTCAAATCACTACCATTTTTCCTTGAGTAGAGGAAATACTATGAAGCCTTATCATTCATAACTCCCTTAAAAGAGCATGTTCACGAGGATCTGGATCCCAGGATAATTTCCTTCCACATCACCCACAGGTCTTCACAAGTTAATAACATGCCAATCACTTGTTTTAAAGCTTCTGGGAGCTACATATTTCAGTAGCTTGTTGCTTTTAAGGGAGCCCTTTTCAGAATCTGGGAAGAGAAGAGGGCAGGATAATTCAGAATAACTGATAAGGAGAATAAAATAAAGATCATAGTTGCACAACATACTGTTATGACATTGGAGATGGTAATTCTCCAATTCTACTTACTTACAGGAGGTGGAAGGAGTGACATGAGTCCATGTAAATCATTAAGAAAAGAGTCAGCGTGCCTGCTGTCACTGAGGTTAATGGAAGTGGTAAACATTAAGGAAACCTATGGAATTATTATTACTCCAGTAGAGTAAACAATAGACTTAGGAAGATTCACTGAGTCCAAATTATCAAAGCAAGTGTACTACAAGCCTAGGTAATCACATGACATGATTGCAAATATTCCAGGGACTTATTTTTTCCTTTCTGGCAATTATACATGATTGGTGAGGTTTATCCTTTCAGCATCTTTCTAAAAGTTTGTAGAGTGCCTAATAAAAATAGGATTTGCTCTGGGCTTTTAGCATCTATGGAAATCATCTGTATCATAATAATAAGCAGCAACTGAAATTGCTTCCACCTTTGAAAATTAGTCAAGTACTTTGTCAAACCATGGATGCTCTTTTTTTCACCTATTCTTCAGTTTGACACATCTTTCAGTGGCTGTGTCACTGATACTGCTTTTGAGACTGACATCTGTGAAAAACTACTTCTATTTCTAGCATCTCTTCCTGTTTGGAATTTTTACAATGTGATTCTTCAGTAAGTCTGTCAGTCTTAACTGAACAAGTGTTTTATAGTGTACCTCAGATGCCAGAGCCGGATTTTTTTCTCTCGAGACAAATCCCAACCTGTTTTATTCTTACCCCACTCTCGCCTATTTCTGTTAAAACTAGTGAGGTTGTAAGAGATCTAAATTACTGTGGAAAGGGTCCTAGCATTTCTGTATGAACACATTTAAAAGCTGTGATTAGCAGTTCTGGTTAAAGATTCACAACATTTTATTCTTGCTTATAAAGCACTGTATGTGTGCTTAATACTGCAGTTAAACAAAAGACAAGGACATTGCCTAAAAAACCTTCTGAGTCTGCAGCTGTATCCTTAGGAACCACTCCTCATTCCTCCAGAAATTCCTTCTGATGTTCACAGGATCATCTGCAGGTAAAAAGGTCCAGATGTAGGATCAGAATTAGTGCTGAGGGGTAGCAGGATACCGTAAACTTCTAAGCATGGAAAGTAAGATCTAGAAAAAGCACAGTCTAGGTGTCGGTGGGACAAGTATTTGGCTGGACTAATGCTGTTGTACCTTCTGTTCAAGCTTTGTAATGAAGCAAGACTGAAAGAGTCAATCACGTGCTCCTGTACATCATGAACAAACACAGAGTTAGGAAATGAGAATAGGGTAGGACAAGGATTAAAAACCAGCAACAACACACATTTAACTAATAACAGAAACACAAAGGAGAAAAGGCAGTAAGGAGGACTTCAAATGGAACTTGTAAAGTAGAGTGGAATAAAATTAAGAATGAGCACGTGAAGGTCACTGCATTATAGTAAAATCCTTCAAGGAAACTGTTAGAAGCTCCCTTGGTTGAAATATTTAAGAATAAGCATATACGCAGAAACTTATTGAATGTGGCAAATATTCATTATGAGAGAAAGAGCTAGAAAATAGCCTCTTAATGTTTTTCAGACTAAGTTTCATATTTCAATAGCAAGACAGCTTCACACACCCTATTAGCAGACCATCTCCTATTCATGATCATGCTGTTCCCCTTTGCAGGAGCTCATAAGGAAGAAATATACATGAAGTTAATGGGGCTTTAACACTTACGAAAGGACAGGTAGCAGCCAGAAACAAAAGGAAGGTGCAGTATATGGAAAGCGTTGTCTCTGTGGACTACAAAGCATAGTTCATAAATTAGATAACTGAGCAGATTTTCTTTCTTAATGAATCTTGAGCTTTGCTGGTAATCGCCACATGGCAATGTTTTTAAGTATTAGGTGAAACAGTATTGATTGCATTCTCCACCCAAATACTGTTCATTTAAGTGTTATTTCTTTGTGTTTTGTTGAGATGTGGCATGCCACTGTTTCTCCTTTGTTTGGCTCCTCTGTTTTCAGTGCAGCCCTTTACACTAAAAAACAAAAAAGCTCTGTAAACATTAGAATGTGTCTAGCTGATTAACACAGCATAGTGTATGCAGAAAATTAGGCTCTGTCATTCTATCTTCCTCCCCATCAAAAGCCTCCCGTATTTTTAAAATTCAATAATGTGTTAACTACACATGGAATTATACTTTCCCTTGTATGTTGTATCTGAAAGTTGAAGAAATTCAAATTGTTATTAGTTTTTACACATCTGAACTCCAAAACCAAGCATATATTTTTTTTAAACTTAAAATATATCCTGGTTAATTCCGTTTTCACAGCTTCTTACAAAGAAACAAATGCCTTTCACATGAAAGGTGCCGAGGAACCAGTCAGCAGATGTCAAGATGGTGGCTGAAAGAAGAGTGACAGGACAAAGAGATGCCACATAAATATAATTTCTAAGGGATGAATGAGAAAACTGTTTGAAAGTCTAAGTCATGCAGCTTCTCTATAGTGTCTAAACTGTCTGCTGAGTCCTGAACCCACTGGGGTTCATTTTTGGTACACCTAAAAAGCCTTTGGAAAGACAGATGTATGAGAAAACCTGAACCATCCTTCAAGGAACATGTCTCTGGGTGCATCAACTGCGAGTATGTCTATTGCAGCATATTATAAAACAGAGAAGAAACAAATTATTCCCAAATTAATATGGGCCCGTCCTACCCCTCCAAGCCTGAAAAAGACCATGGAAGAGTTCCCTGGTGGGACTGGATACAGACAGTGCACAGAAAAGGAAGTGAGGAGGGAACATTTTAGATCCAGGTAGGGAGAAGGTTTTATTCATAGTTTTAATATCTCCTGCAACAGAAAATAATTAAAAGCACTTGAAATGTGAAATCGTGAAATGTAAAATATTAAATGACATTTTATTTTTAATAATAACCCTTATTTCTGCCAGCAGCATAGAACATGTTGTTAGCGAAATGCCAGCCTGTCTCAGTCTTTCAGAACATATTATAGATGTCTTAACAGCCCTCTTCAGCAGGATAGAGAAAAGTTGACTGAGCTAATCAGAAATACCTGTTGCTATAATTGAAACCTGATACTAGTCCCTTTCAGGTGAAATGAGACAGGCATGGAAATGGGAAGGAAAAGAAGTAAGATATCAAAGAAAGTCAACAAACTGGCTGTAATTCATAGCAAAGCAATGAAAATAACTGCAGAAACAATCTTGAAAAGAACAATGATAAGAGAAAGGATCTTAACACTGGTATGCTACGTAAGCTCAGTGAAGACTAGAAGCAAAGAGAGGGTGCTCTGGTCATCTACAAATAACTGAAGACTGGAAAACTAGCAAGAAAGATGTGCCGGTTATGGTGACCCAGTAGCATGTTAGTAAAATTAATGGGTTAAAACTGACTGAAGGAACATTCAGCAAAATTTCCTAATAATGAGATCTCTTAGACTGTAGAAATATCTTCCAAGAGAAGTGGTGGAAACCCATTGCTTGAGTCATATGCAGTCAAGCTTGGACAAGACAGTGGAGAATGTACTCTAAGGAATAATCCTGCACCGGCAGGGGTTTAAGGACCGGGCTAAATGATTTAACAAGGTTTTTACAGCACTTTTTGTTGTTGTTTTTGGCAACAGTTCTATCAAAACAAATGAACAAACAGTTATTCATGGACTTATCTCCTGGAAAAATCCCTAGCATTTTTTTTTGTTCTGCATTGAAACTGTTAGTTTTACTATCATTTTTATATGCCCTACTTAAAATCTTGCTTGCTATTCTCAACAGTCTCTTCCTGATTTGAAATACAACTCTTATTCTAAACGGAAAATTACTTGTCAATGTGTTATAAAGAAACCTGCTCTATAAACCAAAACCAAGGGTCTTTTAACATCGGTTCTTAAATCTACAAATGAAGTATTGTAACACTCCACATAAAGTTTTTCAATCGCACGTAAATAGAAAGTAAACTGTACCTCTCCTGCAGGTCCCTGTTCGTCTTTTCAGAAAAGCAGTCCTGCTATAAGGAGAATCTCCATCAAAATTAGTTCAGAGCTACTTCAGATGGTTCTGTCTCAAAACCACTAAAAAAGTGAAATAAAATAACAGAAAGTTTAGTATACAGCCATCAGTGGCTGCATCTTACTCGACCTCTCTCAGTCTGGAAAAAGGCAAGACTGCAGAGGCCACTATTTCCCTACTTGTCTTGTCCTAATCGTGAGATCTCCTGGGAAACTGGCTTTTGTGGACTTAGTGAAAGAATGAGTGGGAACTACCTGAAATGGGGATAATTTCTTCCCTTTGAGGACTGTGGAGAGCAGAAAGCTGGCCCACCCATGACCTGTCTCTGTGGTTTGGCCTTCGGACACCAAGATTTCTTATTGCTCCCCTACTACTTCTCTGAAACCATTTCCTCCCCATTCAAGCTCACCTTCTGCCCTGAAATAATTTATAAAAAGCAAATTCCAGAAACATTATAACGTTGGCCCAAAAGGATTCATTCTCCTGGTTTTAAAAGCCAAAATATCCCATTGCAATGATTTTCAAAAAATCTTAAACATATTCTGGCACACAGATGGGTCAGCTTTATGTCCTACTTTCTCACTTAAGAGATCAAAGGGTAGCGGTTTCTCATTATTGACTTCATCTTCAATTATTTTTTAATAGTTTAAGCCTTTCAGTTATTTTAATGTCTAGTTAACTGAAACACATCATCTGAAATAATTTCAAAACAGTGGAAGGGCAGCATGCAGAGCACAAGCAATCCAGGAGCCTTCTGCAATGTGCTGATGATCACTTCCTGACATAGGTGATTGAGGAGCTCATGATCAGAGACCCTTTACTGGGCTTCATACTTGCAAACTAGGTCAGGGATGTGAAGGTTGGAGGCAACCTTGGCTGCAGTGACCACGAGATATCAGAGTTCAGGATCCTCAGAGAAGGGAGCAGGGCAAAAATCAGGATGACAGCCCTGGACTTTGGGAAAGCAGACATTGGTCTGTTCAGGTACTGGCTTCAAAGTATGCCATGGGATGTGGTCCTGGAGAGAAGAGGGGTGAAGAAGCAAAAATAGTTGGTTTTCAAGGATCGCCTTCTCCAAGCTCAAGAACGGTCCATCCCCACATGCAGGAAGCCAAGCAAAAGTAGCAGGAGGCCTGTATGGATGAACAAGAAGCTCCTGACTAAACTCAAACATAAAAAGGAAGCACGGAAAGGTGGAAATAAGCCCAGGTGACCTGCGAGGAATATGACCATGCTGAGATGGGTTTAGGAAAGCGAAAACTCACCTGGACTGGAATCTGGAAAGGGATGTAAAGAGCAATAGGAAGGGCTCCCACAGATACTTCAGCAGCAAAAGGAAGACCAGGCAAAATGTGGGCCCACTGCTGAATGGGGTAGGGGACATTGTGATAGGAGGTATGAAGAAGGCTGTGTTACATACTGACAAGGCCAAGGAACTCAATGCCTTCTTCACCTCAGTCTCTACTGTTAAAAGTTGCTCTCAGAAATCCCAGGCCCCTGAGACCTCTAGGAAAGTCTGAAGCAAACAAAACTTACCACTGGGAGAGGTTCAGTTTAGGGAACATTTAAACAACCTGGATGTACACAAGTCCCTGGGACCAGGTGAAATGCACCAACAACTGCTGAGGCACCTGGTCTATGTCGCTGTGAGGCCATTGTCAATCATCTATGAAAGGTTGTGCCAATGGAGGGAAGTTCCTGAGGACTGGAAAAAAACAAATGTCACCCCTGTCTTCAAGAAGACCCAGATGGAGCATCCAGAGAACCTCACCTCGATCTCTGGGAAAGTGATGGGGCAAACAATCCCGGAAATAATTTCTAAACATATGAAAGTCAAGAAGGTGACTGGGAGCAGTCAGAAGTGGAAATCATGCCTGACCTTCTATTACAAAATTACTGACTTGATGGATGAGGGGAGAGTGGTGGATGTCGTTTATCCTGACTTTAGCAAGGCTTTTGACCCTATTTTCCACAACATCCTCATAGGCAAATGAAATATGGATGATGAAGTATGGACGAGATAAGTGAACAGTAAGGTGGATTGAAAATTGGCTGAACTGCCAGACTTAAGGGATTGTGGTCAGCGGCAAAAAGTTTAGTTGAAGGCCAGTCCTTAGAGATGTACCCCAAGGGTCAATACTGGGGTCAATGCTTTTTAACATCTTCATTAAAGACCTGGCTGATGGGACAGAGTGCATCTGCAGCTGGTCTGCAGGTGATACAAAACTGGGAGGAGTTGTTGATAGACCACAGGGCTGTGCAGCCCTTCAGAGGGACCTTGGCAGATGGGAGAAATAGGCTGATAGGAACTTCATGCAGTTCAACAAAAGAATTATAAAGTCCTGCACCTGGGGAGGAATAACGCCACGCACCAGTACACGCCGGGGCTAGGGGCTACCTAGCTGAAAAGCAGCTTTTTGAAAAAGGATCTGGTGGTCTTGGTGGACACTACGTTGGCCGTGAGCCAGCAATGTATCCTTAGAGCAAAGGCAGCCAACAGCCTCCTGACCTGCATTAGGGAAAGTGTTACCAGCAGGCTGAGGGAGGTGATCCTTCCCCTCTACTCAGCTCTGGTAAGACACATCTGGAGTGCTAGGTCCAGTGTCAGGCTCCCCAGTACAAGACACAGGAACATACTAGAGCAAGATCAGCAAAGGACCACAAAAGTGATTGAGGAACTGGAGTATCTGTCATATGAAGGGAGGCTGAGGGAGTTGGAACTTCAGTCTGGAGCAGAGAAGGCTCAGGGAAATCTTATCAATATATATAAACACCTGATGGGGGCAGTAAATAAGATGGAGCAAGACTCTTGTTCTGTCACTGGGCTCCACTGAGAAGAAGCAATGAGCACAAACTAAAATACAGGAAAGTAAAAATAAGAAAACACTTTTACAATGAGGGTAGTCAAACACTAGTAGAAGTTGCCCATCCCTAGAGATATTCCAAATCTGACTGGACACAGCCCTGAGTAATGTTCTCTGTCTGACCCTGCTCTGAGCAGGCGGTTGGAACAGGTCATCTGCTCATGTGTGTTCCTGCCTCAACTGTGTTTCCATCTTAGCAAAATCCTACTGAGGAACAGTGAATAGATAATCAAGTGGAGTATAATATTAACACATACTTCAGCAAAAAGGAGCAATAGCTAGGAAGTATGGTAAAACATCTCCTCCGTGCTAAAGAAGAAAAGTATTTGCCAAATGTTTTTCTTTTAATAGGTAAATAGATAAATTCCTTTATAAAATGTGACAGAAGAACTGTTGAATCTATCAAAACGTTTGGTTGGTAGAGAAAATACAAAATGCTGAGTCAGATTCTGCTCTACTTCCATCTTTCTTTCCCTTGCTCTGAAAAGCTTTGGGACATCATTCATCTGGATTAAACTTTCATGATGGAAGTGTCTAAATAATTTGCCGAGCCAGAATACCTAAAGACCTCTTGCAAAGTTTGGTTTCAGGTATGGCTTTGTGGCTGAAGTCAATGTCTCAGCCCACTGCTCAAGTTAAGCAATTTTCCTGTCCTTTAAACAATATTCTTTAGCTATTCACCCAAGAAGAAGTCTCATTTTTAAAACTGCAGCTGGCTTTTTATCTGAAAGTTTTGTAGATAGTGAATTACTTATGGCAACAATCTTTTATAAGTGAAGGAAGTGAGACTTTCTTGCTAAATTTCATAAAGTTTTGACCTTTTCCTAGTATTGTATATAACTGTAAGAGTAACCCCAAAGTATTTGTCTGTTATTAATTTTTAAAATCATAGACACTTTCACCAAACACCTTAAGGTTACAGGAAATCCAAGCTAACATTTTTCTACACTTTTCTTTCTTTTCTTTACCAACATTAGCTCTCTGAAAACAAAAATGCAGTGTGGCAAGCTAAGCACATTTTAAAGACTGCTTTAACCTTTCAAAGAACTATTATGCTGCATGGCAAAGTTGTATAACTTAAAGTTTGCAGGAGCAGAGAGTATTAGGGATTACAGTCCTGAGATTTCTTTGGTGTATTCAGAAAACTTTATTTTAAGAAAGATGTTGATTCCTTTGTTTGTACTTTTGAAAAACACGTTCACAGATTGGGATGTTTTTGAAAGTAGTCAAAACCCAGGTGAAATGAAGCAATGGAGTAAATCATCACCTGGCACAGCTCTGCTGAAGTAAATGGAGACATGTCATTTTCCACCTAGCAAGGGTATGACCCAATAGTAACAAATATGATATATACAAATGTTAATCTCCACATGCAAATAGGTCTAGATGAGCATATGCTTCCATCACAAATATGGCAATATAAACCTACATCCCTATTAAGGTATAAAGCATTAGAGAAGAAGACATCTATTTGGACAATGGAGAAAGGAAAAGGAAAAACTCAGAGCACAAACTGAGTTAATAAGGCAACTTCATACTATAATGGTCAGATTTATTTTTACTCTCAAATTTTCATCCAGTTCCTGGCTGATTTAATTTTTCCTAGTGGAGTGCTTTTCCTCCATGACTGCTTTCTTTTGGAACAGATTTGAAGTTCACTAATTTGAAAAACAAACTCTGGCTTGACAATTCATAAATATTCTCTCAGAGGTATTTCTAGTTCAATATGTGCTGAACTTTACAATGTTGATCAGATGTTAAAATTGATAAAAAGTGATGATTAAAGTAATGATGGTATTATACACTCTATGGATGTGCTTTCTGAATAAATAAACACTACACATTCACATAAATACATATGTATTTATGTGTATATAGGTTACGTTTATATAGTATTCCATATGCGGTTAAGAACGCAGCGTTCAGCATAACCCATTTCTAAGACAGCGCATCAACAGCTACCAGTTTGAATGTGCTGCACTCAAATTCTGTGAAACAATATTTAAAAGAAACCCTCTGACAGTCTGGCTCTTCCTTTTGTCACTGCAACTATCCTGAAACATACTGTATTTGCAGCACGAAAAAGAAAAAGAAAAAAACCCCACCAAACATTTTGGTTCAGAGCAAGGAAATAGACTGTCAGGTTGAAGTCTATGGGTAGCTTGGTGGAAGGCACGCAGGTGCGGATATGAAGAGGCGTCTTTGTTTATTGCACAAGCCCAAGCCCAAGCCACAGAAAGGGAGAGGCCAGATCAAACAGAAGTATGTCCTGACTGCCTCTGACTTGTGCCCACTTTTTCACTACCTAGCACCTTAAATGATATGCTTAAAAAAATGAGATGAGAAATATTGAAGAGGAAAGCATAACGCTTTGAAAGACCAATGAATTAGCTACTTATCTACACAATGGTTTCATTACTTTCAGCAAGGAACATAAATTCCAGCAACACAGCAGCAGTATCCTATGGCTCGACAAGGTAGTATAGCTACAGATGAAAATGCTGAGAAGGTTCAAAGCCACCTGAGAAAGGGTTTCTTAGCAACAGACAGGATCATGAACCAAAGGAAGAGAATGTGACATAGTTATTTTTAATGATACAAACCAAACCCAGACATTAATGTCTTTAAAACCTGTATTTTTACTATGTAACCAGCTTAAAGGAAACGCTGGTGCTTCGTTATATTTAACGATTTTACTGTGTCTGCCTTGTAATCATCCACATCATGCAGAAGTGTAAGCAAGAATAAACCTCGAGAATAAGCAATGTGCTACAATCGAAACATTTTGCTGTATTGATTATTCTTTACAGAAGGAGCTGCAGGGGAGTGAATTCAAATCACTGGCAATTATAAAAGCCCAAATAAAATCTGATTCATAAGGGAGAAATCTCTTAACAATTCATAAGGGAGAAATCTCTTAACAATTCATCCAGAGAAAACCCCTGAATCGGACAGGTTGGGCTTGTAACACCGTGTGGCAGATGAAGGGGGAATTCGGTTTCATTGGGGACTAGCTAAAAAATGAACAGTTCTGCAATAACTCTTCTAGCAGTTGGGAAACTAAGCTTCCCAGAGTCCCACGGTAACAGACGTGTGGTCCTTTCCTCACCATAAGCTATCTCCCTAACGCTCATTAATTCTTCCCCCACGACTCTGAGGCCGCAGACGCGCAGCTATCGGCAAATAGTTGCAGTGGTTGGAGACGCTTCTGTCTTCTGTTAGCAATGACTGTTTTCCCAGCAGAGCCTGCAGAAGGGGATGAGCTTTCCTCCTCCGTTTGAGTGCGCTGTCAGCCAGGTGAGTGCAGCCTGCAATGAGGGAGTTTGAATTAACCCCGTACTGAAGTATTCGGAGATGTTTGTATTTTCTGTTCTGCTGGTTAATCTGAGGGGGTAATAAGAAAAAGCTGAATAAAAAAGATCTGGACGGAGAATAATGAAGGCTTATTTGCTGAGATCACCAGAATAAAAGAGACAGAAAATAACAGATTGAAAAACAGGTTAAAAATAACTTTTTTTTTTCCTTTTTTTTTTTTTTTTTAAAGAGGAGCTATTTTAATGCAAATTGTTCTGGAAGATACAAAAAGCTTTTTAAAATGAGCTTTTGTGTTTCAGGTTTTATGTGATTTTTTTCCAGCAGCATATTTTGACATTGCTTCTGAAGTATCTTCTGGTTTTGAAAACTGAGGATGAGCCTTCAAAGTTGATTTTTGCTCAGCAATCTCTGGGTCACATTTTCTTTGCCTCCCCCCTCAAGGCTTGCTGCACCTGAATGGTGGTATCACACTGACCCCGGCCAGGCCTGCTGGCACTGTGTGCCGTGCAAAGTGCTCGATGCGTCACAGAGACCCAGGGAACGAAGAACTGTAGACTTTCATAGCCCGTCCTTCCTGTGAGGAGTACCCTGTTCCCCGTGTCAGGTGAAGTCTCTCAGCTCAGGGAAGCAGCTGGAGCAAAACAACATGTCGCCCACTGCCCCTTGGCTCCCGAGTGCTGCCAACGTCTCCTGACACCCCCTGGAATAAAGACTGAAGACAGATCGAGGCCCGTGGCAGCAACTGCTCCAGGACTGGGAGCGGGTTTTGGCTCCAAATCCAGCTTCTTCAGTGTTTGGGAAAATAAAGCAGGAACTTAATAATAGGACTCACAAATGGCCTCTCTTTGTAACAGTCCAAACCAAAATCCTGGCTAGCAATCCCACCAACATTTTTACTTATTAGAGGCCACTCTAGATCCAGTTTCTGTAATTCAAACCATCTCTCATCAATCTAAAAATAATCCCAGGCATGGATGTTACCAGGCAATTTATGCTATTGTTCAACATACATTACCCAGCCTGGCAGGTCAAAGGGGATTGAGCTGGGAGCATCTTTGCTTTAGAATTCTCTCTCCTGTCACCACTGGGACCGCAAAATTTTGTTCCTCATAAAAAAAATTGTATATATACCAGTTCTAAAAAACCTTTCTTCTGCCTACATAAAACTTGTGAGTTGTTATCCTACTGCCCATCTTCCAGTAGCACGGACTATTTCACACACTTAAGAGGTCCAAATCTGTCAGAGCCAATGCACTGAAGTGGAAGGTGACTTCGGTAACACACACAGTCTGCAGCTGCTGCAGTGATTTTGACATCAGAGACATTCCAAGCAGCAAGAAAGCAAAGATTTTGGGAAACCTACAGTTGTGATAAATCTGCATGACCACTGGTAGAAACGTTAATGACAGAAAGCAAATCTGCATTTGTGCAACAGTGGAAAGTTCCAAATATAAAGAACATTGACTACACTTCAAACAAGGATTCATATCTCGATAAATATAAAATAAGTTATTGCTAATTTGTGGACATCCGTTGTCTAAAAACAAACACACTCAAAGTTCCAGTGGGTGTTTGTACAACAAAAAGGCTTTATTAAAAAGACAGGAAAAAAATCTGTGAGAAAGGGTTGAACTTTTAACAGTGGATACATCTTTTTGTCAAAGTCTGGGATTTAATTCAAACTCCCAGCTTATGTAAAAAAGGACTAACTGATCTGTCTCAAAGATTTTACTTTTCATTAGGGACATACCTGCAAAAGTAAAATAAACCCTTAGAAAGGGAAAGCCAGGAGAAGAAGCAGATTTGAAGGATTTTCTTCCTTTCTGGCAGGAAACTACCTTGGGATTCTCTTACTTCTGCCCTTTTCCTAAAGACAAAAAGGCCATACCTTCTCCCACAAACTCATACCCTAGATACAGCCCCTTCCCCTTCATTTATCAAGCTGAAGGTATTCAGGCAGTTTTGTTTTGTTTTGTTTTGTTTTCTCTTCTCACAGACTACCTCTGAACAGTTTATCTTGAGCTAAGATAAGACCTCTCTGCATGTTTGTCTTGAAGGAGAGCAACCAGTTCCTTTCTGCGTTTAATATGTGGTCTGAAACACCTCGATGCTCCTCAAAACATATTTTAAAATATTTTGGAATAATGTCAGTCTGAGACTAAAAACAGAGGGTGGTTTACATGTGAAGTAACTATGATCACAATATTTAAAGTTATAAGCATTTACAGTCAGCAAGCACAACACCTACAGAATTGATTTTAACGCAAATTGACA
Source organism: Burhinus bistriatus (assembly GCA_013397275.1). NCBI lineage: Eukaryota > Metazoa > Chordata > Aves > Charadriiformes > Burhinidae > Burhinus > Burhinus bistriatus. The sequence goes on from VYXH01001743.1 coordinate 38,298, forward strand.
TGGAAAGTCAGAAGGTGTAGGCTTAACTGTAATGCTCACAACTGAAATACTGAATCAGCTAGCTTTCAGTTACAGGTACAAATCGAGCCCGGTTTTACTCTTCTAGAGCTTCTTTCCCATGACAAACCCACATTTTCAGATTAGAGCTTATTAAGAAAACTGTCAAAATAGCTTTCCTAAGACTTTGCATGCATGATTTCAGTGTGTACAGCGGGTCTTAAGAAAGTTAAATGCAACTGAAAAAAGACTGGGGACAAAATCTTGATTCAGTCTGTAAATATTGAATGTATTGCTTTTATCATGAAACGAAATGTATCTGAATATAAAAGCAAGATGGGACAATGAACCCTCGGACTGTGTGGGTTGATATGAAATGAAATAAAATGTTTATATCCCAATTCTGCAGAATGCATTCATGATTTGCTGGTCCCACAGGTAGGTGTTTTGGGTTTTTTTCCCCCCCATTTCTCTGTATCTACTGTACTTTAGCAAATACCAAGGTTTTGTAGTTCAGGGATTAGGATCTTACATTTACTCTGAATGCTTAAAATATGCCTTTACTCTCTAAACTTCTTGTCTACTGAGCAGCACTGGGCAGGGTCATTTACAGAGCATTTTCCTTCGCTCTTGTTTTGCTTTCTGCATTAAGTGTACTTCTTGGCTTGAGAAGCTTTTCTGTTCTGGAGGCATTTAAAAATTTTGTAGCACTAGGGAAAATAGAAAAGGAGAAAGGAAAAAACTAAATAGAATGAAGAAGGTGAGGTAAAATGTCTGTTCTGTACAAAACATATTACAGAGCTTTTCCACCTCTCAGACTAGGATTTCCTAGAGAAGAAAGGTGACAAAGAGAAACTTTTAGCATAAATATCTCAGTTGGTAAGACTGAAAATTGATCTTGATAATTTTTTAGAAAAAATCATTTTTATGTCTCTGATTCAATGAGGAAATACAGTAAAATAAAAATGCCACAATGAGAATTATAAATCAAATTAACCTTGTTACTTATTGTACAGAAGAAGAAAAATTAAATCCTCTACTGTTTTGAAAACTGCAGATATACCCAGTGAGAGCTGAACTTCGAACACTGAGTCTTGTTCACCAGCTATTGTATTGTATCTATTCATTTTTAAACTCAGAGAACATGAAAACTTCTCCAAGGCTTCTTCCAGCAATTGTTTCCTCAGTGAGAATCAGACGATCTGCTCCTCTTCTCTGCTGCTGGTCTCTGTGCCCTAGGACAGAATCAAACTTTGCAGCTTGTTGCAGGACTCAGTCAACATTTTGGGCAGAGGATTTTGCTGCTGGATTCATCCCTTTGCTATTCATTTGGCAGTCCTTCACATGCTCATTTCCAAATGTAAAGTCATAGATTTCTAATGTTGTAAAAATCCCTTAACTGCCTTCATAGCCATGATGAGAATTAAAGAAAAGGAGACAGAAAGTGTAAGAGAATACACCATCATCCATGGTGCAAGAGCCTAAACAGTTCTATGCCTTACAGTACACGAGCATATTTATAACAACATATCACTGACTCATGCTTTTGGACCTGGCTTATGACCTGCTGCGTGCCCAGAAAACCCTTCCTGCAGTTCTGCAGAAGTGCAGGTGATTGCAAGGGAGATGGCTCTCTTTTGCAGATCTTCTGCTTCTACAGTATGTTAACAAATAGCTGAAGCATGTGTTCAATGTGTAGCTTCCTTACACGAACAACTGTAAGTACCACAATGCCATCACACAATCACTAACAGGTTCAGAGAAACAGCATGATTACAGATGGGAAGTATTTTGCACAAGTGGGAAGACATTCCCACCAGAACTTCTTTAGTAAGAAGGTATCGGCTTTTTGGCAAAGAGTGTTCAGTAATCCCTGCGGTGAAAAGTCCTTCATGAAATACAGTAGTCTACAGGAGAAGTTTTTAAAAATCTGAGTCACAAATTGTATCTATCAGCAGAATCTGATGATGAATAAAATAAAAAAATAATTTGTTTTATGAACGTTTATTTTACTGGAAGTGGCAGAGTAATTTCTTTTCCTGTGTTCCGAAATTGAGAGAGGGAGAAATGGCTATTTCTGAAGCTTTGTCTGCTCTTTAGATTTGAGAAATGCTTGCAGAGAAGATGAATTATTCAGAATCAATGATGTCAGGGAATGGCTTCCATACTTCAAGGATTCATTTTACACCTAATTTTAACTATCTAAAACTTAGACATCAAGTTTAAGGTACCCTCCTAGGAATGTTTTAAAATGGAAACAGAAAAGTACCTGTGGGGGGAATTTACCCAACATGAGTACAATGTCAGGAAGGCACTCAAGAAGCTGCTCCTGTTGAGCACCCTTTGGTTGACCTTGTGGAGCAGCCATGGACAACGCAACCTGATGAAACACAGCTGGAAACAGCCTTCCAGGTGGGCATCTAATGCACTCAACTGCAAACGGATTCTTGGCCAGACTTGGGCTAGTCCAAAACTTCTTCTCCATACTAAATGGCATCATGTTTGTGCTGGGTCCTCAGGACAAGCTGCTCTTGCACTGCTTGGCCATGCACACATAGCTCAAAGTGGTGGTCAATTGTCCAGGAGGTGCTTTTCTTCAATCACTATAGTGAGAGCATACCCAAACTAGGAGCATTTCTACTTGCCAAGAGTTAGGTGAAATTAATCCTAATTTTTGCACTGGAACAGCCTCCATTTTCTAACATTTGTCTGTATTTCAAGACCCATTTTTTTCCCTCCTTTTAGCCTGGAGGAAGCTTGGAAATGGGATGGTTGGAAAGAGATTAACTGGCAGTAATTTTGTTCGGGAAGCTTTTTACGCAGAGTTTGTGCTGTTGCCTTTCCTTCTAGGAAAAAAAAAATTAAAAACCTGTCCTTCTACTCATAGCAGAACTATGAGAAGACTTTTCAAAGGCAAATAACTAAATATCACTGAATTTCACTCTAAGCTGAGTACCTGTTCTTCATATTTTTTAAACTGTTTGTTTAAACACATTATCAGTCAAGCCAAAATATGTGTGTGAACAGTTGATGTTTTGCAGTCAAGAAAGAGGCAACATTGTATACCTGCTACTTGCTTCGTTTTTTTTTTAGATGAAGCAATCCACACCCTCTGCTGATAGAGAAGAAACCAAACCAAAAAAACTATCAGGCTTCAGTCTGACGCTCTATGAGATTGAAAATGAGTCCCTATGAGACTACTTATGGTATTGCTAATAAGACTTTTCAAGACTTCAAACTGAACAACAAGAAAATTTGACCTCTAATTTGTTTCCAAATGGCATTGTTTACATGAACATCTTCAGATTGGATCAGGTACCTTTCAAATATATTGCACTTCAGAAGGAAATAGAGCTCCTACTTCTGGAAAATACTTTCTTAATGTATGACTCTGTGAAATTGGTAGCAGGAGGGAAATACAACCTTAATGGAAGACTGCAGTAGAAGTACTTTGATTTTGTTGAATGTATAATATTTTTTTGACCTGGTCTATTATGAACTCCTAAAACTTTGGTTGTTTTAAAACTTGGATATCTTAAAGCAAAACAAAGAAGCTGGTTTGGGTCTCTTAATTTTAGTAATAACAGCTGTAAGTCAATTGCTACGTAATTTGCATCAAAGTTTATTAAGCCACGCAGTAGAATTTTTAAATTGTCTTGTGGGAAAAAATTCCAGGTTTGTTTCTGGAGTGTACCAGAAGAGTCCTGATAGGGTCTAGATCCCCAAAGAGACTGTGGATGGAGGGAAGGCCCCCTCTTTCCTTGCTGTACGGCGCCTGCCCAGGCAGCAGAAATCCTCCATTGCGAGGGAGACTAGGAAATGAATGAAATCCCCGAACAACAGAGATGTGCTTGCTTGCTTTCCCTGCTGCTTTCCCTGCTGCTTTGCTGGCTTCAAACTCATATCCCCTGTTCTCTTATTCTATCAAAAGCTTCTGGATTGTTTTTTACTTCTCTTTCTCAACATTGCGTGACGAGCATATGGAGGAATTTATCATTCTGCTTTAGCTTATATCTGTATAAACAAATTAAGAGTAACATCAGTGAAGTTAATGGTTGTAAAAGCCTGAAAGAAAGACATAGCATTTGAGGCCTGTCATCAAGGAGTCAGATGTATTGACATTTCTGTCACCATAATGACCTCTTTGCTTTAGTGTTAGCTTACCATTTTTTGTCAGGAAATGGAGAGAGAGAAGGAGGGGGAAAAGTACCTGGAACACTATAACTGGGGTAAAATCCAATGTTTTTCTTCTACTCCATGAACACAGCAATGAGGAAGAGGAGGAGGAAGCACACAAACTAACATCACAGGTCAAGTGTCACTGTGCTATCACCATCCTTTTTACAGCCTATTAATCAGTAAGCCAGCAACAAATTTCCATGTATACACTAAAACACAAGATCATGTTTAATGATTTCTAGTATTTTTATGTAGCTACAAGGAACAACTCTGTTGTCACAAGGAACAACTGTGTTATCCTAACTAATGTTTCTCTTTATCATGTATTTATGTAAAAAGGAATTAAAAAATCCATTGAGATTTGCTTACTTCTATATCAACTCTACTTTCTCTGCAGACTGGCATTCTCTGGAGACAGAACATTTTCTGCCCCTCAACTTACACGGTGAATTTTAGACTATTTATTGTCATAATAAATGACACTATTTTCTTAAAGGGACATAGTAATGTAGGGTACAGGCATGGGTAGTACACAATGCCACAAAGGAATACACATGCAGGCCTTGAAGTGCAGTGTTATCATCAGAGGCAATTTCGAGAGCAAACAAAACCCCCATGGGAAGCATGGGCTATAGTGCAGAAATCACCAGCCTTGCATGCAAAATGAAATTAAAGAGACAAGTCCAGAACAGCTTTCCCAAAACAATGAACTAGATACAAACCCTCTATGCCTGACAAACGAAATGAAGTTAAGATAATTCTGACAAATTCATACTAACCTTCATTTGCATAGTCTCCAGGAGCAGATATAATAATCGTTAATGAAAACAGTAGTTAAAATGACCCTAGCGTGGTAGTCTGGTAGTCTGCCTAGAGTCTAACCAAACAGTGAATTAATATGTAACAATGATGACTAAACGGATTATTTAAATCTTCATGTCTTAGAAAGAAATTACAAATTCAAAGTAATCATGGACCAATTTAATAATTAATTTTGTGAATTTTGAATGCACTCATGTTTGCAAGCTACACAAGCCAAAAAATTACGGTCAACTGATTCATTGTGGTATTAATTATGATTGTTGTGATAGCACCTAATGAACAACCAACCAAGTGTGTGACTCCCTTTGTGCTAGGCAGCACGTAAACATCTAGCAGTAGATGCGCCTCTCCAGCAGGCCTCCAATCCACGTTAACATGATAGATGCAAGGTTGGATTCCTCCATCCCCAAGTCCAGAACAGTTAGCAATGCAATGGCAGCAAATACAATCGTAGTTCCGAGGGCATGTAGGGTTTTGTTAGGAATGTCCCCCCCTCTTTTATTCTTGTCAGAGGGACAGAAAGGCATAGGGAAGCAGTAGAATATTTATCAAAGAGATGGTAAGTGAAATACATGGGAAAAGACAGTGGTAAAAAAGACAGGGAAGTGAGGAAGAAAACAAAAAGGGTGAGATAAAGAATGTTTCTCAGGCGGAGAAGACAAGAACAGAAAAGCTGGAAAGAAGTGATCAGAAAGATGGCCATGGAAACCATCAGGTCTGGTCAGAGACTGATTAAATAGCAAAAATTTAGCATCTGGACTGTCTCTTTTCTCATCTATTTTCTTTCTCTTCCGAGGAAAGCCCCATGCAAAGAGGCCCTAAGACTCAGATAAGAATCCCTTTTATGATCAGGACCTTCAGCTAATGATCACAGGCCTCATTCTTAGCAGCATGGAGTCCCCAAGGCTTCTATTTAAAGTCAGCAGGAGAAGCAAATGTTCAGTAGTTCAAAAAAAAAAAAGAAGAGGTCAGAGTCTGTTCTTTGAGAGTACCCACAGCAGAAATGAATCTGAATTCTCTTGCTGACAGTTTAATATCAGAATTTTTAATGGACTTTGAAAATCATCTTTCTTGGGATTATTTCTTCCCTTCTAACTGCTTTTTAACTCACAGTCCTGCTCAAGTTTTTTTGGTCTGTCATCCCTTTAATGTTTTTTCGCTTCAGCACTCTATCACTGTCATTACAGCAGAATTGCCAGATACCTGCAATAAAACATTTCCAGCCAGGAGGAGAAACAACCCTCTGAAGAGCATATATGAACTGAACATTTTCTTTGGTCAGTAACTCTGTCATTCCCTAAGAACCCTTTCGTGACTTCTGGAACAAATCTGCCCTTTCTGTGCCTGAGCTCTTGCTGTCAGACTGTCCAAGTGACTCTATAGATGACTCCAGCATTGAGGGTTTCCAGGATTCCTGATTAGCAGCTTTCATCATGGCTTGCCATCTCACGCAGCAAATTTTCTTAGCTGTAGAAGTCAGAAGAGAGTATGTCAGCAGTGGAGTCCCATTTTTTTCTCCTTTTTAATTAAAGAAGTTCATGCCTTTACACCTGTATTCTCACAAGTTTCATAATTTCCAATATTGCTCTGTCTCATCCTTATTTATGAAACTAATGATTAATGCAAATAAAGGATTACTTAACTGGGTGGCATTGGTGTGAGTACGTGAGATACCCAAAGCCAGCAACTACTGAAATGAAAAGAAGGCTGAGTTCTCGATGCTTTGCAAATTTTTTTGGTGTAAAATTGTTTGTTAACAAAATTCAACTTGCCTGGTTTTGTTTGAGGAGCTGCCTAGCTACAGTGATCTGTCAACACAGCAGAGGCTTTTTTCATGTAAAATATTTAGATTTTTGATTCTAACAAGTTGACACTTGTTAGTGTTCACTGTTCAGCTGTGCCTGTCTCCTTAAATACCTCTGACACTGAGTAGTGGTTTAATTAGTCACATCAGTTTCTATAACCAACATTTAGATTTGAAGTAGTAACCTATATCAATAAAGAACGGAACCCTGCTTCGATATCAAATTTCCACTGATACCAGGGAGACCATGATTTCACCCAGCGTCTTCATCAGGTGGAGTAAAATAGATAAAAAACACAGTTATATGCTGAGCAGTTTCTTTCACTATTGCCAAGGAAATCAGACATTGCTCATTACATAAGCTGTTTTCCAGTTGTTTACAACAATCAATCTTTAAGCAATCAGGATGATACTTTCCATGTTGGCATTCTGTCTCAAGATTTCTATTTATTTGTTTGTTCTGTGGAAAAGATAGAGGAGCAAACTCCAGGGAAAAAGAACCCAAACAGATCACCACACACAAAATCCCCCTTTTCTGCGAAGATTAGTGGTTACACAATTTCATTTTCCTCATATTAAAATTTCTGGCAGCTGTTTCTTTGGTGGCTCAGACAGCCCCATGTTTTGGAGCATGACCTTAGAAGGTACTGGGGGAATGGTATATCTTTGCCCTCTTCATAAAATTCCCCCAAATTTTGAACAAGCCATTACTCTCTGAAAAACTGCCTGCTAAACCTCCACAATTTATCACCCTGGAGAATTCATCTGCACTTGTCATGAGGCAGCCTGAGCCTGCACTTGTGTTTCTCCGAAATAGGTGCTCTGGGATGGAGAAGACCACACTGAATAGCAACATGTCTCAATCACACATGTATTTTTCCATCATTTACATGACTAATATTATGAAGAGAATTGAGTTATAGCCCTGCTGCTTCCCCATTGGTAACTTCTGCCTGCCAGATTTAAGTTTCTGCCCTGAAACAAGGAGGGACTAGCATATGCCTCCTGTGTTCCCCCTTGCCCTCTGCTGGCTTCAAGCAGGGTAAAGGAACAAAATATTTTGTTCGGATTTTAGACTTGAGTAAAAGGAACAGAAGATCAGAATGAAGTGGATAAGTGGCAAATTAGTTCTTTAATATGGAAGATATTGGGCCTGAGAAAAAGTTAGGAAAAGTAGGAAAGAACATCAACATGGAGAAAATATTTAATAAGTACATAAAAACTAAAATGATAATTTTATCACTTTCGAAAGCAATGCAAGATTCTCTTATTCATGCTCACCAGGCCAAATCAGCACGTGAAAAACTATGTACTTCCTGGATGGATCAAATGGAGTCATATTTGTCAGCAAGAGAGCTTAAAGTTAAGGCCCAAGTGAAAATAGCTTGAAGCACTCATCAAACCTAGCATTACCTTGTCTGAACACTTATGAACATCCTCAAAGCTAAGGTCATATTAACCTTACTTAAATATGTACATTGTTGCATGATTTCAGATGTCAACCCTAAAAGAGTACTTCTAGAACCAATCTACATCTCTTCAGGCTACTCATGAGACAAGTTTTGGATTTTACCTGTATTGCCATCAAAATTGTCACCTGAAGTGGCTGATTTGAGACACTCTTCTTTGGAAATACATCTGGGATGTAAATCCTAAAAGCTTTTTTATTGTCTAAGAAAACAGCCAAGATAAATGGACATATGCTAGAAAATATTAAGTTCATCAACTGCACTTTCTAAAACCAGGACAGAAACACAATTTTCTTAAACCCATGAAGAAAAGAAAAAAATTACCAGAGATGTCAGCATCACCAAATTACTGAAGTTTTACAAATAGTCGACCCTTTTGTACATCCAGAGCTTCGGAAACTGTGTATTCACATCATCAAACTGGAGCATACATTCATCCCACGTGGTTACGGAATAAAGTACAATCATGTGAATATCAGTCCCAAAGGCAGGAAAGCCCAATAAGGAATAGTTCTTTCCCCTCCCAATGTGTCATAAGACCTCATGACTTCAAGACACTTCTGCGCTTGGGAAGAGCAATTTGTGATTTCTTTAATGTTAGAGATTGGCAGCCCTCAAAGACAGTTCTTTTTTTTAAACAGAAGATGGCTGCTACTCTCTTACAATTGCAAGAGACAAAAAGAAGGTATGGGCCAATTTCTCAAAATAATTTCTCTTACTTTATGACAAACACTCTATTTCTTGATGCCATGCAGAAGGGCACCCACCAGCCATTGATTTCCTTTGTCCCAGCTGGACCTAAGCATTCTGATCTCTCATTGAAAAAGCACTGTCCTGTGGACTGCAATGAAATGTTCTTGAAAGATCCTCAATAACATCTGTGCAGCTGTTTAATTGCTCATTTGCTAGCATGGAAAAAGCCTGGTGTCAAAAAATTCCATCTAAAATGCAAACATCAAAATACTTTGAATCAGATGATAATCATATTTGCTGATGCTTAAAAGCGCAATAATTTCTATCTAGGCAAAAATGACATGCAAAATAACATGAACTTGGGAGTCCTTGAAAGAAAGAATTACATGAATGTGGAAAGCTACAAGAACTCTTAGAAATGCAGACGGGCCATCATCTCACACCACAAGTAGGAGTCAGAATGACAATACCATAAATTAAAACAACCCTCAAGCAAAAACTAACAGCCAGGAAACGAGAAACAGATTTAAAGCAGAAAACAGAAACCAGAAAGCATGACCACTAATGAGATTCTGCACAGCACTTACAGTAACAAAGGAGGTGAGAAATGATAGTAGAGATACAGTATTAATAAGGAAGTACAAATTATATTTCCTATTTATGCTCTCTTTCACTTTGCATAGCACCAGCAGCCTGGCCCCTAGCAGGTGAAAAGGGGACGTATGTTCAATAATCTCTTACTTTAGAGGGGTGGAAAGCTGGGACTGGCCTGGCAATCAACTGCAACATATCTCACAGCTGGAAAGCAGGGAAAAGGCATGAAACAAGGCGGGGGGGTAGGGGGGGGAAATAAGCAAGCTGATATAACCTGCAGAATTAAAATAACATTGTCATGCATAAAGTAACGCCCAGACAGTACAAGAATAATGACTTCAACCAAGATTACATCAGCCAATTTAGTGTAAATATACTGCATGCTAATATAGTGTCATACTCATTTCCTCTTTCCCTAGTGCTGCTCATATTAAAGGCAGGATTCCCATATTTCTGTCCAGGATTTCTGGCCAGATAATGCAAAGGCAGGGAAATTGATGCATCTGGGATACCTCAGAGCAATTCCACACATGAAATATAGATAACCTGTTTCTGAGAAAAGTCAGGCCTACAGCACATGTTCAATTAAGTCAAAAGCTTCTAGAGCCCAGGAGATTTTGAGTACATGCACAGACCACCATTTCAGCACGTGTGCTGTAAGGCCAATACATCCTGAACTTTGCCTGTACGTGCTTCTTTGGTGGTCTACGCAAGTGCTGTGGACACATCCAGAGTTGTGACATCTTTGCAGCCTGCTCAGAGCAGTCAGGCTGTTGGAGATTCACAAATCCTAGGCAAAGACTCAAAGCCCTGTAAGAGGCCACATACAGGGAAAACTGGGCATACACAGGGCAAGTTGTGGGCTATCGATCCCGAGTTTGGGGGAATCTGAACGCAATTTTGCAGAAGTCACGTCTAGACAAGGCAAGTGAAGCAACTAATTGAATAATAAATGAGAAATGAGCAGTCTACTAAATAATGAGAAAAAAAATATCCACAAGACCTAAACAGAAGTCTTGAATTGCATGATTCCTGTGCAATTTGTAAATAAAGGTACAATCCATCAACACGAGGCGTAACATAATACTGCTTAGACATTTCCTGAACTAAGTCTTTTAATTTGTGACCTAAGAAAAAAAACAACTTTCTTGCAGCATAAGTTTTCTTATTCTTATGAAACATGGTGCATTGGAGTCTCATAACTCTCCACAAACTCTCCTGAAATGTAACCGTTTCTGCTTTCACTTGCTTTTCTTCTCCTATACTGGTGTCTCGGTATTCTCTTGCTGCACTCTTACATTGGATAACGAAGATGCACTTCATGCACAACATGACAAAGCACATATATGAGAGATGCCATGTAATGTGGAATAAACTCATAAATAAATCTCCCATAAATATACACAAATACATGAAATGAATGTGTTATGCCTTATTGAGAAACTGTGATAGAGAAAGTCTACAAAATAAGAGGCCATAAATGGGATCAGGATACCTGTTAGCCTTCAGGAAAAAGGAAGACATTTATGCAGTCAGATGCTAATACGAATCACATACTCAGAAGCTTTTTGTCTAGGTTAATTAAGCCAAATTCATCACAGTGTAATGCTACCTTGACTTCAGTTATATTGGGGTTTAATGAACCTAATTGGAGTACATCATCAATTGCTATAAATGATAACAGATGCTTTTTTGGAGTACCTATTCTTTTTTTGTTTCCCTTTACATTACTTTACAGAAATCAAAAGGCCACAAGTCCTGACTGAGAAAGAGACTAAAGTATATATGTAACCTGATTCATGTATATAATGCCGTAAATCTGTGTTTCCTATGTTGGATACTGTACTGATCTTTTGCTCCAAATTAGCAACCACACAGCTGACCTTCTGGCACCAATTAATACGCTTTGCTATCCCAGGCCTCTACCTATACATTTTAAAGGCCTTTGCTGTGTCTTTTAATACAAACCCCTGTGTTTCGTTAAAAGTTGATCTTTTAGAATACTGTCTAAACTAAAATATTTTGCAGCAATATTTAATGTTAACTCAGAAAATGGATGGTGACAGATGTTTAGCAGGCACAGAAATCTTCCTAAATAGTGAAAAGCATGGACTATATCTGTATTGTTATGCTAGCGCAGAACTCACGCTTGCAATATGGCTAACGTCCTCAGCCAGCTACGTGGCCCTCTCAGCAGCTCGCGGCCTGGCTTTTGTCAGAGCAAACCATCTGGCTCCAGTGCTCTGAGGAACTCAGTGGCTGAGCAAGGCTCCTGCTTGGGCTATCCCTGCTCCAGCGGGGATGCAGCCATCCTCAGCTTAGAGACGTCCCTAACCACCCTACCATCCTGCTGCACCCTTGCCCTTGCTTCCTTTATCTCTAGCACCATCATCAGCACTGATACCATAAGTCTGATTTTACAGCTTTAGCTGTTTTACAGCAAAACAATGAGAGAAAGAAATATATAGAATCACAGTTCACTCTCGGAGCAACAGGTTAACTTCATATGGTGTATACTGCCATAGTAAAAACCTAATTACCTGTCAAATACTGGAGTATGCAAGAAGGTGGGTAGAGGTAGAGGTTCTGGGGTATATTTTCAAACTTCTCTCATAATATAGCAAATAGATTCTACACACTAAGTTGAATGTCATATTCAATCACAGCAGAGGAACTGTCTAGGGACTCTGAGTTTTCAGAGTGCTATTTTGAGCTAAAACCAAAATAAAACATTTAAATACCATTAACATTATAAAAGAAAATATTCCTTAAGTGCTGTCCTAAATAAAGCTTCATTATACAATTTAACACTTGTTTTAGAACTGACATCTCAAGGAAAGCTCCATTAATTTTCCTCAGTCGTCACCACCATCTATGAATAATAAGATTCTTACATGCGTACATCAAAAAAAGTTTGCAACTGAATTCAGGCTCTGGGCTTAATACCTACCAAGTGAAATCAAAGCAAAGAGTAGAAAGGGGTCTTTGGGAGGTCCCCATTCTCACTCTGAGGAGAAGCTGTTCTGCCCCACCACTGCTGATGCTGCTCGTGGGCACCTGCAGCAGTGATAACTCCACAGCCCCCCCAGCAGTGACGTTATTAGCCTCTCTGTTGCAACTTAAACCCATTATTTTTTGTCTTTTCCCCAGCAGCTCTGGAGAACAATTTATTCTTTCCCTGTTTGCAACAACCTTTTTGAGGACTGCCTTCACATCTTTCTTAAACCTGTTGTCTTCCAGACTGAACTAGTCCCAGAACTGAGACTGAGCACCAGGTGAGGCTTCAAGCAGCACCCGCTGAAGTCAGAGATTATTTTACTTACCCATATTTATTTTACTTACTTGTTTTCACAAACACTGTGTTGTTTGCTTTTCAAAAGAAAAGTCTATAAACTGGTAGCAGATGACAGAAAATGTAGTTCTCTGAAGTGCTATGTCTGCTGCCATATTTTGCCTGGGCTGGGCCTTGCAGTAATACTTTGTGTTTTGGTTTTGTATATTTGAAAACAGCAGCATAAGCAGAGGTATATTCCTTGCACGGATTGCCTCCTACTCTCAAGAAATGAGAAGAATTTACCTGACTTTGCAGAAGTTGCATTCTGCCTGTCATATTGTTGACGAGCGAGCAGAGCTACGGCCATTCTGCTTAGGTTAGTGTGCTATATTCTTCTTCTACTGCAGCAAGGTGCCTCTAAGATACACTGACTGCTCTCTGGTCTGTCCCCAGTGAACAAGAGGACTCGTCTGTGCGTATTAGTGTGTGGAAATGAACAGTGTACAAGTTTCCAGATGAGTGTACTGCAGCCTTTGCACCTCCAAAAGCCTCTGGGGTCGGAAGCTCTGCCTGAATCAAAAATGTCTTCTGTTGTCTGTCCTTAGCTAGGGGACTTCTTCCCTCTCACTTCCTCCTTGTCTTTCCAAAGTGTAGACTTATATGGCAGAGAGTGAATAGCCCAGGCAGCACACTGTGACTTCAGAGCGAGCTCGGTCAGCACTAGCCCAGGTATGTCACACCAAAGGGCTGCACTGTACCACGTGCTCCAACGAGTATAATACCTTCCTCACAGTAATACCTCCAAAACTTGTCTAAGAGCTTGTATTTTATGCCTAAACTAGCACACTGAGATCAACATGCCTTTTGATGGCAATCACTTGGCAGGATCTCTATGTCCGAGCATTCACAGACTTCGCCAATTTCAGCACTGAACGTGGTCCCAAATGAAGATGGGCACAGAGAAGCTCAGAGCATCACACCGAGGGAAAGATCTCCTCAGGAATTCCCAGCTGGCCAATTACATCCCAAACCAAGTCCTACAGTGGTGTCCACATGGAGGAACAGGGGTGTGCAAAGAGTCTGTCCTGCAACATCCAGTGAAAGCACAGAATTCTCTGCACTCAACCTGGTTTCTTTGGGTTGGAAGGGGAAAAAAAAAAAGAGGAAAAAAAAAGAAAACAGAAAAAATATTTTAACTACCTGGTCCCTGGATTCAGAGAGAATTAATGCAAACCGGTTCCTCCCATGGTATTTACTTTTCTATATTCTCAAGCCTATAACATATAGTGTGTATTAAATTTCAACTGACAAGATCTTTTAAAGAGATAGGAGGCCACTAAACAGTTTGAGGTTATTAATCTGTCAAGTACAAAACATCAAAGGCTGCAAATATTTGTAAAAGCAACTTTTAAACCACAAAGGATATTAAATATACAAGAGACAAAGAAAATAGTGGCAACAGGAAACTGAGAAAGCAATGGAAGAGCAGAAATCCATCTCATAGGTATATTCAAGGATTTTTACCATATTTGGAGGGTTCAAGTGGACTATTTCCCTAAGTTACAATTAAGTCAGTTCTAGTTATTTTAATTTGTCAGTTTTTCATTTTAAATTTCCTGCTTTAATGAGTTCAAAAATTTCAGATGTAATACAGCGGTCTCCTACACAATTTTAGAACTGCCTTCTTACAGTGGAAAATGGACAGCTTAGGTGCAGATACTAGTGATCTACACCTGTATCAATAAAGCCTTCCCCACATTGTTTATTCCTCTGCAGTCATAACATGCAGGAGATGGAAGGAAATACGGGAAAGAGCTGGAACACGGGATTGTGAGCAACTGATAAAAACAGAGGGGAGTGCCAAAGAGCATGGAAAGGGACTATGGGTAAAGAAGCTACTAATCCTCTACAGAAAAGTCTAAAAGAAGACCTCTCCACACCTTCAGAAAGAAAATAGGAAGTGGTTTTTCCAAGCGCAAAAAAAAAGGCGCTATTTTTGCATGAATATTTACGGTTGAATTTTGAACCAAACCTGTTCACTGAGTAGATTCACCAAAAACAGGCAGCAGAAGACAAATGAATTTTACAAGAATCTTCAGAAATTTTAGCCAGTTTTACATTTTTGGAGGTCTCACTTGGAGGATGGGATACTTGTGTCTGGTAATTCTGCAGTGAAATTGGACTTTCGCTAACCCTCAGTCACAGTGGTTAGGCTTCCTCTATTCCCCACAGAGTCGGCGGGGAGAAAGCAGACCTCTCTCAGTGGTGAAACTATGAACCTGAATTAGACTTCCACTCAGATTATTTACCAGAAATGAAGATGTGGAAGAATCAAAACACCTCAGTCTCTTTGGAAGAAAGAAATGACAGAGGAGCAGTGTAGACATGCAGGAGTCAGTGGTGATCAGAAAGGAGGGACAGACAGGATCACTTGGCAACGATCTTCTTTGGTACTTCCTCCCAGTAGGGCTAGAGCTGCTTCCATCAGCGCAGCCCCCTGAAGTGGCTGTGGCAGAAGGCTTTACACTCCTTTGAGGGGGATACAAATTACATTTCCATGCACAAGCCTCTCAGCTTGACTTTACTTCTAAACCTAACAGTCACCACATCTAGCTGCCTTCGGAGGCTTCATGTTTTAGGGTTTTCAATTTAATACATCCAAAATGGATATCCGCATTAGAAACTTCCGATCTTGGCTTTTTCCCAGTACAAAGTTATCCATATGAAATGGAGTTTCACACATATTATCCTACTGTCTGACACATACCAAACAAAACAAAAACCATGACAGAAGCACACATATTCCCAGTTACACAAGTCTCAGACTGTAGATTCCCACCAGGTTTTGGTGCATGAGCCAGTTTATAACCAATCCAAGTTCCTTTTCTCTGCTGTAATTGCATCCTCGGTCCTAGTAAGCTCTTTTAATCCTAAGAAGAGCCAGCCTTACAATACAGACAAACTTTGTAGTGTTTGCAGACTAAAACAAAATTCAGAAACATCTGAATTAAAAATATTAGAGGTCTTAAAACCAGTACCTGGAGAAATCCTGAGTCTTACACCGTGGGAAGGGCAGTACAGATTGCAAGGACTTGACAGCAAGACTGTGGGAGAGGACCTGTCAAGAGAAGGTTGACCAAGTGATCTACACTGCTCAGGCACTATATTTATTTAGAGTTCTTAATGCAGCAACTGTTGAATCTGACTTGGTCAAATTTGTTCTTGCATAGTGCTTTCTGTTTATTCCCAGCAAAAAGATATTGCAGATAAAGTATTTGAAGAAAATTTTATCTGTATTTAACATCACCATTACTGTAATACCCCAGCACCCAGACTGTGCCTTTAGGCAGGATGATGAGTGAAGGGTAGTGCACACACATTGCGCACCCCCTGTGTTAGAGACTTTGTGTTTTGAAGGAAGGGGCACAGCGCTTGTACAGGTAAATATTTATACCAGGAGAGCTATTTTGCTGAGATGTTTGTAGCTGCACCTAGTGTGTCAGCTAAAGCTTGATTACATTGTGCCCTTCCTAGGCAATTGGTGATTCTTCCTATCTTGTCCCTCTTCTCTGCGTGTTTGCCAGTCCTTTTTACAGAATCTCCACTAGAATCAGGGTAATTCTGTGCTTGGGGAACTCCAACAGGGGGGTCAGCTTCATTTTTAGGTGTTTATTTCTTTGATGTACCTTTTTATTCATGTAGAATACTAGACAGGGCCCTCACTCAGACTGTATTGTTTTGTGATCAAACAAATCCATAGTCTGAGTTACTCTGCTGCCCAGCAACAAATGACATTTCCGTGTCATGAACACTTTCTACAAGCGTCTTCCTGACTTAGCTACAGTGTTGAGACAGAAAATGGAGCAATTCTCACAGGGAAACCCACACATATGCATATTTCACTGTTGTGCGTGTCTCCTCCCCTTTTTTTTCTTTTGGCAATACTTTTGCTGTGCTATGACCCCCTACATTTTTTCTCAGCTTTCTGTCTTTTTCCTTCAACTTGAGTCTGATTATTTTACATTAATGACCTATTTGCAGAGCTTTCTTCGTATACTTTACTTGCTATTTAGAGGCTCTCCTTTAGGATGAGTTTGTTTTTTCCCCTCACCAATTCCTCATGTATGGTGCTAACTTCACAGAAACGCCTGGTTCTAATTGCGAAACCTTTGATATTTCTATACTAAGCTGCAGACACCAGAGTTCTCTACTCTGCAACGTGACTGTCTATTCCTGTTCTGCTCCTTGGCTTCAAGCAGCAAACACACGAGAATATCAATTGTATTTTCATGTAATTTTCCTCTGTCTTGTCGTTCCAATGTTTCAGACATTAGTTGTAAGACCGTATGTTCCAGAGCATAAATACCTTAATTAAGATGTAGGCTTAAACAATCCCTAAATAGTTTTAAGACATCTGAACAGATTTTTTTGAAGTTAGGCAGAACTTCAAGTTTTTAGCTAAAAGCTTGCAGGTTCTGTATATCATCAAAAATAATCAGATTACATCTTCTTGAAGATTTTATTTTAGACGCTACTTTCAATCTATTGGCATAGGACTGAGTGAAAGAACTTCTTCTGAGAAAGTACTACTCAGTAGAAGTGCAGAGTTTTCCCCAGTACAATGAGTTACAGCCAGAGTTGAGAGAAGCAGTCACTACCATATGAGCCCATGGTTTCTTTTCTAAATTTGGTCTTGCTTCTTACAGTATCCATCTTTTTTGGTTTGTGGGGTTTTTTTTGTTTGTTTGGTTGGTTGGTTGGTTTTGTTTTTATTTTTTTCTCCTTATTCTTGCTGTCCAGGTCACCAGACAGCATTATTAGTTGTGATTGAAAAAGAATAGAATTATGAAGTCATAAAATAGATCTTTGCCTAAGCGGTAGTACAGGGTGTAAGACCTGCAGCAATTTCTCAGAAGTTATTGGAAAAATAAAAGAAGTTAAAATGCTGCCAGACAACTTTAACTACATGTAGATATGAATAGGAACTAATATATGACCTAGATGCTGAAAGGCATGAAGGTGGGATCTGTTCCCTGCACAATTTAGAAGAAACAGAACCAATTTCGTCAACTATCTGCTAACAAGAGGGTGACACAAGAGCTCTCCTCTGTCAGATCTTCAGCAGTTTTTTTACAAAGACAAAATTACAGATTTTTTTAAAAGATAACATGAAATCCCAGTGAAATAAAGAAATGTCATTAAAAAAGGAGGCTGAAAATTGAGGGCTGTGTGGTCTAAGTTGATCTGTATAGCAAACAATTGGTCAAGCTAGTGAGTCAGATCAAGTCTGACCTAATGCACCTCAACTCAGAGATGATTCTAAGATTTTCTGGCTTGATTCTGGTGGTAAATTGAAGCACAGCAACAAATGAATGTACACAAATTATTGTCACATTATATTTTATAAGTGCTTGCTCATTATACAATAAGGTACTTGCTAAAAAAAAAAGTTTTAAAATCAGGCTTTAATTAATCATTTTGCTTTTTGACAATGTACTTAAATACAGTAAAGCATTTTAAGGAGTTGCTTTAACATTTGTTTGAAGTATGACATTCTGAATCAACTGGGAAACATAAAACTGTTTTCCACCACCTGCTTTCCTAAAGACAATGCTTTTTATTTATCTGATAGCCCCAGAATTTTCAGCTCAGTTTCCTCATATCTCATCCCATACACTGCAGTTTATATGGCCTGAGTAGGGAAAAGTAATTCACGCGAGTCCTTTTGCAGGCTGAAGATCTTAATAATGCCCTGTGGCATTCTGCCCAATATGTTTATTGCCAGAGCCATCTGCTACCTATAGTTCAATAGAGAGCATGACTTGGCTACGAGAAAGATTTTTTGCACAGAGAAGTGCTCATCCAGTTTTTACAGGCTGTTCTGAGGTCCGTTTCAGGACCACACATTTTTTTAGTCCTTGGAGGAAATAATTCATTCGCCACACTCTTTTCTAGGGGGAGCTGTCTGACCACATGTTACTTAGGCATTGCATCAAAATTAAAAGTCCATGGGCAAACGCCTGCAACCTACACATGCATGTGGTTCATGGTCAAGTGCTTAACAAATTTAGTTCCATAAAGAGAAAAAGAAAAGCTATGCTACTTGCATTTTATTTCTATATGCTAAAAGAAAAATGTATCTGTTTTAGCCTAGTAATTAAATATCCCAGAAGGCAACAAGCAACTCTTTATATGAATGACACTTGATTCATGTTTGAAGAATATTTGGACTTTGACTTGGAAGCACTCAGACATTAGGGATGCACTAAAAAGGAAGAGATTCGTTTTGAACCGATTATAGAAACCATGTGTGATAGAGCAGAACAAATGGTAAGTACTTGTTTTGAACATCATTGCGAAGGGCACTAGCAGTATTTTATGCACAAAGCATGCATAAACTGAAAAATACATCCAGTAGCCTCTACCTTAACAGGCATTCCACATAAGATCAGTCATATGCTAGACTGGTGGACGAAAAAGGTAGGTATCAGAAACAAAGGTGGTATCAGAAAAAAAGATTGAGGTCAAAGCCTAGAACTTCATTGTAAAATTTCACAATAGTCTGTGTCCGTCCCATACACCAAACCCAAATATCCAATCTTATATCCTGTGTTATTAAAGTCCACTAAATCACTGCACTATGCATTTTTTTTTTTTACTGTCCTCAGAAGAACCTGTGTAAAAAGCGCTACAACAAAGCTATCACACACCTTCACCACCTCTCATCCCACTGATCTGCCCATTCAACTAAGCTCAAGGTATCATCTAGCTAAGTTGTTCTTAATTTCAGATCTAGTATTGCTGAACTGGTGGTTGCTTTTCTGCCAAGTTGCCACCTTTTTCTGCCTTGAGCTTCAATGATGATTAGAGCGCAGCTGCATACCTCATCTCTGACTGGCTGCAACAGTGAGAGACTGCTATATAGAAAGAACAAAACCTTTGTACCCAGTTCAAGGCTTTTCACCAGAGTGGCAAAAATTGTTGTCCCGAGGCCAAGAATAAAAACAATTAACCTAGAACAGATAGGCTTGCTGCCTTGCTGGGAATTGCTGCTTCTCCCTGCCTCTCTTAACTGAAGTAGCTCTCCATGCCCTCACCTACAGTAGCAGAAGGATACCCGCTTTTCCAGGCTCCAGCAGAGGTAGAGGACAAAGCAGGTTCATGGTTGTTCTTGTGGCAGCTACCCATGTTTACCAATGAATAAGCCACACACTTTTCTTCTGTGTGGCCTTTTCTTGAAGCCATCTCCTTGTCCACATCTCACCAATTTCAATACTGGGCTCAGTAAAAGTGTTGAGTTCTATTCAGCAACACCTTTGAACCCTGTAGACTTTGTTAGCAGTACACCTTAGCCCCACCAGCAGGTCACTCATAAATGAGCAATCCATGCCAGGCATCCAGTTCAAGCCCAAAATGAGCAAGAACAAGTGAGCTCAAAGATTAGTTTTTCTGAGATACTTCTGAGTATCTGAATCAGCCAGCTGCCAGACACTCTGAGAGGAGGAAACCCTGCTTTGAAAAGCACAGACACCAGGTCTCATACTGGATTAAACCCTACAGGTACCTTGCAAGTTGCAGCTCCCTCAATATCACCTATTTTGAAATTGAGTTCTAGTGTAGCCACATCTGTTTCCTCTTGAAGCTAGGACAGCTATTGATAAATAAGAGAAATCAGTCTTTGGACAAAACCTGAATCTGACTCCAGTGGGTATACATGTGTATTCAGCAATAATTTATGAGAATGCTTCAAGAATGGAATTGTGATCTAAACTTTTAGCCTTTCTTAATTTTAAGAAATTAAATTTTTAGGGAATGCTATTGGATTTTTCTTCTGTGCTAAGGTGGCTCTTTCTGGATACCAAAGTCACCACACACTTAGGACAGTCCACAGACTGGACTAACTATTACTTAAATGATGATATGAGCCTGTGAAGTGTAATAGCTGACAGGCAACAGGAATGAACGTGGAGGGTAGGGCGAATTGATTAGCTGGTGGGATACCAGTAAATACAAAGTGCTTAATCACAGGCGGACTCAGCACCTTGATCTCCCAATCAATAGCACTTGCAGGTTCAGAGCACACAAGGAAGCCTTGGGTTTAAAGACAACGTAACAGGTGCTCTCTCTTCTTTGTTATTTTTACAGTGTGCTTTCCTTGTACATCCCATTTCATCCTAGCAGTCAAAGGCTTTTACAATTTTGTAAATGAAGAAAACACTTCACCCATTTCAGACAGAAAATATACCAGCTGTTCAGAATCTGAGAGTAGCGTAGGTCTGGGAATAAAAGGGGTACCATCTCTCGTTGGTACACTATGATTTGAGAACAGGTGATCTTGACAGGCAGCACTTTTAAACGTACATAAGTACTTAATCAAGGTAGAGGCTAATTACCCATACCCTGGCAGAAATCCTACAAAGTTTTTGAATGGGCATGGGACCAACATCTACTGTGAGAGATGCCGCCTTTAACTTCCATCATCACCTTTGGCAGGCAGAAGCACAGTAAAATCTGCAACTGGCCTAGGGAGGAAATAGTTAGAAAGAGGCACAGTTTGATTTTCCTTTGAGCTAGAGAGAAAAAAAGGAAAAATAAAACCCATACGCGAGGCTTATGTTTCAGCCAGCAACAACTGAGCTGTCCCTGCTGTGAACTGATAACTGAGACTGATAATAAACGTAGCCTGACTCTATCAGCTGTACAGACTTACTGTGCTCATCTGAAAATAGAAGTAAAATCAAGTAGGGCCAAAGACGGACCAAAATGAATTCTCAGAATACCGAGACCCTGGTGAACTTTGGCCATTTGCTTAATAGAAAACTTCGGCACAGACCACCTCAGGACAGGCTTGAAAAACATAAACCCCAACTAACATTGTGCTAGCTTAAGTCTCAGGGTTTTTGTTTCATATCTGTAAATGTTGTTTGCTAACTTCAGGACTGGAAAAATAAATTAAAAACCAAAGCAATATTGCATTGTACTATTCAGCCTAAAATGCTCCACTAGAAAACAGGATTTTTATATTTGTGTGATTGTTTTCTATAATACACCTTTGTTCTTTTCTTGTCATATATTGTTACAATTTTTGGCATGCAACAAGGAGCTTAGCCTTAGTAATTGAAAGATATTTGCAGCCACGCAGCCTTAAGCTGGCTGTCTACTGGCACATCTGATCCTGTGCTGCTGCTTGTGCTAGTGAAGACGAAAGGACTGTGAGACAAACAACCACAGCCATCTTGCAGCTGGGCTGCGTGAAGCTGCTCGGGAACTGGGAATCCATACAAATAGCCTGTCCCATCCTGAGTCACTTCTGTATATCTTAACACTGCTCCTCAGAGCTGATAGAACTTTAACAACAGCAAGTTAACAACTCCAAAGGCTGAAAAGCAACAGAAAAAAATAGTTTTCCCTCCCCACTGCCTTATCTTTCTTTTTTTCTTTTTTTTTTTTTTTTTTTTTCCTCGGGGTAGGTCTTCAACCCAGTGTGTTCCTGCAGGTTTCCTGCAGCTGCTTCTCCCATTGTCACCCAGCCGTACCATTCTCCATGGGGTGATGCTCTTAGGAACGTTCACCAAGCCATATTCTATTGTTACATATGGTGAAAAAGCTGCATTGCTGTCTGAGCATAATGTTGCAGGCGGTTGCTCCAGAGCCTTTGGAGCTTTGAGGGACCATCTGATGCCTGCAGAGCTATGGCAATGGAAAATGTTAAGACTGAGACTGGAGCAAATGGAAAGAATTAACAAAAATAGTGGCTGGAAACAAACAAACAAACAGACTGAAATTAGGCATAAAAACAGGGAAAAAAGTGAAAGAGAAAAACATTATCTTACCATGGAAACTATTGGTGCTACATACAGATAAAGGTCTGTCAGCTTTTCCTTTTTAAATCCCCTATTCACAGGGATTATACAACTCTGAAGCATGCTTTACAAGGTCTCAGGAAAGAAGCTTTAAAAAGGTATTTAACTATTTCATTTAAGTATAAGATTATGAATGTTAACTGATTTTAAGAACTATGCAAAAAAATGCCAGAACAACTTAGCACATTTCTTGAGTCTATGTCAGATTTTTTAATATATTATTTAAAAATTTGCTGCATCATTTCTGCAGATAATTCCAGGTATTCAGACTGTTCACATGAGTTCAAAATGTAGCAGAGGCTATTTTTGATTAAATAGGTAGAGACCGATCTACACATCCAGCTGTATTTTTCTTGTTGGGAGCTATTTCTTGAAGACAGAAGAGGGAGATAAAAGTCACTGAAGTTCCTTTACCACTAGCAGGGTATTTCTAGGCAAGAACCACTCTCAGACCATCAAATTTGCGAGTGTTCTTTGACTATCACATCCTCGAGATAATGAAAAACTTCTCTGAAGTAGCAGTGACTATCTGGTCCCTGGCTGGATGAAAGCAACTTCTATAATTCAGCTCTACTTTTATGTTGTCAAAACTCCAAGTCTAAAATTTGCTACCTGCAAATATTTTGCAGTATTTTCTTAAAAATATCTGTTTCTGTAAATATTCTTGCCAATAGACTCAACTCCTTCAATAGACTATTTGCAAAGAAGAAACACAAAGTGGACATTATAGCAGAGCAAATAAAAAAGGCGTCTGTTTGCAAACCTGCTGGCCACAGCAGGTCCACTCTTCTGTCCTCACAGGTTCATAACTGTGTTTTGTTTGGTTTTTATGGGTGTTGTTCAGGTAGTCTTTTTTTTTTTAATTTTCATTTTTAGCAAGTGATGACTGTGAAAATTTTTATATTTCTATTAAATTCAATATGCTCACAAGCAGATTTAAAGGTTCATGGACACACCTGGTGGCAAAGAGTGTAGAAATGACTACCTAGGCACCAGGAATTAGAATTTTGCACTTCATCAAACAGAACAGAATCAAAATTTTTAAAGCTTTGGAACCTACATGCTTGGCCACAAAGCTAAATCCCTTTTTTCATTTGTTAAAAAACTGAGAATGAAAACAGACTGATGAAGTAAAAGTAGTAATCTTCCTCCAGGTTTTTATTTGTTTTAATCTAACCTTCTACTGACATATGCACCAGTGACCCTTTAGACCTGAATAATACTTAGAAAAAAGTGCAAATTTGTATTCTTAATACGGTAGTGTAAGATGTTGTGATACAACACAAACCACTGACATCTCGGTCATCAGAGAAAGAAGAAAGCGCTTTCTGCATGGATTGGAAGCATTGAACTTTCCATGAGTAGTTCCAGCTTCAAATGCTGTTCAAACCTGTCCACATTCGAACCATCCAGCTGCGGTGCAAGAGGTGTTTGTCTCTTGATGGAGATGCGCCAAGGCATATGGAACTGGGAAAAATTGCGCTATGCAATACATGCTTTGGCACACGGTGCTTCTGAACATGTCACAGCGATTAAAAAAAGGGAGAAAAACTGCACTGAACTGGCAGATGTCACTGGTTCACTGCCTGCGCTGGCCTGGATTTGTTCTTGGAGGGTGAGCTGGAGGATCACAGGATCGCTGCTGGCTGCCTCCGTACAGTGCAACCTCGCGCAAAGCTGGAGCACAGTGGCAAGAACGTTGGGGAACAGGGTAGTTTTAGAGATTTAGGCCTTTGGGCTTTTTTCAGATAATGTTCTTTTCTCCTTTTCGGTTGGATTCAGTGTTCTGAATGATGGGAAAGAAAAGATACGTGAAGTCACAGTTTTTAAAAAAATGACATGTCTGTTCCCAGAGTAGTCTGTTTCACAAACAAATAGACTTAAAAAGCTGGAAAACTGTAATTCAAAAAACTTGATGCTTACATATTTGGGCAGAACTGCTGGATACAATTTCTTTATTATTTTCACAACCCACTTTTGTCTGGACAGGTGAGGGCCTATCTGGATGTTATTGACTTTAGTGACCTGTTTTCAGAAAAGAAACAACCCCCTCACCACCACCACTACCACCCCTCAACCTGTCCCCTGCTTTCAAGAAAAGGAGAAATGAGTGGTATATTGCCTTAGGCTTGAACTATGCTGCAAACCTGCCGCGTCCAGGTGGATGCAATTTTTGGGATGGAACATAATTCCAGAAAAATTCATTCGCTTTTTTAAATTCAAAAGATATTTTAATTACACTGATAAAATCCTGCTTTATAAATGGATCTCGTCTTTCCCCTCCAGCTCCATCCCCTTTGTCCACTATTAAAATTACAGCATATACAAGAGTGAAGAATCTGGGAAAGATGTGCTCTTTCACATAAACCATAAGTGGCATAATACCTAGAACTTCAGATATGTATATAACTTTTCTCTAGGTGTTAATGCTGTATGACTTAACTCTGATCTAAAAGAACCCAAATTTTTATAAATTGCAACACTAAATAAAAACCTAATTCTTTGCATTTGCTATTTTGTGCCAAGCTAAGTATCAAATGTATTTTAAGTCCTCTAAGTCACTGCATGTAGAGATTCCAAAACCTACAGAAAAATCAGCCATAAAAAATCATAGCAATCTGATTGACAGCATGCTTTTGAATGTAATTAATGCAATGAAAATAAAACATGAAGTACTGTGGTTGATTGTGTGTGTGTGCATATGTGCATGCTCAATACAGGAATAGCACTGAATCCCAAGAGTAAAAAAGGTACTTTTCACAATATTGGTTATCCAACTT
This sequence comes from Burhinus bistriatus, assembly GCA_013397275.1. Lineage (NCBI taxonomy): Eukaryota > Metazoa > Chordata > Aves > Charadriiformes > Burhinidae > Burhinus > Burhinus bistriatus. The sequence continues at coordinate 63,773 of VYXH01001743.1, forward strand.
TACCAGAATATAATTGGCCCTCAGGGAATACAACACGGAGTAACAAGTAAAATACACAGAACAATGGACAGTGAGCGCAGAAAGTGAAAAAATGCAATTATTTTAGAGTACTTAAAATAATGATTTTGTAAGCCAGTCCTTCTTAATTTGTTTTGATGAAAATAGAAAATGAAATTTCAAATCTATTTATTATTACCGTGGTTATCAGTGAAAAACAAAGACAAATTTAAATAAGGCTGAGACTTATCTACAGATACTCCCATTGCATCTGAAAAGCTAGTTTTCATCAATTACATTTTGCAATCAGAAAGAAAATAAAACCATCTGAGCAACCCAGCTTTTTATACTCAGTGTTTCTATGGACGTTTGAGGACTACACGTAAGACAACAGGGAGCAGGTGCATTTTTACAGGCTTAAACAACTATGAGAGTGATTCAGGATGACTTCTTGCCCTCAGTCCCCTTGAAGGTATTGAAGGTCTAGACTGAAGGATGATTTTGGTGAATGCTTTAGGGAAGGTGGGTTTCAGAAAGTGATGAGGTGTAGTATGACAGGTAATAACCTGCTCCAGAGCTCCATTCCTGAGGTTCTCATCCCTGGGCTTTTAAGATTACATGTTTGTGATGGTGGCATGCATTTTAAAATACTATCATCATCTGTGTTGCTGCAGTGCTGCTCCTGCCAGGCACTACACAACAAAGAGACTTTTGTGCCCAAGAGAGTTCGTAATTAACTTAATGACGAGAGGCAATAAGAAGATATAATGAAGTGAAGGAGCGACAGTGAACAGTGAAATATTTCTGAACAACGGCTGAATGACACTCATGGCAGACACAGCACCCAACTGCCACCAAGTGTTTTGCAGGCATGTCAAAGCAGGCAGATCTGAATGAGAGATTTAAGGGAAGATAACACATTGCCTTTGGTGATTTTTGCAGTTTCTGCAAAGATTCCGCCTCCCTTAGGCAAGCTTCAGTCTCCTAGGTGATCGAGGACAGCCAACAGGCATCAGGGATGGAGAGAATAAGTGCAAACACGAGAGAAGGGACAGGACTGGAAGAAGAGCAAAGGTAATGATAAGACAAGGGAAAGTGGGATAGGACAGAAACAAGAACTGTAAAAGAAGGAAAACTGCAGCAAAAAGGAAGATAAGCAGAGCAGGAAGGATCTGCAGAGCACGTTCTCCTGGCACTGAATTTCTAAGTCTCAAAACACCTTCTGTGTAAACCACAGTTTGATGGTTCAAGTAGTAGCACTGTGAATGACGAGCGTAAAAGTCTCTGCCTTGTTGATAACAGGTGTGGAGATCAGTACAGTCCAGAAATAAACATTTTTCTGTTCACTTTTTTCAGGTTTGAAAACTATAAGAAATGACATTTAAAAGTACATAGAGGTAATACTATTGCAATTGCTATGCCAGAGACTTCAAAGTTAGAAAAAAACAGAAAAAACAAGATTGTCTGTGCAACCTCAGTTCAACCCCTAGAAGCAGATGTGATCTTTCATTAAAGTTCACAGAGAATTTTTGTCTTGTCATGACTTCTGCTGGATCCCCTGTGTCACCGATCTGTGTGGCCTCACAAGTGCTGAGATTGAGAGAAAAACAAACACACTATGTGGTGCAGCTCAGGAAGTATTCACAATGAAATGAGTTAAGGTGGCTTGTGTTCAATATTCCTTTAAGGTAAATGTTGTCAATTTTAACAACAGTAACAAATTATCTGCTGGTATCTCATGTTCTGCTATTAAAAGTAAGACAAGTACAAACACTCATCCTCGTACCTTAATTAAAAAACCCTAAGTGTTATGCTTTTTCTCAAAATGGATGACATTCACTTGATTACTGTAAGCATAACCACACTCAGCTTTAACCACAACAAATTATCCATCACTCCCACATCTTCTGCTGTTAATGGCAATGTAAGTACAATCTTCAAAAGCATCCAGTAATGGCAGACTAAGGGCTGTTTCATTGCTTACCCAAAAATAGCAGAAAACTACCTTTTATATCATTCCAAGGGCTCTGCACTTTCTAAAAAATGTATGTCTCACTCCTATCTGCCCCTTGTCAGACAAAAGCCGTACGTCTTAGATGTTCTAATATACCCTGTGCTTCAGGCAGACTTGGTTTTCCAAACAGTTAATGGGAGCTCATTATCTTGAATTATATTAGTTAGCTCTGCAATGTAAAACCGCCTATAATATACCTCGATATTATTGTGTTGTATTGACAGAAAATACTAAAACAGGAAATGTAACTGATGAATGCAGTGTTGAGCTAGCTCCTGGGAGGTCTAAGAAGTGATGGATGTCCTAATGGAACAAGAACAACAGAGATTAAATAAAGGCCCAGGTTTTTGTCCTGCAAAGTAGCTATAGCAAGTGACTATCTCTTATGCTAGCTGTTCAAATAATCAGGTACCAAAGGAGCACAGGGACTACCATGCTGAGGCAGACCAAATAATAATACCAAATTTTGCTCTTCTACCAATAGCATATATAAGACATTTAGGACAAAGATACAAACCGAAAATGACATACTCTTTAATTGTGCATTATATAGGGACAGAGGGCAAGTTTCTCCTGACTTCAGCCACTCCACTCATGCCGTGAAATATGATGGCACTCTTTGTAATTTTCATCTTGATTACTGTAACCGCAGCTTCCCTCCTCATTTATATTTACCATTCTGTATTAACCAATACAATCTACTGGTAACACGATTAAAAGGCACTGAAATACACAAATAGATCATTAGAGACAAATTACATTTGTAACTAACGTGATCCTTGAGACTTACAACTGATAATCATCAGATGGTGGCAGACAAAAAAACCTCAACAAACCCCCCCAAAACCCCATGGCTGAACCTGCAATTAAAATGAATCTGAATTTCGCCAACTTCAGCAGTATGTTCATTGCCTCAGCTTCCACTGCAAGTAGGTGTACTGGCCTCTCCAACACAAATGGCATGCCAGTCCATCCAGGATCACACGGTAATGCTATATTCCCCTTGACGCCAAAGGGGAATTCCCTCTTGAGAGTCTGTGCCGTAGGCCCAGGTAATCAAGCAGCAGCAGCTCCATTCCTTCCCTGTTGATCTGTCCCAAGGCTCTTTCATTCGCTTTACTGGCTCCAATTGGCCGACCCCTTGCAGATTGGCTCACGCTCCAACCCCCTAGCTAGAGATGCTTTCGCAAGTTCTCCCATAACCTCCCACGTTCAACATGCTGCTTCTGTCCCATGGGAGGTTTTTTCTAAAACCTTTGTGATCTGAACTTATGTTTTCTCTCCCCACACTTCTTTTCCTTTCTCTTTCAGGCTCTATTCATGGGGACCTTTTCGTAAGATTTTCCCAAATACTTTTGTTGATAAAGGTGACCTTACTAATTCTTCTCCCTATTGAGAGAATAATCATAATTTTCTCTGGATCCCACGAGGCGTACTCAGGGTGTTCTTTCCGTGGGTTTCTCAGCCTTAGACTCTGAAATCTGCTGTTACTGCTACCTTGGACTCCCCCTTCTCAGTGGCTGGACATTTTTTCTCAGCATTCCTTCTCAAAAAACCTCAGGTATCTATGCGCTCGGATTTGAAAGCACCAAAACACATCCGTTTGGGAAAGGGAAACAGAGTAAGGCAATTTTGGAGAAAGAGTTAGCATGCCCAGTTACACAAGACGGATTAAATAATCTAAAAAGTCTAGTGACCACATTCCCATGTCTAATCTGCTCTGTTGTTTCCAAACAGGCAGCTGTTTCACTGTACGAAAGCAAGTAACATCACTGAGAAGTCAATCAAGGATCATGAACCTTCCAGTCTATTAAACCCTAGGTGCTAGAATAAAATGTGCAGAGAAATAAAACATACTTATTCAGTAACATTTTCCTGGTTATCGTGTATATTCTTTAGATTTGTATATGTTTCCTTATACTAGATCCAGACATCCATCATGAAGAAATGAAAGCATCTTTCCTGATACAATACTTTGGACAGATTAGGGGTGACGGTTTGTGCAAATTACAAACTTCAGAAACATAAACATTGTTAGTGTCACATCAAACCTGTGAAATGGAATAAGGTAGAAAAGTAACAAAGAAATCTGCATACCCCATAAGATGGTGAACTGGAGCTTATGTGATGTGTAAGTGTTACAGGTAAGTCATCAGTGAATCCATCTTCTCTATTGATAGGTATACCTAAACAATACGACCTGCAACTGAGATGTACTTGTGTCTTAAACAAACTCCTGACTGTCCAGGAACTCTGCAGTTTTCTCGTCTCTGACTTCTTGTAAGTTACCTCATCTGAAAGCACGATGCACAGAACTAAGAAACCTGACCAAGAAAAATAATTTCTAACAGCAGAAAGCATCAATGCACGTAGCAGAGTGTCAAGAGTTGGTTGATGCTAAGACACTTCCCAGGTGGTCCTCAGCTCACTCGGATTGCTAAACCACCCTAGGAGTACCTGGTAAAGGACCAGAGTCTTCAGAGGTGAGAAAACTCTTCATGGCCTGAACAGGAACCTTCATGGTCAAGATTTGATAAGCCAAAAGAACGTGTTGCTCAGAACTGACTGCTCCTGCATTCTGGCCAACAACCAGATTTGTAGTAGGAAGCCAAGATCATAGCTGAAAGCTCTTCAGCACAGTGAAGAGTAACAAAGAGGAACAAAATTGCTTACAATAAATTCCTTTTTTCTATTCTAACAATGTTCCTTGTTCGAAGTTACCAGACATTGTCTCTCTCTGTGTATTTATCCCTCGTACAAAAGAGGGATGCTGTCTGAAGCACTGAAGATACCAACAAGGAATTTAAATTCATCTTATTCAAAATAATTCAAATTACCAGCCACTGTGTTTTTTACTAGCAGTGTGCATTGCCAGGCAACTCCTGGACTTTCAAAAACATGAGCTTGATTACAGATATATAAACAACACAGAAGCAAGGAGCACAATGAGTTGTGATGCTTCCAGGTTTCATGCATCTATTTTTTTCTTCTCTTGGTGCTGTGCCACAACTCTGACTTGCAGCTGGACTAAGCGGATGGCTGCATTGAGTTGCGTTTCACATATTCCACCATGAGAATTCCACCATATTTTGCCCCAGCAGCAGAGAAAGCAGGTCAAGGATGTCATTTCACATAGACACACACACACACACACTCATGCACGGACATGTTGCTGACTCGGGAGCAGCTTTAACTGAAAAGAAGTGATAACTGGGGGGAAACTGCAGTTAGTTTAAAGCAGGGGGAAAGGAACTACACATCAAAAAGTTGGAAGCATGTGCAGCTTCAACCCATTGTTTCAAACATTCTCATGCGAAGTGATTAGATGGAAACACAGCAAGTGTAAAAACAAAATCTGCCTTTAATGGCTTTGTTGGAGACTTAAGCTTTTGTTTGAGGTAGGTTTAGCATAGCTCTCATGCTGCTTCACAGTTAGGATATTTCCCCCTAAGGTAATGTGTCAGGTATTGATAAGTTTGTTTTAAATTCTGTATAATTAAAACAGTAAATAGAATACTGACATGTCTGTGACCTGAAACACAGTTTAATAGATAAGTATATGTGGGGCTGTGCTACAAAAACATGCATAGAATAAAATAGAGGTCAGCCAAGGTCCTCTGCCCTCAGTGAAATTACCCATTTACTCTAAATCATGCATCAGCATTAAAATTGCAGGGAGAAAGCACCCCTCCTCCCTCCAGTACTGAGACAGATGGAATAGACCTCCAGCTGGAGACTTTTGAATGTTTTTGTGGATAGAACTGATATCTCCAGAAATTAAAAGCCGTATCTACTCATTTTTTTTGCTCTTGTGATAAGTATGCTAATTGGATAAAACAAGCACAGACACTTGCAAATACATTGCTACAAGATTTACTGTTTAATATCCACTCTAGCAATGAAAATGATTCTGTTTGTGTTAGAAAAGAGAAGCCAAGGAGAAAGGTCATTATATTGTGTCTGCAGCTTTCGTTCCTAATATGTGATTCTCATTTCTCAGTAAAGGGAAAATCAATACTCCTTTTAAGTTGCCTTGGATTCAAAAAAGATAGAGCTTTTATCCACTGCAAGGCAGTGATTTAGAACGATTGTGAGATATATTATGCAGTGCTGGATTTTACAAAGCTCTGAGGTTCATTTCAACATTTTTTTCATTGTGCCATTGAGTCTTGTCCAGATGAGCAAAATAAGAACATTTTAAGTGCTATGATTGTTTAGTAGAAATTTAACTCTTTCCTTTATGGGCTGCTTCTTAACACGTCACTGTTCTCCTCAGCTTTGATTTAGGTGAGAGATTAAAGGTAGACATGGCATCCAGGATTTCTGACAATAGCAAAAGTACATACTTTTACTAGGTTAAGTATAATAGGGTAAGGTTCATACATTTACTAGGGTTTACATACCAAGATGCTATGTCTGTAACAGAGACACACAGATAATTTGCTCAGTTTTTTCTTTTTTTAATTATAAGATCAGGTTCTCAACCAGCTGGTTAGAAAAACTGAGAAAAACAGCTACATCATTATTGAAAATGACAAGAAAACAAAAACAAGTTTTAGGTTTATTATATCACATAAAGAAGTGTTACTTATGTTCTGGAAAAACCTTGAAAACTAGCGACACACCTGGACACAAACATGAGGAACAATGGAGACACGTACTGCAGAGTAGGAGCTCTTACTTTACTGCCAGATGTGAAGGAGCGATTGGGCTCACTGTAAGTAAAAGGCTGGAGTCAGCACCTGGAGGTGTAATCACTCTCTAAACTAGGACATGCCACACTCTAGCATTAGCGATGAACAAAGAGTTAACAAAGAAAAGTGAAAGGATGTTTCTTATAAGAAGAAACCTCTTGCAAAAAAAATCCTTAGTCTGAAAGAGATCAGTATCATCCCTGACATCACAAACTCAAATGCTCAGCTCTAAAACCGCAAGCCCCATCTCTTTGGCATAAGGTTTCCATCCAAACAAACGCATTTAAACATGTATGCAAACCTATCCTTAAGCATGTGTTTAAGAGATCTGATGCACTGTGCGCCAAACAAGAAACTAACTCAATTCCGGTGAGCAGCTTCTTCCTGCAGTTGCTGGGGCATGCCGTACTACGGACTGAACAAGGCCCTACGTGAAAGCTATTACCCACCACTTATGAGGGATCTCAGATCTGGATCCAAATTCTGATCCTGACTCATCAGCCCGTAACAACAGGATTTCCTTAATTTCAGCCTCAAATTGCACGTTATGCATCACCTTCTTCTGTACTTCCTGTATTCTTTTCTCTCTTCCTTAATTTTTATATAGAACACAGAATTTTAATTTGATATATGTAAAAAAATAAAAAAATTGCTATTGCCACCTGCTCCTTTCCCCTCACCATCACTCACTAAAGACACCATCTGGGAATGACTAGCAACCAGAGCAGGGAGTGAGCAGTCCATATGTTAAAATTTAAAATTTGACAGCCCTATTCTGGCCTTTCTATCACCCGCTATTTTCTATTTTATGTTTTCAGTAGTATAACTAGTGTCTGTAACATTTGCAAGGACTAAACCATTTTTTTCATTGTGGATGGATCTTTATTTTAGAGTAAATCTTTCATTTAAGCCGAAATCCAGCAACTTCTGTCCACTTTCAGACTTGTTACTAAAATTTGATGTGAAAAGGGATGAGATATTTAAATATCAAAACCTGTGGCAATTACTGTACAGCTAATGTATTAAATTATTCCACTAGAAAGAAAGATTAGAAAGAAAGCACAGTTCTCTCTTTTTTTGCATTAGTTTGTGAATGTGACAGAGCTCTGGGTACTGTTAATAACTTTTCACACCCAAACCATGAGAGAAACCAAAATAACTTTTTTGCTCCTCATTTCAGTCCCCAGATCCATCTTGTGGATTTGCCTTATCATTTCACATACATCCAAAGTGTGGTGAGACTCTTAACCAAAATCAGGGGAAAATTTAAAAAAAAAGCAGAATGTGTTCAAGTCACTATAAAGATAGGCAGGAGAAATCCAAAGGAAGCTACTGCAGCTGAAATGATGCTTGGTGCCTGCTTACTGTCCCTGGACCCAATTTTCAACAGACTAACTCCTCTTGTAATATTGAAACTTGTAGATGCATATGTCTCTAAAGGTTTTTGGTGTGTATTCATGTGGGGGACACTATAATCCAGGCTCAGGAAGATGGAGCCAAAATAACTTGGGAAAAAAGCCACACACCCAAACTTTTGTATGTACAAAACAAAGCCAGACTGAAGCATGCCCATGGCAGGGCGATGGAACTAGGTGATCTTAAGGTTCTTTCCAACCTAAACCATTCTATGATTCTGTGATTCCACTGAATACCAGCAGATCTCATACGTTTATCTTTTGAATAGATACACTTGTTTAAAAAGCACAATAAGGTTCTATAAGACTATTTATGAACATCTGAAAGAGGTTTAGACTTTGCAAGACTTTACTATTACATACTGAATAAAACCAACACCCGGTAAGATTCTTTGAAACCAAAACTATATTAAGCATTTACTTTAAAATAAAACCTGCAACTACACCTGATAAAAGCTTCTGAATCCTTTTGTACTCCTCTCATAACCCTTTCAAGGTTATTCAGTGCCAAACCAAATATTTTTAATGCAACCTGGGGAGAGTTCTGACTAGCCAGACAGCACAGTGGGTATCTCAAGGATGTGCACAAATTCAAGAAAATAGAAGGAGGGAAAGATGAGACTCATCGGAACACCTGTTGGAGAAACACAATTCATATTTTTATAAGGTCCTGTGCGCTTCTTGCTTTTAACATTCACTTTGTCAGTAGTTTTCTAAATTTTAAACTTTTGTGCAGACTTAAGTATGCATTGATAAAGTATTTGATCAAAATAGCCACTACTGCAAGTCAAGATTTACGCAGGCAGGGATCAGATTCTGACATCTTCAAACCTCTGGGTGAAGGTAAAAATCAGCAACCTTTGCATCAGAGAAAAGGTTTAGTTTCAGATGGCTCTACTGGAAGGGCAGCGTTAGGCAGGAATTAGTTAGCACTATACAGAGAGTTATTCCTTTTAGCCACAGAGTTCTGAGACTTACAGCTAAAGAACTAGATATGTTATTTTAGTGAGAACCTATGCTGTAAAAAGCATATATTTTATACTTAGTCTCCCTCCTCCCCTCATATTTTGGAACCCCACTGGCGTGGCTGCCGGCTGTGACCAGACTGCCAATTACTTGGCTCCCTCACTGAATGGCTGGATCACATCCAAGGCTTCTTATTTACAAGGCTAAAACAAAATCCAGGTCCCTTTTGTTTGTATATAGGTGCTCAATTAGGAGAGATCCTATAGGGAAACAATCTTCTATTTGAACTATAAAAGACATCGACACTTTTTAATCTGAAAAGTCAGCGAAAATTTAGAGGCTGCCTATGTTAGGAGAAAAAGTGGCAGTGGAGTCAGGAGTTTCTCTGATTCAGTGTACTTTCCTCAAAAAGCACTTATTAAGCCCAGAGAAACACACAGAAACGCAATGTCTACTCTCAGTTTCAAGCCTTTTTCAGGCAGAACTGAATTCCTGAAGCTTTGTCCCTGTTGCAGTTCTGCTTTCAGATAACTTTTCTGCATTCCCACGGACACCTCCAAACCCTGGTGAGAGAAACCTCTCCTGGTCACTGCTGCCTCTGCTCTGAGCAGGAAATTGCCCCTGCTTGGGAATGAAAGCCCACGACTTTTTGTTACATCTCCCTTCAGGTGAAAGAGGGGAGTTGCGTTGCCTCCCCCAGTCATGGCAACCAACCGAAACAGTGACCTTGACTTAATGCTACATTTTATTTTATTGTACAATGGAGTAGCAAAAGTTTGAATATTCTTTTGTTGTCTGACTGGTGCTCCGTGGCATCAAAGCTGCTACTGTTACTAGCATTTATTTTACCTTTGGGTTCAAAGTTCCTCTTGTGTCTTGTCACATCAAAACCTTTGACAGTCATACTTCAAAATAAGCATTGCCTACTACTATGAAAAAAAATTCTTAGCTACTTCTCCAAATATTTTTTCATAGAAGGATAATTCAAAGTTAACAAGAAGATATCAACAACAGAGGAAAACCTAATTTTTACAACAGAATAAAAGCCAAAGAACAATCTAATACAATCATATGAGTGCTGTCATGTGTTATCATGGAGGCATATAACAATTTAAAAATATAAAATGAACATTAAAGCAAAAGAGAGTTCAAAATAAAATGTTAATCAACAGCTTTTAGTATTAAATTGATCACGGAGTTTATACACTGCTTGAAAATTTCAAGAAATTAGAATTCAGAAATATAAAAACAGTAAATGATTCTGGGTATTTTTAGTCTTTACCAGCTTATCCTTGAATAGCCTCAGCAGCTACAGGCCATGGTCTGGCACAGTTCTCATGTGATGGGCAGTCACCTCACAAACCCATCGCTGCTCTGGACCACTAACTATTAACTATTACATGCTAAAGACACCATCAGCAGTAGCTCTCTAGGGTCTACACTGAGTACTCAAAACTTTAAAGCACTGATCAGGCTGTCAATATAATCAGGAATATTTTCCTCCATCTTTTTCTTTCTTCTTAAAGCTGAAGATCTGAAAACTCAACAGGTAGGACACATTCATTGCTGGGAGGTGAGGTGCTCCTCTAGTCTCTATAGACTTTCCCTATCTCACCGAGTAAAATGAGTCATCATCCAGTTTCTGAGCATGAGGACGACTTTCTACTGCCTTCCAGTCTCTGCTTAGTATTTAGCAGTGCTCAGCTAGAGCAGGTTCTCAGCTTAAGGATCTTGGTGATAGTCTCCCTCCTTACAAAAATCTCCCTTGAATTCTCACAGAAGATGCTCTCAATGGCACTTACCACCTTCTTCAGAAATACAGCCTCAAAAGCAAAATTTTACAGAAAAGATGCATTATATCTCCACTACCCCAGATAAAGGTAGTAGTTCCCTGAGGAACGACTTGATTAAGGTAAAGGTGATACTTCCAGTATAAAAAGAGAATCTGAGGCGTTCGTGCTGCAGCTGTTTCAGACTAGTTTGGGCTGAAACTAGACTTAAAAATTAATGGCTCAGGCAAGAATTATAAATGCCTTACTACAAGACTTCATTCATAATTAGGCTGACACTTGTGCTAGTTCTTTGCACATAGATGAATTAGCGCATCAGGATCTCTTCCAGTGAAAATCAATACAAATAGGCCTTTGTCTATGGAACAGGTGACCTCTTTGTTGCAGAGTTTGAAAAGTGTTAGCTAACAATATTGGAAAACAGGGGTTAAGGATTGGTCTATGCCTGAGATAGCTTGCTATGACCCAAAAAGTGGTGGTCACGATTTTTGGCTTCATCATTAGGGGTATAGCCATCTGGCAATGCAGAGGGGTGATGTGAACAATGTTGTAACTCCGCTGACCAGAGGGCACTCCCGTTCCTGCTACACCTTTCTGCTTTCCTTACAGTGCTGAGGTAAGGTAGTAGTAGGGGGTGTTTTTCTACACTACCTTGATTTTGATCCTTGGATATGCATAAATATCCAGGTAGATGCACCTTCACCTTTCCCAGAGGAACATTGCTGCTGGCTTAGTCCAACAGGGCAACAACAAAGTAAGGTGTAGGCTGAGTCCTCCTGGTAACCCTGCATAAGTATGCTGGTCACCAGTAAGTGCCAGTGAAGAGAGACAACTGGTTTATTTTTACAGATTAATATATATATTCAATATTCCAGTTACATCGTATGCTCCTCCTGGAACACACAGAGCCTGGCTTGATGCACTCAGCAAAGGCAGGACGTAGTCAAAGGAGACCTGAAATGGCTAGGGACAGGTAATCATAACTCCTCAGTGCTGTAACTCACCATCCCTTGCCTTTTCAAACTCCCTGAAGACCTTTCAGCAGTATGTGTTTGTTGGAGGATGGACATGGGATGTATATATAGCTGTCATAGCTCCTGCAAAGATTTTCTTACATTTAGTCTTTGCAAGGCTACTTCAGACTTGAATGAAATTTTTGGGAGCTTTTCCACTGCCTTCAGAGGCCAGTACTTTGCGCTCTGTAAAGCTGCTACATGAAATTCATTTAGGTGTGAAAGGCTAATACAAGATACAGTGAAAAGTGCTGCTGAGGGAAGATTTTTATTCACCGAGGAAGAGCTGAGATGACAATGCTCTGATATCTGCTGGGTGTAGAATTGCAGTTTTTAATATTCCAGAAAGCTTTCCAGCAATTTAATACCCCTCTTCTTGCAAAGCTATGGTTGCAAATTATATAGAAACAAATGAACATTCTTTTTTTCCAGATAGTTAAATTCAGAATGAGTTTTTGTTGCTCGATGCTGGGAAGAGTTTGGGTTCTATTGTATGTTCATTAACATTTGTCCACAAAATCAGTGAGACTGATTAGTCTAGAATATAACACCAATCCTTCATTGTGGCTCTGGAAAAAGATGTGCTTGAAGATCAAAGCCTTTTTTTGTACTCATCAGCCAAAACCCATACTGCCAGACAGCTTGTTTATCTCACTACTGAATGATCTAATTTAAGATATAATTGAACAATCATTTTGGTTATATCTTAGTCACCAAATCTTAACACAAGACAATACACTACATACACAGAGAATTTTTTTGTTAAATACAATCTTACACCCTACAGATTCATAATATTTCTGAAATTCAGTGTAGTTAAGATAATAAAGATGTTGCAGTTTATGAAAGTGTAACAATAATAGCTACTTTCTTGTTTTGTAGATGTAGCAACAAAAATCAGACAAAATTATTTTTAATTTTATTTTATTTTAGTATTTCAAGCAAGCTATTCAGAAGTAATGCTACAGTCTTTTCCCAGGTAAAGTTTGCATTGGTTGTGAGGGTAATTAGATGCATGCATAAGGACTAGCCATAAAGGACTAGCACTCCAGCTACTCCATGACAATAATGAAACACATAGGCTGATCCTGCTCACGCTGAAGATGATTGGAGTCATGCTGCCTCACCAAATGCAGCATTGCTAGCATAAGCCAAATTAAACAGAAAGCAATTTACTACAAAGCATCACTTTAAAAAGGACATGGGTAGGTGACATTTTTTTCCACTCCAGCCTGGTTTTCCACTTGATTCTAAGTATTGCAGGCCAAACACAATAGCTGTGCGAAGGGGATGGAGGCTTATGCTCTTTCTCTTTCTGTCCAGTATGTGTTCTGCCTTATCAAAGAACTTCAGGTGGAAGCTTATTTTTCATACTAGAGATAATTGACCTCTCCTCCATAGCTGAGTTTTAGAGATCATATAGACAGTACATAGAGTTTTTTCATTTTCTTACTCCATGCTGTCAAAGGGACTAGCAAATGATCCCTTTCTCTTTCTTGGCCCTGGCAACAAGAAAAACTGGCAAATAATGGACACCTGGAAGTGGCAGGTGCTTAAGTACAATTGATTTCAACACTACAATGACAATTTAGACCAGCTGAAAAGCAAGGACAAAATACAAGCTCTGGAGCCATAATGCACCGACATGGGAAAAACTATGCAAATATTTTTATTAATTCCCTACTGGGACTGCCTGAGTAAATAAGGATTTATTAATCCTTAAAAATTCTGAAAAAGATCTCAGGAAAGAAAATCCAATAATTTATAGCAATAGCAAACATTTAACAACATAATATTTCGTGCCTAACTCTGTCCTTAAACCTTTTGCTGCAGCAGACAGTGATAAAGGAAGACTAAGCAATACAAGGACCTCCTGGCTGAGTTGGGGATTACTGGATTTTCGACTCTGCTGTGGGATCTCTGTTAGCCTTAGAGGGGTGTCTCATGCACTACCTTTACGCCAGGCCAAGTCAGCTGTCATGCATAAAATGACCTGTTCCACCCAATGAACTACTACATTTCACAGTCAAAGTTCTTCCAGACACTGTCTTACATTTTCCCCTCTCAATTTCATGCCATATGTCTGATGGATTATTGCATTGTTCTTTCATCAAACATTTGTAGATAGATATGGATACAACTATATTATGGTAGATAATATTCCCTTTATCTACTGCACAAAACCTGATACACTTCTGCTTGGATCTGATTACATTAGCATTCTCCGGATTCCCTCCAATTTGATGCATATCTTTATAGCTTTACACATTTCTCCATGTGAGTGTGTACTGGAGCTTTACATTGTTAGGTGGTCTATTGAGCTGCCTGGTTTGTGACATGTTTCCCAGAGAAAAGGGGGCTCTGAGGAGTCCTTATCACTCTCTACAACTATCTGAGAGGAGGTTGTAGAGAGGTGGGGGTTGGTCTCTTCTCCCAAGTAACAAGCAATAAGACAAGAGGAAATGGCCTCAGGTTGCACCAGGGGAGGTTTAGATTGGATATTAGGAAAAACTTTGTCACTGAAAGAGTTATCAAGCATTGGAATAGGCTGCCCAGGGAAGTGGTGGAATCGCCATCCTTGGAGGTATTTAAAAGACGGGTAGATGTGTTTATTAGGGACGTGGTTTAGTGGTGGTTTTGGCAGTGTTAGGTTGATGGTTGGACTCGATGATCTTAAAGGTCCCTTCCAACCTAGCTGATTCTATGGTTCTAGGAGGGATTTTCATGTGGCTCTTGAGTATTTGCATCAGTATTTCCCCCACCTTTTCACCTTGTAAGTGCAGGTCAACTGTTTTAGTTCTTGCATTCTTAAATCCCATTCAGATACCACTTCTGCACATACCTGTTAACACCTTTCCAGATTTCTCACTTTCACAACATAATTATCACATTCCCAATGTCTTATAATTCAGTATGAGAATTGCCCTTAAGCGTTTTTCTTTCTTTTGCAATTCTGATTGTATAAAGTCACGTTGACATGGAGCTCTAAGCACCTCGTGGAGAGCTGTACTTTGCCATTTGTAACTGCATTTTTTGTGATAGCTCTTCACCCAGGGTATTAATTCACTTGACAGTACTACGTACAAACCAAACTGAAAATCTCTAACTGACATCCAGGCTCCTGCATCACAAAACTGATCTGGAAATTTACCCTTAATCAGTAAAATGTCATGGGGCATAGTATTAATCTACTGCTCTCCCTTCATCTGCTAATTATAGCTCAGCATTTAGGGCCATTATTCACATAGGTAACTGCTACCCAGAGTAGACTTTGGTGGTTCCTTTAGTGCAAGTCAGCCCTATCAAACACAGCAGAATTTGACCCTTTGTAATTCTATTAGAAAAAGGCAGTCTGGTTTGTAAGGCAAGATCTGTTCTTTATAAACCCATGCTGTTTATCGCTCTTGGCACTACTGCCCTGGATTTAGTTATTTTTCTCTCAATATTTGTTCCATTATTTTAACGAGCAACACAATTATAGTTCTAGGCTTTGATCCTGAAATGAGCTCAGCAGGAGCTTTACAAGTGACAAAATTCAGTTAATTTCATGCCCTTTTTCATTTAGGGCCCTGTCCAACTAATATGAAAGTCACTGGATATTTTACTCATTGACTTAAATGAAACAGGTAACATATTAAGGAACTGCTTTCAGTGATACCCAAACAAGCAGCACTCTTTCCTTTGACTTTTAAGTGTTTTACCCTGGGTCTTACTAAAGACTCAGCCTTAGTGAATTTCTCTCTGTCTTCTTTCCCCTTAACACTTTCAGCTAGTGTTTCCTTTCTTAGTCTTCTCAACTTAGTTTTACTGGGTCTTCCTGAAAGGCCATCTCTCCCCCTAGCTTTCCCCCTCCAGTATAGTTTTTGCCCTGTGTCATCCCTGGGTATGTGACCCCTCGCTTGCAAAGCTGCTTTCTCCACACGTTCCTGTTCCCGGAACTCCTGAGCAGCAGGAGCCATGGCTTTATGAAGGACCAAACAGTGGGTAGGGTTCTGTTACTGAAACCTCTTTGGCTTAGGAAATCGGGCTGAAATTCCCTGTAGAACACTGCAAACAGGCTCCCACACACTTTTCTACTCTTGCTATCCCAGTAGAAACCAGCAAGCGAGAGAGATATGAAGACAGGGAAATGAAATGGGAGGGAGAGGGTTTTAAGCATTATAAATGTTTGAACTGGGATTAAGGAATGGGTAAAGGGTCAGCCTGGTTCTTGTTTTATCTGATATGATTTATATATCACTGCTGACAACAACAGGGGTCAACTCTACATTATGGATTAACGGCTTGGCAGTGAAGGACAGAGTCATTTATTTACTTTTCATTACAGAGTTCATGGGTTTTGGACTCTCATATAGGACATGCTGGGAGATTTCTCTGTATTTTCCTAGTGTTTTCTCCTAAGAAGACCTTGGATGAGATGGCAGGCTTTGATTTGTGGACATTTGATATTCATTGTGTATTAGATATTGTATTTCCTTGGCACTTTGAACATCTGACAAAGCAGAGAGACAAAATAATTAAAAAATGTAGAAAAAATTTTAGGATATTAAAATTAGAATTAAACAATAAAGGAACAGAAGTATTTTGTTCTTTTCTGGATGTAAGGGCTTTGTGAAAAACAGCTGACCCAAACTACTCAACTATAACCTTACACATCAAGTCTTTACCTCATAGCAATTGTTTATGGCTGAATCACGTAAAACTATAAAACAGTTCATAAAGGCAGATCCTCACCAACAGCTGCTTTAGTGGGGTTCACTAGAAAGTGGAGTTTAAAAAATGGGAACTTGCTTTTTCATGTGATATTTTGACCTTTCAATTTCTCAGAACTGCTTGATCATAATTTTCCTCCCTTTCCCAGCAAATGCCACAGGAATTTATCAGTTTACTGGCTAACCTGGGAGGTGTTGGGTGCTCCATATTCACTTAGAGGATGTCAGAGGCAGTAGCAGCATTCGGGGATGGTATCAAGACAACAGATTCTGTCATGAAAGCACCTTGTTTCATGCATTTACACAAAGAGAAAGAGATCTGTAGTTTTTACTTCTATATTCCCAAGCTTGTTTTATACATTTCCTTCCACTTTAGCAGAGATCTGAGTGTGGGTTTTGGGAAAGCTGGATTTATTTTTTTTTTCAATATTAGAAAATATGTTTGGTTATGAACATTTGCAAATGACACCTCGGATTTCTAGGAGAGATCTTGGCAGAGGAAAAGACTATAAATCTTCACACACACATTTCTGCAATCCAAGAAGAAACTGTAAGACCACCAAAGCCTGGCAAAAGAAAGTGAAATAAAGATGACTGTTCCTTTTTTTCCTGCAACTGCCATTATTCAGAATATTAAATAAGAAATCTGACAGATGGAAATATTTAGATTGGAGCCCAGAGAGAAGATGCAATATTATCAAAATGGATTCTACTCTACTTTTAGTCTCCAATGCCTCTATTAAAAAAGCACGAGGCAGAGTTATTCTAATGGAAAACATTATATTTGCATTTATATGAGAGAGTGGAAACCAAAGTTTAAAACCACAAATTACTTTATATGCAACATTTTAGCACTGGGGTTTGAAGTGTCCAAATTTGAAGAAATATCAGATATTTTGAACGGAACTTATTATCCAGGGGAAAGGAGATGTTGAAATACAAAGAGATTTTTTTCTACTCTCTAAAAGACCTCAAAAAAAAAAAAAAGACATTGTGGAGTATATGATGACCTGATCTGGGCCAAATAACTAAAAAGATACAAAATAGTAGGAAGTAATTTTCCCTTAAATTAAAGGTTGCTAGATTTCTTGCTCAGACTGACTTCAAAATATAATTTAATTATAGATGATTTATTTGTAACTAGAAAAAAAAAACATTGTGGAAATTAATCTTATCAAATCTGAATCATAGTCTTACCTTTAGTTGATATCTTACTAGGAGACAATATAATAGGAGATTAACTGACATAATTAGTACCTATAGCAATCTGATTTTATTCTAAAGAAGAATCATGTTTAAAGGTCGTGTTTAAGTGACTACAAAGAAGACAGAGGCTCTCTCTTCACAAGTTACCACATGGAGAACACAAGGAGCAACAGGTACAAGTTGCACTGGGAGAGGTTTTATCTTGACATAAGAAAGAAATTCTTTACAGCAAGAACAAGCACTCACTGGAACAACCTCTCCAGGGAGGTGGCAGAGTCCCCATTGCTGGAGGTTTTCAGATCCAACTGTACAGGGTGCTAGATAATATCATCTAGGCTCCCTTTCCCATGAAAGGTTGGACTTTTCAAGGGCCCTTCCAACCTGGGCACTTCTATGATTCTATGATCATCTATGCTGTTGCAATGTGGAAGTTCGAGAGCGAGGCAAACACCATTGCCTATTCCTTTTCAAGGTGACGAATGAAAAAGTATGCAGCATTACAAAATGGTAAATGTTAAGGAACATGAGAGAGGACTGAGTTGTATTTTTTAGTTCTTTACCATTTATAAAATGCCCCATTGCTTTTCAAGCAGCTTTATCTGAAAACATTTTAAACAAAAAATTCTAGTAGGTGATGTTTCCGAGGTCTTGTCCTCACTCATATGTGGCATTAGAAAACACCATTCATGCTGAATGCTTCACCTACCAGTACCTCTGGTACTTGCCATTCCTAGGCTGTCACAGACATTTCCTCTCTAGCAGAATTCATTTGCAACAGGGCCAGTATCTAAGAGGTTTATTAATAAAAGATTATACTGTCACTGTATTCTATTTGTATTCACATAAATAATTTACGCATAAAGGAATTCCCTGGTCCTTTTTAGAGACTTGAAAAAAAAAAAAGTACAATGTCAAAGAGGATCATGGCAAATCAATCTGTTCTTACATTCTCTTACTAAAGATACATGATGAGTTACAGAAATAGAGTGAAAAAGATTACCAGAACAATCAAATATGGAGTACAAAGTGAAAGGAAACATAGAAGATGACACAGACACAGCATACGGCATCCAGCAAGGAAACAAGAGGAAGTGGTTGTATTGATGCTAATGATGGTCAGAAGATAACTGTTTTATGAAATATTTCAAAATATTCTTTCTCTTTTTCACATGATGTATTGAAATAAAATTAAATCACTTTTATGGAAAGAATGCCCCAAAACACAGAAAGAACTCAAATCAGCAGTTTGGCTGACCAGGGCACTCATCTGAGGCTGGAAAGCTTCTCCACAGTGATAAATCCAGAGCAAGATCTTTGATGGGCCTGTGCCCTATCCCACGGGTGGTTTGATCAGTCAGATGTTCGTCTGCAGCTGTCTATTCTTCTTAGTTCTGAATTTGAAAAGTTTCCTGATGAATGAAACCCATCAAACCCATTTTGCAAAAAGGTCCAGAACCAAATTCCATTGCTACAATTTTATCAACTGCAAATGAGCTACTCTGATTTGCAGCAGCTAAGGAATAGAGTCAGAGAAAGAAACCTCATAGATTACAGATGACATATAGCTATTTCCTCTCTTTGCTCATCATGTTCCTGTCACTTTAGAGATCATCTAAATTAAACCTTCAAGCAACCTCATTTCCCATTTCTTAACTCTTTCTCTCTCATTGCTCCTCAGCCTAAAGAAGCATTCTGCAAAACTGCAGGATTGGTCTACACCTCTAGCTTTTAAAATAGGTTTCTGGAAGTCTGGGTCTCCAACATCTTCTTTCCTGTCCCCATAAACAAACACCACTTGTATCAACGGTCTCCCACGCCTCCAAGTAACTGCAATGGTATGTCACAGTTACCCTGGGATGGTCACATCTGATGAAGTTACAAATTCAATTCACCATGAAGGACATGCCTGACAATTTTAATTAGATGAGAATTTGCGAAGGCAGTCAGTAGAAGTTAGTATCTCTTATACCAGGAACAAAGCTAGAGCCAGTTACATCAGAACTTGTTACAGGGAGTCAAAGTCGTATTCCGTAAAAGTAACAGACAGCTTTTTCATGTACAAATCCTGCATCTATAAAAAGGTCCATAAAAAGGTAACATCGTGCCATCACATTGACTGATGATTAACTCCATTCCACTGCTGAGGAAAGATGAATTAAAAACCTGACAGGGGTGAAAGTGAAACTTCACACACTCAAAATAAGTGTTTCACGATCTTTTTAGAGTCAAGAAGTTGTAACTTTCATTTATTCTCTGGTTACCGTTACAGAGGAACAGAAACAAAAATAAACCAATTAAATATCAGTTTTTTAACTTGGTATGCTCTTTTAAACTCCACATGAGAACTGCTTACTGTATTACAGGAAGTATTTTACATTTGAATAAAAAAGCCACAAAATGTAAGGTCAATCCTCTGTTGCTAAGACAAGCATGCTAACAAGCAGTCTAGTAATTTACTGCATTTATAATTCCTTTGGTTTGGAAAAAAAGATTATTCCTGTGTCAGAAAAACAACTTTTCTTAATTAACTTTTAATCTTGCCTTTTTGTTGCCCAGCTGCGTCCTTTACATAAACATTTATAAACCACTTTCATTGTGTTTCACATCATACTGCACCTTATTCTAGTAATCAACATTACATTTATATTACTTTTAATTTACAGTGATCCTAAAGCATGGAGCTACTAATATGATGGAAATACCTTAAGAAACATAGGCTGACTTCACTAATTTCTGGTAAAACTAAGCCATCCTAAAATACTTTATTCTGTAAATACAAAAATTAAAAACTGATAGAAGAATACTAAGTGAAGTGCTTTTATAAGTCTATTAAATAGTGCTGATCCTGCTATAAAGCAAGACCTTTTGAACACTTACTTGGTTCCAACATCCACAGTTTGAGTATCCTTAGTCTTGTTATAAAAATACATACAACTTTCCGTTTGGCTCTTCAAAAGCTTAATTGATTCCTATTCATAGGTTTCCATAGCCAGAAGTGCCAAAAGACTTAATAAAACATACAAATTACTCAAGAGATTAAAAATTCAATAATAATTTTCCATTATTTTCTTTGATGTAATGAGTGTATAGAAGTATCGCTGTCATTTTTGATAAGAACACCAAGAATCAAGATATTGGACACTGGTAAAGCAGCTTAAAAAGAGGGTTTTGGCTCACTGATCCACTGCAAAGCAGACCAGTCAAGATCCGTCTGCCAAATAATGCCACTAGAATATCGGATAATTTGAGAAGGTGGTAGACAAGAAATTATAACATTTCTGAGAGTGTGACTATTCTTTAAGGTTACAAATATTCTAAAACACACTCAAAAGGCAATATTTTTTTAACAGGAAAAGTAATGTGCCAAGAGGACTGTCTCTGTCACTTCATCATCCAGCTGTATGACAACCCCTTTGTTGTCTTCTAGTCTTACCTGTAGATTTTTTCCTCTCTCCTACCTGTCTGCCTCTGGGTTCACTCCTCCATTAGGGAATTATAATTCAAGTACGAGTATATATGAATTCCCTTCTGGCAAAAAAAGAGTTATCAAGACCTTTATAAAGCCTCAGGCACTATGGAAAAGCCAGAATGCAAGACTAGAAAATGCCTAGGGCTTATGGCAAAGGGCAGCATAATTCATAGTCTAGGGGACCGTATGAAAACATAGATGTGTGTTATTGAAACTGAAGAGCAGAGGCATTCCTAGCACCTGGAGGACTGCAGTTAGGACAGTAAGTTCCTCCATGCTGAAGGAAGACTTAGAAGTTACTTTGCAACCTGAGATCTCAGATGAGCCTCTCAGAGTGAGAGGTGCCGTTGTTAATAAATACAGTAGGTCAGATGCTTATGCCAGGCTGAGTCTACGGTGCAGCTGGAAATTGCAGCGGCCTTTGTAGTTAAAGAGCACCCTCTTCTTTTTCATAAAAAAAGTGGTGACATGAAACCTTTAGGCAGCCTATTTTACAGTCCTCAGGAGCTGAAGCACTGGAAACTGTCTCAAAGATCTAGCTCTGGACGGAGTGTGTCCAGAGAAGGGCAACAAAGCTGGTGAACGGCTAGAGAACGTGTCTTACGAGGAGCGGCTGAGGGAACTGGGGTTGTTTAGCCTGGAGAAAAGGAGGCTGAAGGGAGACCTTATCGCTCTCTACAGCTACCTGAGAGGAGGGTGTAGAGAGGTGGGGCTTGATCTCTTCTCCCAAGTAACAAGTGATAAGACAAGAGGAAATGGCCTCAGGTTGCACCAGGGGAGGTTTAGATTGGACATTAGGAAAAATTTCTTCACTGAAAGACATCAAACATTGGAACAGGCTGCCCAGGGAAGTGGTGGAATTGCCATCCCTAGAGGTATTTAAAAGACAGGTAAACATGGTTATTAGGAACATGGTTTAGTGGTGGTTTTGGCAGTATTAGGTTGATGGTTGGACTCGATGATCTTAAAGGTCCCTTCCAACCTAGACGATTCTATGATTCTGTGATCCAACCCTCTTTTATTAGGACATCTGAAATACGGTTCAAGACTATACCTACTTGTCAGTTAGATAAGAAGGCTGAAATGTTGTTATTAGTATTGCTATAACACCATGTAGATGGTTAAATGGAGAACCTTAACAATTATTTAATATCAAAAATATACCTATGAAAGAAAAATCAGTGGAAGATATCTTCAAATAAGAAGATTAAAAAATTAGAAGAAATATATCTTCAAATCTATCCAGATTTTTAAGGGTACTCTGTATCTGCTACTGTTGCGGGAATCTGATTATGATAATAATCAAAATGCACCGTTTTAGAAACATCATCAGTTGATATATCTGCACCCAAAAATATTAAGCTATATTTTGGTAATTTAGAGAAACCTTCTGTTTTTGCAATTGGATAAAACTAATCATGATTAAATTTTTTTCAGCTGTTTCTTAGGATCAAACACTAACCTGAAATATAATTTCCATTAACACCTGATGATATAGGAAAAAAAGCCCCTTTTTGATAGCTATAATTGTTTCACTTGGGAAATGGACAGGAAGAAAAAAAAAGGCCCATGTGACTAGTTAAATAAGACACTTAGCATTTTAAAATTATCTAATTTTTAACCTGGTTTTCAGAACCTTTGAAGTCCTTGTCTCCAAGTGTGACAAAGAGGGATTCACAAAGACTTGGAAGGTGCTAACCTGCCAAGTTTCCTTCTGTGGTCAATATAGACAGGCGGGCCTTCCAAAGGTTAAGTGAGGATGCTAATCTTTGGAGCTCTGCATCATCCCTAGAAGAGACCCTTACTCTCACTCCACTGGTAGTAGAGGACAAATGGGAAGACTGGCCTTTCTTGGCAAACGGCAGATAACCCTCCTGAGCATTCCTGGCATTTCTGCATTCTCAGCAGCACCGTCGAGTTGCAGGAAAGGTTGACCATCCTGGGATGAAACAAAATTCAGTAAGAACTTCCATCAGATTAGGAAATCAAGGGTCCTAAAGCTGCAGTTTTAGTAACTTACAGGGAGCTTCCTGTGAAACAACCCAGGAAATTATAAAATGTATCTTTTCAAAGTACTGAAAACCAAAGTAAGGATTTTTGTTTTAATTCGAAGTCTGCCAAATAATGAATTCATATGCTAGTATCAGGTCATTGTGCAAAGGCCAAAGCCCCAAACTTCTAGAGAGTTTCTTTCCTGTAAACACTTCTTTAAAGTTGCACATTCTAGATAGGGAAAGGAAGAAAGAGTGCCATAATTTGAAGGGAGAAACATGGAAGATACAAAGAAAGAGAAAAATGAGAGAGGGGGAAAAGAAAAAGAAAAAAAAAAATAATGAGAAAATACACCTAAACTTAACTGTTTCAGTCACTAGTGTATTTCAGTCTTCCAAATGTCATAATCTAAGTGAGTCTAACAAAAAGGCATAAATACGTTTGTGTAAATATCAAATAAGATGTATCCCTCAGGCTCTGGAAACTTGCCACTGCAATTTTCTATAGGTCCTAGAACTGTGCCTTTCATAAAAAAAATAAAATCTCAAGTTTAACAGAGGGAAACCCCATGTCATTTTAACATTCAATTTCATAATGCGGTGCAAAGCAAAATGGCAGCATGGAGAACGTTCCTAGAAACGTAAGGAAGCAGAGCAAGTACTTATCTACTGCCATCATTAAACTCTCTGAACGTGAGAGATGTCAAAAAATCATGCTCAGAAGAGCTTTCTATCCTTAGCACTGCAGATGAGATTTGTCATTGATCTGTCAACATAGAAGGTCCATTCTTTTAGATGTTTGTAAAAATGAAACAGAAATTCTAAGTGATAATTTTGAAGAGATACCAAAATATATTTTCTTGTGTCAAACACCTTGCTTAGTAGGAAGACTTTGCTCTCATCAGCATATTTTCTCTGAGGATCTTACAAAACCAAAAAAATATAGATATAATTTGTGAAAATACTCCTCATAACTATTACCTGTATATAGGAATGCAGGTATATGCATAAACCTGTATACTTCCATGGGCATATTTAAAGAAGGATTTACCCTGTATGTAAGTGTTGTCCTGAACACGAGACAGACCAGTAAAAATCTCTATGAAATGTGTCTTTTCCTCCCTAAATATATGTATTGAACATTTCACATATATTTATAACTTTGGAGAAATATATTTATGCACTTTATAAAGACCATTACAAAATCAACTGAATTTCAATAGTGTGCATAAACACCACTAAATAAGTTTAATTTATATGAAATATGGTTTTAATATGTTCTAAAGTAAATGAACATAAATTAACCGTATTAAGAAAAATAAGAAAAAAAAAGTTACATATTGCTTCCTTTATGTACCATAACATTTTTGGATATTTTCCAAACATTTATCAGAAAAATTGCTTCAACATGCTATAAAAGGCTTCTATACATTTTCATAAGTGTTCCCATCCCCTCCAATATTCCTCCCCCAAATAAAGCAGAACATATGCTTATAAAAATATCTTCACATTTCCTCTTGATATATCCAATATGCATATCAATATTATTTTTTGCCATACATCACATTACTGTATATCACATTTTCATACATACACTTTAATCAAAATATTTCAGAACATATTGCTCTTACTATAGGAAACACAGGAAAATGTGCCATCAGTGGTCACCCAAGAGACCAACAAAAAAAATAAATCACTGCTTAACAGAGGTGGTCTTTTTCTGAAGTCAAAGCAGCAGAGTGCATTCAATCCTTGTGGGAATACTTTGGTTTGGTTTATTTAAGACAAGAAATGGCTTAAACAGGGTGGTCCATGAATAAATCCCTGTCTCACTTACTTGACGATAAACTCAAATAATAACATAATAAGCCTTACCCATATGTAACACAACTCCATGTGGGCTTACTGATCTTAAAGGTGCATAGACCAGCAAGTTTCAAATGCAGAACTGGCTTACCCTTCATGAAGGTCTTTTGGCCTTTTTTTTAAAAAAGTATCAAACAAAACGTAATTTTGAACAAAATTACAATACTGGTGTAAAAAAGTATTTTGTTAACAATTGCTTTACAATTGCCTTTTTCCAAAATAAAGGCAAACCTTCTTTATGTCTTCTATTTTTCCATATCCAGCTTTTATCAATAACCAAAAAAAAAAAAAAGGAGGGGGAAGAAAGAAATAAACCGATGCTCAAATCTTTCAAATGTCCCAGACCTATTTATTTACTTTTTTTTTTTTATTACCTTTACTTCTTCACCAATTGTCACCACATCCAGGTAGTCAAGGCCCTGCAACTTTTACATCACTCCTTTCTGAATTAACCACCATCACTTTTTTTTTCTTTTTCCCCTTGGCAGCATCCTCAAGAAGGACTTTACAGTTTCTACCGAGGAAGTCCTGGTAAAGTTGGAAGCCAGAAAAAGTTAGGAAAACACAAGAGAGGAAGAGCAGAGGTACATGGACATGGAGACTAAGCAGGGAGGAGGCAGCGGAGTGGGAACACACACAGCTTTCAGGGAGAAAAAGAAATATTGGGATCTCAAGAAGCAGCTGAAGAGAGCAAAGTGGTATATTTAAAAGGGTATAAAGACTCGTACCAGTCAGCAAGCGTCTCCCCTTAACATCAGCGCTTCCTTCCACTCCCAGACAAGTGAAGCATGCTGGCAGAGTGAAGGCACAGGCAGACCTTGAGGTGATGCCTGAGACCATCTCAGTAGGTGCAGGTGAAAGGGAGGCCTCCGAGAAATTTCACAGCTAATTATGAGAAGGCAGAGGGGTTTTTCTTGTTTTGTTGTTTTTGGTTTGGGTTGTTTTTTTTTTCCACTTTATAATCCCTGGGGCTTTCAGAATAAAGCTTTGAGCATAATAAAATATTTCCTGCTAGAGCAGATTGTTCTTACCAACCACAGAAATCCCCCCCACCTCTTTCTAGTGCTACGAAGTACTTGCGCAAACTGTTTGCAACTGTCAGGCCCAGCAAATTGTCATTAAAAAGCAACAGAGTCTATGAGCACACACACTTTTGACTTGGTTTCAATCTAAGGCTTTTGTCTGCTGTTGTTCGGGTCTCAGCTCATGCATTTCCAAGCTATGAGTGGTCAAGAACACCTACTTTTCCCCCTCTCCTCCAGATGCACATATCCAGATTTTTGGCCAACCAAGGCTGTGTGCAGTGCTGTCAAATGCAGGCAGCCTCACTGCCACGAAGCCTTTGCTGCTCCTAGACTAAAGAAGTTGCAATTTGCTCAGTGTCAGCCTGACGATGGGGCCACCCGGAAGCCCTTTTTCCTACAGACATCTAGGCCTCTGGGCACTTTATCCCTGTGGGCACTCCAAGAAACAAAAACTTTGGAAAATCCTTTCAGGCACTCTGCAAGGGATGGCAGTCACTCTCTGCAGGAACTTCAAGCAGTCATTTAAGTATCACTGACTGCAGTTTCATCATTGCATTTGAGACAAGCCAAGACAGCGCTGCTGGTGGGAGAGGGACAGTCTGACCTTCATGGCGCTCTGCTGAGCATGACCACTGGCCCCGTGGGCCACTTGATGAGGTGGGCAGGGAGCTTGTCTGGCCCAAAATGAGCCCACACCCATGTGTATTTTGTTTTTTTCCCCAGTGAAAGCAGCTTCTGGGTCTGGCTGACTGACCATGCAAACACATAAACTGCAGAAAGTCCCAGGACAGGAAGGACAAGTGAGACAACTAACTCCTTTCAGCAAGAGCTGCTACCCAGGGCAGTTTAAAATGCTCATGAAACAGTAACCTGAAGTATGTCTGAAACAATCATGCCAGATGCTTCTTAGAAGCAGTGTCCACAGAAGAGAACTTGAGAGAACTGTATTAATCTGCAGAAAGATGTTAAATTGCAGCACTGGATGCAGCCAAAAGACATGGTGAGGTAGAAAAAGCCTGGGCAGTCCTACTAGTCTGTTGCCAAGATTATCCCATTTTAAACTCTGTCGTTAAGGACCTCACACGCTTTCTAGGACTCAAATTTTTGAGAAGCTTACAGGAGCGGAAGGGACTTAAGAACTTTCCATTTCATAGAAAATATTTGACAGGGTGTCAGAAGTAATTTTTCAAGACAGACATTAAAGTGCCTTGGGAAGACTGCACCAGAAACCCAATGGTTGAAAAAGCCCCCAAAATCAAAAACATGCAAAGACAAAATGCCCCTTTAACTCAGACTGGCCTGAGTAGAACCAGACTGTGCAGAGAAGCGACTCAACATCAGCGGAAGCACAACCCAGCCCTCTCACCCCAGCACCTTCCTCCCTGCCCAGCTTCTCAAACTCTAGGAATCCGCCAG
Organism: Burhinus bistriatus; assembly: GCA_013397275.1. Classification (NCBI taxonomy): domain Eukaryota; kingdom Metazoa; phylum Chordata; class Aves; order Charadriiformes; family Burhinidae; genus Burhinus; species Burhinus bistriatus. Next base: position 91,347 of record VYXH01001743.1, read on the forward strand.
ATCAAAAGCAACGTGCAACTATTTCTACTTTTTCTGCTTTAAAATTTTTTCAAATGGCTAAAGTAATTCTATAATAAATAGCTTTGCTGTTTGGATGAGGCTTTAAATGCCAAATGTTAGCCTGGAATGAGTATTTATAGCAGAGTTTAAAGTCCCTGAAAATAGGGATTTATATTTATAATGGAAAGGTTGACAAGTTTTTACTGTAGCTATATTAGCAGACCATCCTACAATAAAAAGGTGTCATTTTAACAAGAGCACTTATAATAGCAGTATAATGTAGTTAGGAAAGAATGAACTTTACAAGGTGAATGTACAATTTAACACAAACACTCATGCCAAAAAAATCAAACAGCAGATCACAAGAGTAGTCTATTTAGCATATAGTTTCTCAAAGACAATCTGATTTTATAGAGTTTTACCAATGAGAAGCACATCTTCTTCCATAAATAAGAATTGTTAAAGTCTTCATCCATCTTCACTGCTGATGTCTTACACAAAGTCATATTTACTTGAAAGAAGTTTATAAACAGAATTCAATGGATTAATAAATTTCATCAATGGTAGTGGACTAACAGTGTAATATTAACAAGAGGAGCTGTACATGCAAATTCAATAAATCTCAGGATTTTTTTAATGCATGTCACTTCCAGCATAGTATCAATATGTCCTTTTTGGAGTTAATTAAAAATTCTAATTCCACAGAAGAGACAGGAAATCTCCTTAAAAGATAAAGGGAATCCTGAGAAAAATATGGCCTTTTTCTACAGATCCCACAAGCAAATCCTGTGTGAAAACCAGGATGATGTGTTTCCCTCCTCCCTTGTATCAGCATAAGGCCAGAAAAAATAGCTTTGTACAAGAGGTTATAGTGGAGAAGATCCTCCTCAGACCCAGCGTGCAGGCCAGCCAGCAGTCTTCAGAAACACCAACCTGTAGCAACTCTGCAAAGCTATAGCTGGTGCAACTCTTGCAGCCCTAAAACTCCTCTTGCAAAAGGACTCCTATAAACAATGCAATTATCAGCATCATCTCCTCTATCCCATTGTCATACTTCTCTTCTGGTTGGTCTCTTCAAAGCTGTGTCAGAGCTCCTCTCCTAGCGCAGACAGGAGTGTGCTTCACAAGGTGAGGTGCGGCTGTCGTGCAATACGCATTTTGGCAGCACAAGGAATCACTCACTGCAGCCTACAAGCCCTCAGTCAGACCATGGCTGATCACCCAACCCTGCCCAAAGTCCCCATGTTGTGGCACTACTCCCAGGTCTTCCCACAGTGTAAATCTGTGGAGCTGTAACACGGGCTAGACCTAAAACTGGTCTTTCCACAAAGAAAAAAAGTCACTGCAAGCAAGTACTCTTGTGAAGTACTCCCTGTAGGGCAATGAACCTGGCGGTCGATAAATATAAAAAAGCCCTAGTTCCACAAACGCTTACACACCTGCTTAAATTTAAGCCCCAGAGTAGTCCCTCTGTATGTCAGTGGGCCTTCTCACTTGAAACCAAACAAAAACTTTAAGTGTTTATAGGATCAGGAAATGAAGCACAAAAGTTGCTGGTCTTCTCCCACGCCATCTAGAAGAATTAAAAGCAAATCCTCCCAGTTTGTTAGATTCATTGTAACAGAAGACCACATTGTGTGGCTGTTTCAACACTGTAAGGAAAGCAGTAGAAGGGAGAAAAGAATGGCTACCTGATTTTTCTTCACCCTTACTTCAAATTCAGTGTTGCCTTTTCATTTCTCTTACTTTTTCTTGCTTTGTTTGTTTCCGCAGATGAACAAACTTGTAGTCTCCTTCTTGTTTTTAACTTATTCATTTCATTTGGTAAGAACATTAAACAGCCTGAAATAGCAGCTGATTATTACTTCCACTGTTCATTTAAAAATAATTTTCTGGGAAAAGAAAATATGGCATACCCCTTGACTGCTTAGTTCTCCACAAAACTTCTTTTATTTCTTCCACTGAGGTGATACTGTTAAAATGAGATGTCAAGACTTGGAGACAGGAAGGGTACCATGCTGATAATGTGAGAAGACATCCATATCGGAGAGTCTCAAGGATGTAGAGCGAGCAGGTGTCACGGTTTAACCCCAGCAGGCAGCTCAGCCCCACCCAGCCGCTCGCTCACTCCCCCACAGTGGGATGGGGGAGAGAATTGGAAGGGTAAAAATGCAAAAACTTCTGGGCTGCGTTAAAGGCAGTTTAGTAGGTAAAGCAAAAGCCGCGTGCACAAGCAAAACAAAATAAAGAATTCACTCACTCTTTCCCATTGGCAGGCAGGTGTTCAGCCATCTCCAGGAAAGCAGGGCTCCATCACACCTAACAGTTACTTGGGAAGACAAATGCCATAACTCCCAATGTGGTATGGAACATCCCTTTGGTCAGTTGGGGTCAGTTGTGCAGGCTGTGTCCCATCCCAGCTTCTTGTGCACCCCCAGCCTGCTCGCTGGCAGGGCAGTGGGAGCAGAGGAGGCCTTGACCCTGTGTAAGCACCGCTCAGCGACAGCTAAAACATCCCCGAGTAATCAACACTGCTTTCAACACAAATCCAAAACATACAAGCTACTATGAAGAAAATTAACTCTATCCCAGCCAAAACCAGTATGCCAAGCAATGAGGCTCAGAAACTTGTTAACACAATTGCAAAGACACTTAAAATAAAACAGGAGAATCCAGTTTGGAATTTGAATAGTCCCATGGAAAAAAATACCTTTAAGGACAGTAATTGTATGGAAAAAAATTTCTCTATTTTAAGTAACATGTTTCATTAGCTAGAAATACATGCAAAATCATTATTAATATACAAATATATATATTTAAGATTCATGGTTCCAGATATATATTTTAAAAAACCCTCTGGACAACTGCAATCTGTGCAAGATGACAAGCGCAACAGCAGCTTTCTAATAATTCATTAAACAGAACTGGAGGATTAGCTGGTTGTTAAAGACACTCCCTTTGTGGGTAACATACTACAGCAAGGCATGAGTTCTGTCCATCATGAAGAAAATATTTTAAAAAAAATTATTATACCTAGGAAGTGAATATTAGATGTTGGAATTCTTTCTTTAATATCAAATGAAAACTATTTCTCTTACTGAGATTGATATTCATGATGTGGCTCATTGTCTGGAGGAATAAGCAGTTCCTCAGGACACAAAAGCTAATGAATTTTTAATATTTTCTTGTATACAGTTATGAGTTTGTTAGAGCTGTTTCTCATTGCTAAAGCCTTATGCAGTTTGCAACCATTCATTTAATTTTTTTCTGCTACATCAGCAGCTGAAGGAACATAAATTAACTATACAGCAACACTTTTTCTGTCCCGTTTCCAGATTTAGAAAAATATGACATAGATTCAATGCTTGATCCTGAGACAGTCCAGCTCCTTCAATCCTTAATTTTTAAAGAATCAGAAAACCAATGAAAGCTAGTATGTCACAGCACCTTGTTGGCATGCTCAACTGAACTCAAGCACTGTTGACGAGCTCCTGTTATTTGATATTGATTCTCCTGCAAAAGTGACTAATTCCCTTCAAAAAGCTGGGTAATTCAATGTGCTCACCTCACAGCGCACACATGTTTCCCATTAAAAACCACCAGGAAGCAAGCACACGTATTTAAGGAATGACTTGTGTTTCTTTGTGCATGTTTGTTCCATAAAATAATTTTTTTCCGTCCCATGAAATTGAACAACCTTATGTCCACTGCAGACAATGGAAAAAAGTCATTGACTTCAACATGCTTTACATCAGGCCCTCTGTACTTCTAGCTGTTCCAGGCACAGATGCCTAATGTGGGGTTAGTCACTTGAAATCATTCAGGGCTTTTATAACACTTCATTATGTATGATACAACTTCTTTCACAATAAATTCTTTCAAATACAACTTTTATTCAGAGAAACAAGCTCATGATTAATTCACTATGTGTATTTAAGAACTGCACCCTTCTCTAGAGAAGGTTAAAGGTAAATTTGCTGCAACTAATACCTGCAATTTAATCACCAAGTTAATTTCACTTAAGAATATCAGTGGTTTATTTGGGGAAAAATACTTATATGAAATATGACAAAAGTTCAAGACTGTAAATCCATATAATACATTTTAAAGGGTTACTATTACCATGAATTTGTGAGACTAGAACAAAAAGGAATTCGATTTCATAAAACCAGAGGAAGAATGCTATTACCCCAAGAAAAACAGTAGAATTCCCCAAGTCAACTCATCTTTCCTTGCTTCCTTATATGGCTGGATCTACAATGGACCCTTCTTCAGCCTACTTTTGATGGGTTTCCTTGTAAAATTGTGAAGGAATAACATTCAACATATCCAATTTAAAATTAAGATACTTAAATGCTTTCCTACTATCCCGATCTCAAGATAGAGAGGAACTTTAGCCTTTTCTGTCCATCTCTAAATATAGAATTTGCCCAAACGTAATTGCTGTTGCTGTCTCTTTCTGTTTCTAATCCAAGTTTCATCAGATTGAAATCCAAGGTTTGTTTCTTTTATCAGTCACTCATAATTTTTATTTAAATTTCTCAAGCTTTTGGCTTGAGAGATTGAAGCAGTTGCACTGTTTCCCTTCCATATCCCTCTAGCTCTCCATCCATACTTTTGCTACATGGTAAGTACCCACACTGCAGTTAATTAATTATCTGGTTTCAAAACACTTGTGGGCTGTTTGTGGCTAGTTCAGATATACCCAGATCTCAGGGACAGAAAGGATCACATCAAACATCCATCACAGCCTATCACAGTCCATAGGACTGCTCTACATCAGGTCCTGCCTTAAATGGAATGGTTATGCTTGAATTAGCCCAGGGCTTTTAGGAAAAGCAAACAAACAGCTATATCAGTATAAAAGTTACCGCTACTAGGGAACCCAAACCAACCCTCATTATATGGTTCCAGAGTTCTGGTTTTTAAAAATATTTTACTTTCAAGATGAATTTTTTAATTTCAGCTATCATATTTCAATTCTCCAAAAGTTCATTATAAATAATATTATTAAAACTATTATAACGGGGTTTAAAAAAGGCACTCTATTCTCTGTTAAACAAGCAAGCCTGTCAGACAAGGAGATAACTAGTTAAATGCCATTGGTGAAAGATTTCATTTGTGATAAGTTCAATTCCCTGTCATATACCTGAGGGGGATTCCAAAGTGATTAACTCCTTTTCAAGATTTCGAGGCAATGTGCTTCCTTCCCCGGGCTATTCTATTTTCTCATGTGCAATGCATTCACTCAAGTTCCACTCCTGGCAAGGAGGTAACAGTCCTTATTATTGAGAAAGTATCATCCTTCTTCTGAAAGCAATTCCTTCAGTGATTATTCCTGTAGAAAGCAGAATTATGGCCTTGTTTTAAACAGTGATCAAGACAATCTATGACAGATTTCTAAGCATAGTCTCTATACTCAGGTCCCTCATAGAATCATAGAATCATTTAGGATNACAATCACTTCCCTGCTTCTGCTGGCCACACTATTCTTGATACAGGCCAAGATGCCGTTGGCCTTCTTGGCTACCTGGGCACACTGGTGGCTCATGTTCAGCCGGCTGTCCACCAGGACCCCAAGATCCTTTTCTGCCAGGCAACTTTCCAGCCACTCCTCCCCAAGCCTGTAGCGTTGCATGGGGTTGCTGTGACCCAAGTGCAGGACCCGGCACTTGGCCTTATTAAACCTCATGCAGTTGGGTTCAGCCCATCCATCCAATCTGTCCAGATCTTTCTGCAGAGCCTTCCTACCCTCAAGCAGATCAACACTCCCACTTAATTTGGTGTCATCTGCAAACTTACTGAGGGTGCACTCAATCCCCTCATCCAGATCATCAATACAGATATTAATCAACACTAGCCCCAAAACTGAGCCCTGAGGAACACTGCTTGAGACCATGTTGTGACCTGTCCTGCTTGTCCTTGGCTTATGAAAGAATAGATCCTGACTGCTGGGGCAGGTGTTCTTCCCTCTTGTCTACACTTCCTCCAGTATATCCAGAATAAGAGGTCCAAAACTTAAGTATCTTCTCATAATATATCAAACTGGAATCCAACTTTTTTATCTCAAGATTTTTATAACTCTATTTTGGACAGTTGACAATTGTCTTAAATATACTACAGCAAAAAGTGAAGAAATTACATTTTCTCATCTTACAGGACATCGCAAGAATAAACCCTTTAGGCAAAAGAATGCAAATTGCTACAGAAACTAGCTAACATGAACACATAAACAGAAAGCTCAAAATAAAGCTAAGTCTATCACACCTAAAAAGTACTTGAGAATTTACTCATCCCAGAGACAAAAAAAAAAAAAAGCATTGTAGAATAAATAGAATTGGTCGCAAGTTTGAAGTAAACTGAGATTTTCATTCTTTAATTTTTTGGGCATAAGATTTCAGAGAGTTAAGATTCATTTTCTTCTTGTCTTAAACTAAATGCAGGTGAGTTTTAGAAGTTGTTTTAAATAGAGTGCAGTCTAGAATTGCTAAAAAAGAAAAGTGACAAGTGATGTTCTTTAACATCTGTTCATGCATATGTAATAAAAAGCTTTATTCTTTTAAAAATACCAAGGATTCCTCCATGGTCTTTTTCCCACATCTGACTCTCGACCTCTGATGTTGTACTCCTTGTTCAGGGAGAGCTGATGGAACTAGGATAAGCAATAGCTTCATATTCTCCATAGCTTATTAACTCCTTCTCTCAAGATACAGAAATAGTTTATGACATGTTGGAAGTGTCATTAGAACTGTAATGGTTAATGACTAGATACTGCAAAGAGACCAAACCTGGAGGCAACCTCTACATCTCTTTGCAACACAAGAATGCAGGCTCATCTGTAGATGAATGGGGGTAAGGATGATGAATGGCATAAAATTACTATTGTCTACTGAGTAAGACAAGCCTGAATGCTCAATATCTGGCATTTAGCAAGAATATTTTAAAATGCTGTCCAGCATTTATTTTGCTTGACTGGTGTGTTCCTTCATTATAAATTCTCTCTGTATATTAACCACTGCCCTCCTGGCAGGGACCTGAGCCAGCTGTTAATGATTTTGTTGCTGGGGAAAAAAATATAAATAAATAAATAAATTATGTCTCCTTGACATGTCACTGGTATAAATAAATATTTTCAGAGAAGGATGTGAGCCTAGATGTTATAATTTTTACTTGACAGATTAGGACATCTGGGTTGAGAGTATCTGACAGCTAGATACAGTCTGATTCATAAGACTGAGTAGGGAAGTATGACAGACATATGTATTTATTAAAGATACATTTACAAAATGTCCCAGTTTAATTTGACAGCTCTGCCAGCTAAGGCCTCAGGAAGTCCAAGGATATTACTCTGTATATGCCATCATGACACTACAGTTTCAGTAGAAGTTAAAAATCAGAAATAAATAGTTTTAGTGTCTTAAATATATAAATTGTATGTACATCCATTAATGCTATAAAACCAGTGTATCTTTTCACAAAATAAATTACAGAAATTGAATTATTCCACATACTTGATGGATGTAGAAAAAAATGCGTGTGTAATACATATACAGTAGTATACAGTATTATTACTATTATATTCAAACATATATCAGGAACAATACTGTCACGGCAACATCCTAACATAACAATATTTTTGTCATTTATTAAATTGGCAGCTAGCTTCTACAAATTCAAACTAAGGATGTCATGCACAAGATTCTTTTTTTTTTTCCCTAGAAAGTTAGGAGAAAAATACGGACATACTTCTACCACTGAAACAATACTCTAGTCTGTCTTACCTTTGGAACTTGGCTTTCTCACCATAGTCACTCTAACTCAACTCATATTGATCTATCAGTCAACATTTCAGAGAACCAGATAAATTGTACTTTACATTTGTCTGGGTCCCTAAAAATTACTTCTTTTAAAGACATGTGTTCAGTGTTTCTTACTGATATAACCAATATTCTAGGAAGGAAAGAAAAGTAGTTGATCAACTGCTTTTCTTCTTATGCTCATTGATTTGGCATTGATCTTTATTTCCAGCATTTTGATAACTTTAAATAAGTGAAATCTTACACCTAATATTCCGACCTGCAGTGCTGGAGCTACAAAGATATCCATATGCCTTCACTTTAGGACAGGAGTATAGCTGCAATAACATCAAGGCAGCAACTGACAAGCATTGTAGCTTAGATGAATGTGAAATCTAGCATATGTGTAAATCATATGCGTTATATGATACCCATCACGGGACTCAGCTGTGGCAAACCACGAGAGAGAAACTTCCTCTTCATTTTGAAGAATGAGGCAAACCTTTATAACATCAAACTTCATCAGGAAAGATGGTGACATTCTTACATTCTTACTAAATTGGTACTAAGCCTTCAGGCTCTTTTGCAAATGTAAAATTTCCTGGGGGGAGGGGAGAGAAGCCTCCAGATTTAGGTTTTAATTTTTTTAGTGACAATGCAAAGGAACGAAATTATTCCACAGAATTTTAATGTCCTCTCTCCCCTATCTTTTCTGTTGAAATTCAAAGTATCAACCAACTCTTTAGAACCTCAGCATGCTGGTACCTACAGGCATCACATTTCCAGTGCAAAACAGTACTGCAGCAAGGCCAATAGAATCTCCATGCAGATAAATATGATAGATCTATACAAACAGTATTAGACATGTCCAGAAATCTCAGCAAATTTAGGCTAGGCCAGACATTTGCACTGTTAAACAAATTTATATTCTCTTGCTAAAGAAGGTGATTGAACCAATACTGAACAAACAACCCAAGGTTAAAAATCAAAGAACTAGCCTTTTGAGAAAACTTTTCCAGTTGGAACAAGTGGAAAAATTTCTCTCCTGTATCTAGCATAACACTGCAAAGGAGGCAAGAAACTATGGGAAAGAGGCAGGAGAGTTGGCAAGATAAAAATCAAACAAATCAAAAACCCTCTCTATTTTGTATAGTGAAAGTGTTGGACAATTAGAAGTAGCTGACTATAAACCATTCTTAGTAAATATTTTAAACACATAATTCAAACTATATTGCCTCCCAAAATAAAGTGATAGTCTTGTCTTACTTTTCTGCAGTCCAACCTTTCTTCACCTGCCTAAGTTTCTCACTTAGAGACATGGCTATAACTCTTGTCCTACCCTGGGAAAATCCCTCACACTTTTTCTTCTCATCTTTCTTACTGTCAGCCAAGTACCAACTCTAAGATCAAAGCAGTGTTGTGCATCAACAGACCATAAATTAGTAACTTTGATAAACAAGGAGAGAAAGTAGTGCACAAGAAACTGATACATCAAACAATGAAAAAATGGCAAGAAGTAAAGAAATGCAAAGGCAACATTTTTTTCAAAAATAAATTTCTTCATTTTTCCCAAAGGACAGTATTAAACTGTGGACTGGAGTTGTTAGAAGTCATCCCCAATAAGTTGGACCACTCATCCACAGCAAGCTTTTGCTGAATTTCAAGTCTTTTAAAAAAAAATTAAAATCTTTTTATGCTGTTGCTATATACTGTGGGTCCCATGTGTTTACAATGTATCAGGATAACTCAGATGCATGCTAAGATGCTAATAAAGATGCTAGATGTAGTTAAAGGCATAGATTTGTCATGGGTAAAATTTGCCACTCCATTTGTGTGGTGTGAGAGCAAAGAACAAAAACCTTCTGTCAAGTTTGCAGCCAGGTAGAAGAAGAAAGCAGATTTTCAAGGAGGTAATTACCACGCAAAAATTGTTTCAGAAAGAGAAAGGAAAAAGTTTTATCCACTGAAAAGACTTTCTAGTGCATGGTTTATTATTGAGAAGCTTACTTCTTTATTGTAAGTAGCAATGATTATTTTAGATGCATTAAGATCTTTGATCTCAGCAGATGACAGTAAAGTTCATAGTTATGAACTTAAAGAAAAAAACAGCAAGAACAAAATAAACTTTGCAGCTCTTAAAAAGAGAATTAAATTAATCTTTAGTCTGGAGTGCTAGATCCAGGCTCAGACAGCATTTCAGCAGATCTCGACAGCTTTAAATCCCAAAAATCTTTAATAGGAACTTTTGTGATTTGTTAAGAAGATACAGGCTACAACATGTAGTTAAGTATTCTGTTGAGCAACCACCTTCATCCTCGAGTTTCCCCACTTTTCGTCTTATTGCTGTTTGTGTTTTTAAGCCACAATAAAATATTTTTATATTTTTAGATATCAGGTGAAAAATCCCCGCGTTTAGCTCACATAAAAACAGAAAAATCTGACCCCAGATCCAATCCATATATAGTGTTCTTGGACCTCACATCCTCTTGTTTTCTTAAAATTGGATGAAAAACAGAAAAATTAAGCTTTAAATGGAAATACATTTGCAAACTCAAGTAGAAAGCCGCTTCTGCCATTCTGTAATCACTTCTCAGTCTGTATGTTATTACTGCTATTGAAATAGATGGCAAGAATACAACACTAAGGCTCTGCACATGATTAACTTTTTATTCTTCCTGTAACTTGCTATAAACCTCAAATGAACTTGCAGGTTGGCAATAGCATGTCAAAAGCTAGATGCCAAACATTATGAGACATTTTTTCCAAATATCATCACCTTCCTCGGATGTGCTTACCCTTCCCTCTCCCCCTCCTCTTTTCTCCCTCTGTCCTCCAATAGCTGTTATAGCTGGTCAGATGTTTCATTTGTATTTGGGACTTAAATCTTTCAAAAGGTCTCGATCCTAGACATAAAATGCTCCATGAAGAGATTTTTCCGCCTTTCAGCTCCAGCCTTGTTATTTCTGCTGAGAAATGCTGCAGAAAAGATATCATTATTCCAATTGGCCTGTCAACAAAGACCCAGATTGGGCTCACCTACCCATTTTCCGTAGGTCCCAGGAGAATAATCATGTCACAGAGTAACTACACACCTTCAGCCACTGCTTTCTGTGCCATATTAGCAAGTAACACTGGAGATTCAATGTCCAAGAAATCAGCCTGGTTGGCTGCCTGGTCCTGCAGGAAGCTTTTCAGTTCTCAGGGTCATGAGCCACATATGGCAACCAGAACAGCAACCCTCCTCAGATTTTGTGAACTTACTCAATGGAATGTCCAAAGGTTGTTGCTAAAGGCCATATTTTACAGAAATACCAAAAAAATTAAAATACCTGCAAAGGGTCTGCCCAGTATGAGACTCAGAGATAAAAGCTTGACAAGATTTTCTACAAAGAGCCAGCTTTAAGACAATAAGGCAAGAGATGCCTAAGAACTAAGCTCCTTCAGGCAGCAGCCAACCCAGGTACAGGTCAGATGAAGAGTGGGAGCTCAACTTTGCTGAAATCCCACAGGTCTACTGCCAGCATTGTCCCTGACTATATCTTTTGGGGATCAGATCTGATCTCTGAGTAATGAAAACAAGCTGGTGCCTTTGGGGGTTGTTTTTCAGGGCTTTTTTATTTCTTAGGAGGAAGGAACATGGTTTGGCCAAATCATCTTCTTGTTAACGTGCTTTCATTTGTTGAGATCATTCCCATTACACCCAGCAGGTGAAAAATGAATGCACTTGCACAGCAGCGTGAGATGAAATCTTGATAGCATACTGAAACAGCTAGACATTTCAATTCTTTGCTGATAAATTTGCTCCTTTGAAAATGTGTACCATACTTCAAAAATATCAACGTGATGCCTCAGTGAACATCCCTTTATTGAAAACCAGAGTAACGATACAGTTTTGGTCACAAACAAATGGCCTGACAAAGTCCAGATACAGACAGTCAAGGTCCTGTTCTGCCTTCACATTCACAAGACCGATTACAGTGGAAGTAGCCTCCCAGGCACCTCAGGGAATAATTGGCCTTTAATTTATAAAACCTTTAGGTCCATTTTGTACTGATGATGAAAGCTTTCCTCTTTTTCTGCTATCAACACTATTTGCTATCTATGTAGCTCTTGTGAACATTATAACATTTTACACAGAAAGGGGGATAGCTCTATCTGCATTACTAGAAATGAGGGGAAAAAAGAAAAATACTGAAAAATAAACTGACATGCTCAAAGGTCTTGGCAGTTGCAGAGAATACTAGCTCTCAGACATCCAGTCCACTGTCCTCTAGCTATTCAAGCTACCCCAATGTTGCTAGATACATTGGAAATTGTACACTGATAATGAGGAAAGAAAGAAAAAAAGCACTGAAAAAGAACACATAAGTCAGAGAAAGTGTTAGAACAGCAGGATTGAAAGACACAACTGGTGACATGGGAAAAAGGGAGTCTGAGCAGCAACACAAAAATGAAGAGAAGATATCAGAAAGGAAGAGAAGAAACACCAACAGACAGTACTATCAAGTAGCAAAGCAGGAATTTTGTTTTGCAAAACCAAGCACATGTAAATCAAGAGAAGACATTTAAATGAGGTGTGACAGCTTGAATTTTCAGGTACTAAAGATAGAAAAATTATTCAAGTTGTGTAATTGTTACATTGTTATACCTTTATTTGGCATCCTGGAGTCAAAATTTGCTCTGAAAGGCCTTGCCTTTACAGTTTTCTGTTTTCATTTTACTTGTGGTTCTTCTTTCGGGGGTTTGCATGTGCAAATGGCATAACCAAGTACTAAATCCAAGCCACAACTTCATTTCCTAGTTTCCCTGGAGTCCAAAAACCAGGACCAGAATATTTTCTTCTGAGAGACTGTTCCATAACCCAAGGTTAGAAGGCTGGCCAATACTTTTATTACCTCCTAAGACCCCCCACTGTCTGACCAAAGGCCTTGGAAGGCATTTCTGACAGCTGGCATTGAGTTTAGCATCCTGCAGATCTTGCAAGACGTCTACTGGCATCCCACTAATGCCACCCCACTGGTGCCTAGGGGCTGCGGCAGCCCACCGCTCCGGTCAGGCTCCTGTGGAGTGGTGGCTGTGCCCTCTCTCTGCTGACCTTCAGAGGTGGCTGCAGTGCATGACCTTCCTTGAGCAAAAGTCCTGCTACCGTGACTGTGGCTAGAGGGGGGTGATTGTTCTCCGAAGTTTTTCAGCTCCTGTTCAAATCAGTGAGTCTTGTGTGAGCGAGGCTCCTTCCCCTACACCTAAGCGCTCTGAAAAACAGAAAACAGATGACTGGGTGAAACATCATATGGGATATTAATAATGTCATTTCCAGGCTTTTAAGGTTACTAAGACTTCAGCCATGCAGGGTGTTTGTTATGTTACTGTTCCCCATTAGTTTGCATATACAAACTGGTAGAAAAAAGAAGTATATTACATTGGAATGATTAATTATAGTTACATATAACATGTTGTATCTCAAGAAAAAGAATATTGGCATTCCTGTTTGAATGGATCCCTTCTAAGTTTCAGAATATAGACTAATTATGAATATCATATATATATCTATGTGATGTATAAAACACCATATGCTGGAGAAATGACAGGAACTCTACAGTTATAGCATAAAACTGAATTAAACTGTAAGGAAGGAGTCTACACCTGCACAGGTCACTGTGGAAAGAATAACAAATCTGAAAGGGCAGCAAACGACACAAAATTAAAAGCTTTATCCTTGATACTTATGAAAATATCACTGTTCACAGAATAAAAGGAGGATGGATTCAAAAATGTGTATAAAGTAAGTAACAATTTTAAAAGTGTGATGAGAGAGAACATATTTTGTATTTTTTCCTAATTTTCGGTACCATTTCACATCACAAAGGTCTGTTAGGCTGCTTTGATGACCATCTATGTAAAAATTTAGCTTCAAATGATGCCTGAATTTTAGACATGCACTATGAGAGGGAAAGATTATGACACAGTAATAGTCATCCATATTTGAATTTATTTTGAACTGTTTCTCACATGTGCAATGATGAAAGCAAGCTTATGTCACATTTGCAAATATGAACCAAATAGTTTGACTTGAGGAATCAGATTATGGTTGTCATTGATTTTTAATTCTGCAAACAAAACCTGGCAAGAGGCACTAACAGGAAGTATAGATTTTAATTTTAAGGACCTCCACAAAAAAAAAAAAAAAGAAAAAAGAAAAGAGGGGGGCCAGTTGTAATACTTGTGCTTACAGGTGTAAGTGGTAGTGGTATTCTATTCTCTTGCTGCTACCTGTTAAAAAGTAACACAGGTTTGTCTTTTAGCAGGAAAACACTTCAGAAGTATCCTTATGAAAATTAGATGTAAATTAATAAATAAACAGGAAAAAAAAAAGATAAATTGAAAGAAAAGGAATACCTGCTAAAGCTGGGCTGCTCAATAGTTTTATGGCAGAGTTCTCCAGCTATTAGCTGCTCTATCACAAAATATGTTCCTGTTAAAACCACAAAATTTAACACATTAATAAAACCAGCTAATCAATACAGCAGTACCAGCAGCTGGCTATCTGTAAAGTTTAACACTTTATCATAATTAAGTCAGGAAAAGCTGACAAATACAAGTGTAAGAAATCACATGAAGACAATGCAGGAAGTAACCAAACACCCTTAAATCATCGATTTCGTCAAGTCTGGCACTGGCTTCAGTTACTTCTGTTTAAGTTCACTTGGAATAACAATTAAACCCCAACACCTACCTTTTCCAATTATCAAATTAAGATTTAAGTCAAATCAATGAAAGCAACAATAGTTTAATGATATTAAACCACATGAAATACAAAATGAGGAAGTGCGTGTGTGCAGATAACCTCTTGGGTGTCACACATTAAATGAATTAATAAAATAAAAATAGTGGTGCATTTTCTTTCCCATGAAATATTATGCTGCTATCAGAGCAGCCACTGCTGGTTGGTAGATGGGTATATGGAAAACAGAGAATTTATAGCCTTGGATATAATTTATTTTCCTAGGGCACCAGGTGCTTTAAATGCCACCAGAAGGATGCTCTAGGCAGTGCCATGCTGTCCAACATGGCTTGGCATAGATTAGCTCAAAACCTTTGTGTCTTTGCAGACTTTGATTAAGGGCCAGTGTTAGAACTCCTATGGGTTTTTACTTGATCCAGTGTAGCATAGGGATTTTTTTTTTTCCATCACAGCTGCCAAAAATATGTCAGTTAAGATAATTACATTTCAATTTAAATTGTTAATTTAATGGAAAATTTTAAATCAGGATGTAGGGAAGGATATGTACTTCCAATCCTATCCCACAACAGTACTTTTTGTCTGTTGCAGATGATTTAAGGGCCCAGTTCCACGTTTTTGGCTCTCACTGAGACCAGAGAGTTTTAAGGACTCTCTATAGTTTTGCAGGATTGTCTCTTCAATCTATTTTAAGCCTTCAGACCTCACCTTGATTTAGTTTCATCCATCTACTCTTTGCTGTTTCATTAACTACCTGCCTTTATGAGTTCCAATACATGTAAGAAACAAATTCTTCCTAAAGATATTTGCTCACTTTTGGGAGGACAAGTAGAACCCAAGATATTCTGTCTGCCACTTCTCTGTTGTTTTGATTATTTGTTTCAGGGCTGACACAGAAGCCTGGCAGTCGCAACATACTGTAAGGGGAATAATTTTCCTTTGTTTAGTGTGCACTGTGTACCGTCATTTACATAATAAAATCCTCACACAAATAACAGATGGTGAAGAGGCACTCATGTTGCCACATGTTGGAAGCATGATACAGTTCCTTGATGAACTCGTTTCTCTTACTTTTGCTTACAGATGTCTACCAGCTATTAAACCTTGGGGGTTAGTTAGCTGGTGAAAGGTTTAAAGACAGGCAAAAGTTTGTCTACAGAATTTTCCTGCGTCCAGGAGGAGCAAATGTTATACCCTGATAGAAATGCACAATCCCCTGAAAATGACTTCTACCACCAAGAAAAGTAAATAATAATCTATATTTTCAACCCTCACCGGGCTGAAATAGTTCACTGTAGAAGACAGGAAATGCCAATATTCCACTGAGTCTGAGCTGTTTTGTCTCTTTTGGAATCCTTTCCCAAGCAGAAGCCGGGGACAGAGCAAGCTATGGTAATGAAGTATCAGTTCTTGGATGCATTACCATTAATTCTGTGTGCAAATTAAGTGCCGGAAAACAAACGTCTGTCACATGGAATAACAGCCATACAGCCTGTGTACAGTGCAATGAAATAAGATCACACTACACTCCCTAATTAGAGTTAATGGATCTGCTTCTGATCCCATTTACACTGATTTTACGATCATGTAATCCATACCATCATCTCCAGTGGATTCTTTTTTCTTTAAAAAGAATCAGTCCACATGACAGAGAGGGTATTCAAATGAGTGGTCATTTAGTTAATTCTAAATGTTGTTCCTTAGATGCACCTTTATATATTGCTTTCAGAGCTGGACTGCTGCAGTTTCAACGCAGGGGCTAGGATGGGGGAGACAGGCAAGACTATAGGCCTGTTTTGTTACTTCTGTTTTACCTGAATTGCGGCATTTTGTACAGCTGTGGCGGCAGAGCAACTACGTAAAACAGCTAGATCCCTTAACATCTACAGGAAAAGAAAGAAGTAATTTGATGTGATGTAGGTTACATCACAACTTTGTTCTTATCATGTTTACACACTTTGGTCTGTGCGCATTACCATATCAATGTTTATGAATGCTGAGCAGACCTACATCCAGCTCATTTACCTTCCTGCGTGCTGGAAATTTGGCCCATGGACTCCAGAAATCTGTTTACCGGTTCAACAGTATATGTTTGTTCATATTTACCAACACTACAGATTGAGAGGGCAGCTTCCACTTTATGAACACCAACATAGCGTTCAAAATAGTGAATATTTCTCCCTCTGGCTCTGCTGATGGGCAGGCAGGGCAAGAGAGGTGGCTTTCAGTTGTGGGTCTGCTTATGAGCTCCCCCATGTCAAGGAAGTCTGGGGGTCATGCTGCAGTGCCAGCAGTGGGAGCCTTATGTGCCCAGGCTGAGTGGAAGCATGTGAAGGCACCTTGTGAAGGCCGGCTCCGTGGGAAGTGTGACCGAGGGAACAGGCAGGTGACTAGCCTTGGTTACAGGTACAGTGGTACTCACCAAGCACCTCTGCACATCAAGGTGAACCTTTATCATATCCCCATTTTCTTTGGAAACTCACATGCCTCGCAGCCCTAAATCACCAACCCTGAAGCTGCTAAGGTTGGTTCAAAGCAGAGGTGGCATACGCAAAGCCTTTCTAGGCAAGAAACTCTGCTGCTGCAACCTCCTGCTCCCATCCCACCGTTTATAATGACTATATTGTAAATTTCTGTCTGTTTCATGTCTGCCCCAATAAAAGCTACAGACGTAAAAAGTCTATGTAATAGAGCTGTTAATTAGGTGGCACTTTCTTCAAGTAGATACATATGTACACAAGAACTCCACTCTCTAAAAAAATTTAAAAAAATCCCAGACCAAACTGAGCCCCAGACTTTAAGTTCTGCATGAAAAAGAAAAGTACACTATGATGGTTTTGAGCTCTCATCCAGACTGTATACCTCACGTGAATATTTTTTTATGTTTGGTTAGCTCTGATTAACTTGTTTGGGGTTTGTGGTTTTTCGGTTGTTGGGTTTTGTTTTGGTTTTGCGTTTTTGCCACATAAGCCTTTCCACAAGGAAAGAATATTTTGAATTGCCAGATTTTTAGCTAGCACAGTTTAACACAAAATTGCAGGTCTGATTATCCCATAGCATGGAGCCCTGGTGATCTGAAGTCCTTAGAATCCAGGAAGTACATGGTTATTTTTACTGTCAGTAGCTGACATGTTGGCTGAAGCTATCACTGACTGTGTTCTGAAATTCGCCTCCCCAAATATTTGTCCTAGTACCTAAAGATCACTTTGGAGAATGTGCGTGTATTCATCCCTTACCACTAGATGATTGACTCTGTAAAGTCGTCTCCCAAAGTGAGACACTCCTGCTTCAGGTTTTCCCCAACATGTTGCTGGATGCAAAATTCCCCCTTCTTCCAGAAACTCCCACATTAAAAGTGACTTGTTACTTTTCAGATATCTTGGAACGACACAGTAGGCTGCTGTGTTTCAAAACCATCATACCCCAGAGGAATATCATGCATATGATTAATGCACTCGCATTGACTAGCTAATTTGAAATCATCCATTTCTCATGTCATAACATAAAAGCAAATAGAGCACATCCAGACCCACACACTTACAAGGTTACATAAAGATACAAGAAACAAAAACAAAATAAATTTCCTTCATATATTTTACATCAAGGTCAAATCCAAAAGGCATCTCTCTCTCTAGACATGCTTTACCTGACACTGATGATGTCACCAGGAATTTACTACTCCTTATCCAGTTTTCACATCTGCAGGTTATATTCACAGAAGGGAATATTATATTCCATGCGGGGAATCCCACTGGTTTTTCTTCAGTTAGGGAGACAGTGTCCCTTTCTTACCTTTCTCCAACTTCTCTCCTTCACCATTCCCCAAATCAAACAAATCCAGAAACCTGAAGATTGAGAAGGGCTGAAAAATGTCACCTGGGTGATTTCCTTGGGGAACTTGAAATCGGATTTTGATTGTCCGACTGACAATAAAAATACATTCTTTTCATTTCTGCTTGTTCTGCATTAATTAGAGCTCCATAGATACAGCTATCCATCATACATTTTAACTGTGACAAGTACAGTTCTTAAGTACAATAAGCATATAAGATTACTAATGTTCATCAAACAAACAACACTAGGACTAGAGCATAGATGTAAGACACTACATAATATGGATGTGGTTCTCAAGCTACAGCTAACATACATGTTAAAGTTAAACCCCTACCACAGCTCTAGTCAAATAAAAATAATATGCTTGAATAATTTAAATCAAAAGTGACCAAGATTTCTAGTTGACCAATTTGGATTTCTCCAGTTAGAGATTACATAAATATCAGTAGTTTGTTCATAAATAAAACTCAAGAAATTTACTTTACTATTGTGCATAGAACAGAACTGAAGCATCAGGATTACAATCTGAATAGCTGAGAACTGTATTTAAGTATCTTGTCTTACCATAGTCTCAATATTGACATACAACATTGACTGAGAAATCAAATGTCTATGTACCTTCCGTAGATAAGATATATCTCTCTTTTGCACTAGAGCTAAGAAACACAAAAGCATGATGAGTACAAGCAGAGAACAAGCATACCGTGCTATCCTGATGTTCACTCAGGATTTAAACAACTTTGAGGTTTTTAAGAAAATAATTGACAGAAAAAAGGGATTTAAAGCAACGGTAATGAGTTAACACTAGGCAAAAAGGGTCAGTTGTTTAGATAAACACATTGACCTGAAAAGGAGTTGGTTCAAGCAGCTGAAAAATTTACCCTCATTGTCACTTTTATTATCAGAAACACCGTTAATAATACCTTTTTCATTATATATTGTATTTCTAGTTCTAGACATCCAGAAAAAACGAAAATTAAAAAACCCCAACTTTCTCTTAACAGATTATCTAATTTTATAGGAATTAGCACACTTGATAGGCCAGTTTACAGTTGGCATTAAAGGCTGCTTCTGTTAGCAGAAGGCAGTGCATTGTCCTGCACCACATGACTATGGCTGCATCTGTCAAGTTAACTCTTTGTTGCCAAAAAGCCCATTACAACGTCAGCCATGTATCAGCCCCTTTATTATCCTTTTTATTCTTCTTCTGAGATGTTATCTCTTTTACTGTTGTTTTTTAGGTTTTTTTCCCTTTTTCCTCATTCTTTTTCAGCTCCACAAACCTGCTTTACTACTGAAAGTTTAATTTTTTTTCATAGATGCCCTAAATTCTTATTACCTCCTTTTAAGAGCCCTAACTAATACTGTCTCAAACAGACAAATAAAAGCTTCTCATTAGTCTCAGTTTTAATGGTTTTCTTATCATTGCCTTGAATTCAAATTCAGATTTGTTTTTCTCCTAGGGGTGGATACTCACTGTCAAGGACTCCTCAGCTTCAGCAGGTCTCTGACAACACAGAGCAATGAAACTCCAATATTTTGTTATCATCCATTTGTAATTTCTCTTAAGTTTTTATTGCAACCCCCAACCACATGGATCTCTTCTTACAAGCAATTATTTCTCCTAAACCTGATTTGTAATACTTCTAGTTCTAGATAATTTTCGTTGCCTACAAACCTGTATTGCTATGTGACGCGATAAAGAATGAAACAATTTTAAATGTTAGTTTATTGGAAACACAAGTGCACTGATGTGTCCACTGGAATTTCCTTTCTTTTGACACTGACACATCTTTTGTACTTGTACATAGGGTTTAAAAGTCTTCAGTGCCAGTAAAGTATAAATCACATACAAGAATTCCATGCTGGTTGCCTTTTCAGTTCACTTTTTATTCTCCCATTCTTGTTGTCCAGAGAGATCAGAAATAGCTGCAAACAATCCTCTTGCAGCCTTCCAAAAGCTCTTATTCTGGGATAGCTGCAGCACCTCTCTAAAAGCAGGGAGTAGTCTCAGTTCAGAATAAATTATGGCGATGTCCATGTTTATGTCTAATCCTTCTTGTAAGCTAATGGAATTTTTTTTGGGGGGGAGGGCATCTGATGGTATTTAGAAATATTAAAGGACAAAAAATCTCAGTACTATTTGACCTATAAACAGCTCATTTATCTGCTGGAAGTTTTGGCTCATTGATTTCTACTGTCGCTCTTTTGTACTAGCTAATAAGCAGCTCGTTACCTTTTCCCTCCAGTTATAGAAGACTCCGGAGAGGTATTCGCTAAAGACACGGGGGAAATAGGACAATGGGAGGGAAGTGCAAGCACTCTAAAAACCATGAAAAGGTGTTCCAAATATAGTCCCTTTTTGCTTTGCTTGACTGTTATCCATTAGCACTTATATCTGAGTAATAGCAGTGTCCTAACAAAGTTGAGTGGTCTTCATGCTAACAAAACAGAATGCCTGACCTGATACCTAAAGACCTCATAAAATTAGAAGATAGGCTAACTTTTCTTTTTTTTCAGTCCTAACACATTTTGCATAGATCACACATTTAACTCAGACATCCAGAAACCAGGGTCATAACCTCAAGTCCATCATGTCTACTTCACTGCCTACTCTTTCTTCTAAATATTTTTTATACCTTTTCCGTCTCCAATTGCTGAGCAATTATTTGAATAGCCTCTTCTCCTCTATCAAGTAACTTGCAATTCCCTTTTCAAACCACAAATTGACAATCACTAAATGAAACTATGTCAACATAGGTAGTTTTCTGTATCATAGCTTTGATTATACACAAGATGATGGGGTTCTTGTCCTTTCCCCCATCCCCTTGAAGCAGCGATTGGTCTTCTTTCATAAAACATAAAACCCAGCTGAATAACAGAAAGTAACGTATTCACAGAGAGCTTAAAAACAACAAAAAAATTATATTCCAGAGTATGTATTTACAATTTAACTTTGGCATTTTCATCTTAACTAATTCCCTTCATTTACCTGTTTCATATATCTCAAGTCTCCAATGAGACAGCAGAATGTGACTATGACTATTTTCCTTCCTATTTAAAGTTACTTTAACATACTTTCCTGAATGAGTAACTTTACTGAATATGGAGTTACTATTCTTGCCCTTTTCAATCTTTATAAATACTAAAAGCCACTAATTCCTACCAAGCTACTAAAAATTCAGGATGACCGGACTGTCAGTGAATCAGGTCATTCAATTTTCATTCCTCATAGCAATAAAACCTGACCATTGCCTTCCTCCAATCCTAACAGGCAGTTTCCTTTTCGTGGTAGTGAATGGAGGAATTTTATTTTTTTGTAGCACAAGATTCACAATATTGAATCAATTAATATGTGATGATACGTTGTTATTGAGTATTAGCACATCGTTACTGGCAAAGAGCAAATACTTTCCAAGCAATTTTGAAAACATAGGTCTCTACATTCACAAACTGCATGCATTCCCAGCCACCTACCTTCCCTCTAAATCAGCAAGATGTACTACCCAAGGTGCAAATCATTAAAAGCAGTACTAAAAGAACAGACAAGTAGTATCACAGGCAGTAGATAGTTATGGTACATATGAGACTTGTCAAAGTAACGGGATCCAACTTTTTGAGATACATTTATCCACCAAAATAACCTGCAGAGGGAAAAACCCAGCAGTTAAAGATTCTCATTTTAAGGTCTGCATCCTTATGCACCTAAATCTTTAAAATCTGCTTCAGGCATTTCCTTATCCTGTAGGCACATAAAGTCCCCTCATAGTTAAGCTTCCATCAACAGGGCTGATGCATTCAGATTTCCTTTGTAATGTGCACACAGAGGTACCTAACTCCTGATGCTCAACGTGCATACTTCAGCTTTCACCAATGCTCTTAATCTTTCCTGTTCAGCTCTGTCTAAAACACAGAAATACATGAAGCAAAAGCTCGCTGCTGAGGGCATTCTCCCAGGAGACCAGGATCTAGTCCTATTTTAGTGAATGCATGCAAAGAGAAAGCTTCAAAATGGGAAATCAAATGGTTATTGCTGGCAGACACCTTCACAGTCTCATAGGCACAGGAGATAAAAATGGATCCAGGGAAGAAAGTGATTAAGTCTGGATCCTTCTCTCTCTATCTGTGGGCTAGCCTATAAATTGAATCTAAATTATAAGTCAGGAAAGTCATATCTTCGCTCCCTCCACAGACGATTACGAAAGACTGGCTGAAGTAAGTAAATGAAGACAATGGTTGCTGAAGGGGTGCATCTCACAAGTAAGCCTTAACACTTAGCAGACTCCTGGCATTGTCACTCCAAACCTAAACTGTTGACTGGAGGATCTTTACGGCTCTATTCCTCTGTGATTTTTGGCAAGCTGTCTAGAAATTTTATTGTAGAGTAGAGAATTAAACCTTGACATGCAACATTCTGGCCTTGCCAGTTAACTATGCCTGTCTGCATATTAAACAGTCACATGCTACTGAAACGCAACTCGCTCTTACCTCCTGTTCCCAGCAAAGATAGCAAACACCAACGCAGTACGGTACAAACGATAAGGCTGGTGCCTAAGCTTGGCTTATAGCTCACACACAGGTCTATGACAGCACTAAATCAGAGTAAACCTGTTTAAACTGTATTTGCTTCAGTGACAGTAACTCCAAAGTGTCCTGACCCTTGACTGACTTGTGCTGAGTGAGGTATGAGGATGCTTACAGACCAGGTTGCCTGGGACTGCAGGTGATTCTGCAGCAATTTAACTATATGGAGAGCCAGTGATTTCCAGTTAAAAAATATCTCCACCTTGTTCTTTGAAAGAAGCAAAATACCCACTTATTAGTAAAACTTACAAAAGTTTTAGTTAGGTCTTCATACACTCCTTATTTTGGTGCCTCCTTTCAGATATTTACAGATGTTGCAATAATGCCTCACCAGACTTGTAAAAATAAACTAAACTTAAATAAACTTGGAGGGGAAGAGTCGCCCTTCATCCATGTCCCACTCCCCCCAATCCTGAGAAAAGACTAAAGAATTTGCATAAGTGGTTTCAAAAGGAAAGTCCAAAGGTGTGCAAGTGCTGATCTGGGCTTCCAGCACTGTGCTTCCAGAACTTCTGTAGGAGTTTGGCTGCTTGGACAGCCTGCAAGCACCCTGAGGCACATTCAGACACTGTCAACACCATCCTCATGCATCCATCCTCCTCCTCGCTTATCCTCTGAGATGATAGGTTGGGACAGTACCAAGCATGCATTTAGCCATGCTAACGCTTTGCCTCCCATGGTCTTCTTCCACGAGTTGAATTCCCATGTTTAAACATTCAACACTCATGCACTGGACTAATCTTACTATCAATATGTTAAAAAAATTGAAACAGGCATTGGGCTGTTTCTATATAGCCAAAAAAATACTAATCAGGTAATACTAGCTCAGTCCAATTATATCTCTAACCATTTTGCACAGCTACATGATAGTAGAAAACAAAACACTTGTGCATTCTCTCCCCAGGAGGCCTCTAATTGTTCAAGAAAATGGAGGTAAGAAAATGCAGTTACAAAAAAAGCTTTGCCCCACTGTACCGTGGAGAGATATGACCTATCAAATACGGCACCAGTCTAGGCCATAGGAAACTTTGGTCCAATTTCCAGCTGTGTTAGGGCTCCAATACACAGCCTTGAATAAATGATGCCTGTGCGTTGGCTTTCTCCACCTTGAAAGGGATTTTGGTTGTTCTCTGTTTTATCTTGTAAAGCACTAAGTTCTACAGTCACAAGAGGAAGGTATTATTATGTTTCACAACTTTATCTCGACTATCTGAAAATGTACTCTTCCATGCCAGTGGCGCTGCTATTTGGTTGTTTATCATGTACTTTTCCATCATCCAACAACAGATGTACTTTCTGGATAGTCTTCAAGATTGTTTTACAGAGCACTTGAGACTATTTTGTTTTAATTTTATTTCTTTTGTTGCTTATATTCTTTAAGCATTTTATCCTCAGGGATTTGGCTAAGCTATGACCATTAAAAAATTATACAGCAATATGTAGTTTCTGTTTTCCATTTACGTTAACTTTTGCACAAATAAATCTCAAAGGATTGAATATACCTTCTCCACTTTTCTGATTCTCTCCCCATGAATGCTGCTTTCTGTCTGGGCAACGTCCCTTCCCTTTGTAGAACAGTTATTAAAGCCAAATGTTGCTTGAAATATGGATTATATTTGCCTTGCTCCTAGAATTAAGAGCATACTGATTTCCTTACCTTCCTGTTTGTCCAAATTCTGTCATCAGGCTTACATAAACAAGTCAGGCAGTCTTTCTTGCGACCAAGGAGATGATGACAGGAAGAAAACAGATCAGAATGAAAGCTGCAGAAAATGTGACCTATTCCAAAAAACCAGTGAATTTCTCTAGTCTCCATTCCAGAGAGGCCCAGACTGCTAAAATAAACTTAATCTATCAAAAGCGTGTTTAATCCAGGTCATGACCTTGTTTTCTGTTCCCATCCCCTGTCCTTTACTGTTATTAAAGCCACAGCATTTCAGAAATGACACATTTTTACATTTTAGATTTGACTCAGACTCTAGAAGGCTATGGAAAAGTTGAAACCAATCACAACTTGCAAAGAAAGAGTCTATGATCAGCTGCAGCAAAAGGAAACAAAAGGATTACAAAATTGCTTCAAAACAGTGTCATAAAGTCACTACAACAGAGACTTTCAAAACGGTGCTGGAGTTGCAACTGTGCAGATCCCATTACATTTTATAGGGGCTGTATATCTATGTTGCCTAAGTTGTTCTGAAAAACCTCAGCCTGCATGCCTAATACCAATGACATAACACTTTGAATTTATTGCTTAATTTAGACTCACTCTGTCCACTAAAGAATTCTCAAATTCTAAAAATTTGGAGTAGCTTCAGTTACCAATCTTCATACAGAAATAAAATCCTATTTCAGAAACAATTCCTTCTTTTCCTTGAGTATTAAGCATAGACCCAGAAAGAGGGTTAAGATATGATGTGCTCTGACATATTGGGTCTACAAGCAGTTTTTATGCAGTTGAAAGTAGGATAAGAGTCAGCCTGGGAGTATTTAGGTAAGCCCAAGAAGCAACACTGGCAAGGAAATGAAGAAATCTAACCTGTTCCTATTCATCACAGTTATTTCTGACACACAGACTCAACCTAAAGAACTTTGAGAAGCTCTAAAAATATAATTATCTACAATTCTTCCTTTGTAAAACTGGTATTTTACAGAATGTGGAACCACTAAGGAAAATTTTATATTACATTACCCCAACNAATGGAGGTCAAGTTCTTCCCTCTCTGAACCTCAGTCCTGGTACTGAATTAACAATTATTTCAGCTAAATTGCATTTCTAGGAGTTACTTTCAGGTAACAGATACTTTACTTTTATTATTCCACCTGAGGGTTTAAATGGCCACAAAAGCTAGCCAAAATAAAAAGAAAAGGTCAACCTTCCCAGTAGGGCCAAAAAAAGGTTTTTTCTCCCTATAGTCAGTCCCTTAGCAAACGACTGAGAACTTTTATGAGTATTTCACAAATCGGCTAGTTGTTTCTCCCAGCCCTGCACAAACAAGATTCCCAGGACCCATCATCATGGGATCATCACTTTGCAGGACTGATAAAAAATACCTGCAATCCCCAACAGACGGAAAAACACAACACCTAATAAAACCAACTAGTTAGATCTTGGCTGAACATTGCTTACACAGGTAAGGATACAAACGGGCACTATAATGCGTTATTATGCCATTCTGCACAAAGCCCCGAATTCGCTTAAACAGGTATATCTTTCAGAAGGCTTGTGTATTTTAACCACAGCTACAGCAATTATTTGTTAGTATGTATACCTCATACAATACTAAGTAAAATCTTTAATGCCGAGTAGCATACCTATTAATAATTAACTTCTAGAATGATGGCAGATTCAAATCCTGGTTTTCAAAAGAATGCATATTTTCTATAGGAGATCATGCGCAAAATTAATTTTCAGGACCTATGCACTGGTATAAGCCCTCCTCGCTATCTTACAAAAGGACAGAATTAGGACAAGACTTGCAAAAGTTACAAAATTAGTTAACTGTTATGATTTAAGGAACTACTGGTACTACCAATAATGCAGGAGAGAGGAATTTCACTGTAATCTCAAAGATATAATTAGATTGCACCAACATATTCCAGACTAAAACCCTCACAGAATATGACAGGAAAGAGTACACATGCATGTTTATTTTCTGATCAGTTGAATTAATGACTAACACATACAAAGAGCTCTTAAATTTTCACATCAAGAACAAGCTTCCATAACTATGAAAGCAGAGAACATGGATACAAGATTTCTCTCATTCAAGGCATTCGAAAGGGAGTTCATGAGAAAAAAATAATATTGGCGAGTGTCAGTTCAGCAGCAGCTCCCTGCCACTATTTGTAACAAACCCTCTAATATATTCATGTTTTTCCTCACCTTCAGGACTACACACACTTTTTCCCTGAAGTCACATCTACACAGATGAGAATTCAAAGCTTCACTTACTGCATGCCCTGACCTACATTTCTATCCGCTGGTTCCCAACATCCAAAGAGAGTCCTGGCAAACAACTGGCCAGAACATGAGCTAATAAGCCTGTTAAGTTTATTGCCTGGGATCCACCACTGAAACTAGCTGTCAGAAGCAAAGAAATAACAACCTGTGAGAAGGCGGTGAAACAGTGGCAAAAGCCTAGGGCTGGGTGAGTGAAGTGAGGAAGCGGCATTAGGGGGAGACCCACACACTAGGAGAAGGATTTGGCATCTTGAAATAAAAATGTCTCAAAAAATACAGAGAGACTCCATATTAATTCCTCCTAATTAATTCTCACAGGCTCTGCCTCATCTCATTTTTTCTATGTAAGAATTTAGCATTTTGTAAATTTATATCAAAAATTATATTAACTGACATTTTTAGGTGTTCACTGCACCATTCTCAATTCGGTGTAATGTAGGTCTGCTTCTGTGTACATATAGACAATACCATTGGAATGAAACATGACGTGTCAAACACTATTTAAAACATACATATAAAAATTCTCTTCTTTCTTCCCCATTCACCTCCCTTTTCCTTGTCAGCCATCTTCTTTTGCCTCTCTTTGCTTTTCGGAAGTCTTCACCTCCTGTTTCCCTTCGCTAGTTTTTGTCAGCCTTTTCTCTTCCCTCCCTCTCCCAAGTCTTTTATTCACTCTTACTCTCCTCTTTTGCCTTTCAAATTTGCTTTTGGCTAATGTGTTCTCAGCACTATTTGAATAAATACAAGCTGAATGGATACCACAGGCACTAGTCACTCCTATTCTGCTGCAGTAAACAATACTTTGCTTTTTCATTGCTGCTGCCTGCAACAATGTATTGTGCTCAGATTATACTCACTTCATGTATAT
The DNA here is from genome assembly GCA_013397275.1 of Burhinus bistriatus. Taxonomy (NCBI): domain Eukaryota; kingdom Metazoa; phylum Chordata; class Aves; order Charadriiformes; family Burhinidae; genus Burhinus; species Burhinus bistriatus. The sequence goes on from VYXH01001743.1 coordinate 119,129, forward strand.
ATATTGTTTCAGTTAATAGAAAGCAATTTAATATTGACTGCAGAAGCCTCAAAGGAATTTTCATGGAAAAAACATAAAACCTGTCGAACAGGGTAGAGAATAAAAAAAGAAAATGACCTGGTCTCATAACTGTACACATTGCATGTATACATGAAATAAAAGATTATAATTTTAATAGCTCAGACATACAAAGAATGGGGCAAAGGATTGTTATTCCATATATGCTAAAGGCTAAATTTCCTAATGAAATCAGCTCCTATTTCACCAATTAAATTAAGGAACAGTCCTAGTATCCTGATACAAGCCTCCCTTTCCCCAAAGCCTCTGTTGTCGCAGTCTTGCCCTTCCTTCTCTACTGGCCCCAGAGCAAGGAGGAGGAGGAGGATGACAAGGAGAGGGAAAAACACAGCAGTGCCACTGTTGGTCTGTCCAGAGGGGCAGGAGCTTCACAGAAACAGTTTTTTTCTGGGCACAGATAAAGCTAGCATAATCCAGACCTTAAATTATGAAAACAATATTTAAAATAATTAACAAAATTTCCTGTTTCATGTGTGTTTGGGAAAATGGGGAAGGAAACACTCCAATCAATCTGTTATCAATTACAGGACTGTTAAGTCTATGAATACTGGGCTAAATCCATCCAGGGGATAACTTCGCCATTGATATTAAACCTCAGTGGGGGAAAAAAAAAAAAAAATACATGGGCCACTAACACACATATGGCAGAAAGGTTGATAAATAGAAAAAGGTGAGAACAAAAGAGAAGACATACAAAGGAATTTAATTAAAGTAATTGATTTGAAAACATAGGGTATGTTTATCGTTGCAAACCTTCTTTGCTTGTACTATACAGCCTCAGCAGAATGAACTCTTCTTGTTAATGATGTTGGTTTGGCTTTAGCCCAGGTCCTGCACTATCAAAGCATTTTATCTGTACATTTTCTTTCTTCATTATTTTAGGGATTGCTGTAAAGAAGGTTATTTTTATGTTAATGTTCTTACTCATTCCCTCTCCCTCAAAATGCCTTTCCTTTAATCTACTGTTAAGAGAGTTTGGCAGAAAAATTTCATCTGCATATAAAGTGATAGGGAAAAGGTCCCTTCCCCTCTCAAACTACACTTAGGGCTTGTTAGATACAGAGGAGGAAGTGGAGAACGATGACAAATGAAAATAACGAGGAAGATAAAGATGCAGTCTTTGCTCATTTAAAGCTACTCCAAGAAGCATAAACCACAAACAGATTCTAACCTGCATTGAAAATAATTGTTACTTTGCCTATCTTCTGCTGGTTTGTCTCTGCCAAACACGTGCTTATTCAAGTCATGAATACTTAAGCAAGATAGCATTATTTATTTCATTCCATCCAGTGTGGTCTTTCTCGTGCCCATGGAGTGCTTCCTGACACAGTTTCCTTTGGACCGAGTTTTAGAGGCATGTACCAAAAGAGCCAACTCGACATGTTGTCTCTTGGTGGTCACAAAACCCCAATCATTGTTGCTCTCCCGAATGCACTCTTTATTAAGGCAATACACCGTTAATATTGTTATTCCTATCTATGATTCATTCTTGGCAACACTGGTAAGGCCTCCCTGCCCACTCCAAGGTAAACTCAAACTTTGTGTCTAATTCAAAATTGAAATAAGGCTGGTCCCAGAGAACCTGATGATCCCTATCTTATAATTTGAAGGTGGCAGAGGGGACAGAAATACAGTGCTTTCCTTCAGCTTTTCCCCTTTCATGGTTACATCACCCTTGCAAGTTCAAAAGAGCAGAACAGCCAGTGAAGCCCTTGTGAACTGACACAGAAATTATTTCACAGAAATGCCAGCAAGAGGTGCTCAAGCACCACCTGCTCATTATCCCCTTATAGTTTGCATGCTGCTGACACTTCTTAACTTCATTAGTGAGGGGTAAAACCCCTAAGGCTACTCACGATGTAATAGCTTCCACAGTATAGAAAGTATCATTTAAGGAAGTACTAACAACAACTGGTTTAAGCATATAATGTAATTAATATTAACATTAACTTAATTTAAGTTGGGAAATCACCTGCATTTATTTTCTTTATAAGCACATTTTTTTTTGTTAAAACACATTAGATGGCATGGAGACAGTTGTGAGAGGTTTGAATAGATTCATGGTGAACAGTGACTGTGGAGACCAATAGTTTTGTTCAAACCACATTAAAGTTGCATGACCATAGTGAATTATAGCAATAAAAATTGGCAGGCTAAGAGAAATGAAATTGTAGTGTTGAATCAGACCCTAGTACAAAATTGCCTCCTGGGTCACCTGTTTGTTTGCCCCAGTAGAAACCTACTACGAAAGCAGCACCGATCACAATCCTTTCAGTAGACATCAGATGAAAAGGAGAATGGCAGCCTTGGAAATTAAATTATTTTCACATTCCTACAGTCTGTGTAGTCACCTGCATAAAGCTGAAACAGAGACGGCCTTTGTAGGAGCATCAAAAAATAAGTCTGCATTTACTTGTTTTAAATGAAAAATAAAATCACCACATGTCTATAATTAAACCCTTTATTAAAAGTCAGTCTAGTTCTGCAAGCGTGAGGTAAGGGTTTAGAAAGCGGTTCATAAAACCCTGTGGTAAGACCAGGACTCAGCAAAGCAAAGCAGGGTGTTCTTGTTCTCTTGAGAGGAGGGGCATATTCTCATCTGGGCCGTGGTCACAGAGCATCACAGAGGCGAATGAAGCCTGTGTGGTCAGCAATACCACATCAGCATGTACTACATCATATCTGTCCTGACAAGGATGACTTGGTGGAAACCTGCTCAGCTGATCTGGTGTCTTTCACAAGCATTGGAGTTTACCACATTTTGCTTCCAGTAAATTACATTCACTATTTTTTTTTCACAGTTCAAAAATAAACAAAACAAAAAGACTGTTTGTACTTGTGACCTCTCTGTCAATTACACAGCTAAAATTCTAACTATTTCAGATTCATTCTGTGCTATTTCAAATGAAATCTCACAGGTCTTTGAACAATGATGTTAAATTTTCCCAGGCACAACCGCAAGCACTTCAGTTCATAAGCCTTGGAGTCCTATTTGCCTTTTTTGTAGTTGTACTGCAAGGGCAGCACATAATCAATCGGCTGCAAGATTAATGCACACGTATCTTTCATTACTTCCAAATGGTGAACTCCTACTGACAACAGGAATTCTTTTTATATTGGCCTTAAAAGCCATAGCCTTCGTGTTGCAATAATAAAGTCCACCCCTCCTCTGTTTCTCCGTTCCTCAGGATTAACCAGTTCTTCCAGTATGAAATCTTTGCTCTCCTGCATACTGCCAACACCACTTAACTTCACATCATGAACAGTTCTCACTAACATGCTCCCTATGTGGGAAGTATTAATGAAATAGTAAGTTAGAAAAACCTCAGGAGTGATCCTAAGGAAACTTCTTCTGCAATTTTCTTCAGCTCTAAGACCAAACCTTTTGCCAATTTGTTATTGATCTCAGATTTCTGCTACTTATACCCATCTTCTTCAATATAGTTAATTTTCTGAGTGGTACTATGTCAAATTCATTACAGAAGTCCACACAGACCAAAATCTAATATTTTTCTTGCCTACAAAATCAGTTACTTAACCTTATATTTTCATTAAATGAAGATTTTATCTGATATGATCTTGCTTTAATAAACACATGCAGTGATATACCCATTTTTTATTTGCTGCCATATTTCAGTTTCAATAAAAACTCATTATATTGACACAAATTACTGAGGCAGATGAAGAATTTGATGGGTGAACTTGAACAAAGTAACTTCAAATCTTTTGACCTCCCATCTTAAACTAGGAATAAAAATATAGAGTTTCTTTAAGAGGTATGGTGAAAAAAAACCACCTGTAAAATCTAGATAATGGTAACTGTATTGTTGGTTTTTCTTCATATTTTTCTAATCCAAGCATTATTACTGGATAGCAAAGTCAAATCATGAATGCAGTAGTACCATTTAAGCAAAGAAACGTAAATGCTTAAAATACTAATCATTCAGCCTTAAAATTATTACGGTTATTATTGATATTGTCTTATCAACTGGGAAGCACTTCTGTAAAGCATCCTAACAACAAAACTGTACTCCATGATTACTACTTGTGTGTGAGAAAAGGCAACAGCTGAATTCAGTGAAAACCAAGATGACAATTTTCAAACAGAGGCGATTGTAAAACCTAACTTCTGTGGAGTCCTTACAGCACTGCATCAGAGAAGAGCTTTGAGCATGGATGACATGAAAGACATATTTCTGTAGATATTTGAAAGGGGGCTTCTGTGACAGCACTAAAACATGAGCACAGAAGCCTAGAGGGGGCATCCCAGTTCTTCACTGGAGAGGAAAGTTTACAGAATCAACTGGAATCTGGTCCAGCTCTCGCTACCAGAAGCTGATGCTTTACAAAGGAGCCTCCCAAACTGCTTTCCTTGGGTGCCTCCACTTGCAACAGCTGTACTTCTGAACAAGCAGAGGCATGCCTTCCCACCCCACCTCCTCCCTGATGGGAAGTTTCCTGTCCCCAGGTCTCATAGCCTCCATCCTGAGAGTCGGTTAAAGCCAGGCTTATACAGGCTTTCAAAGCACTGTAGTTTTCCCCGCACCACTTTTACAGAGATTACAGATTACAGAATCACAGGGGTTGGAAGGGACCTCTGGAGATCATCTAGTCCAACCCCCCTGACAGAGCAGGGACACCTAGAGCAGGTTGCACAGGACGGCGTCCAGGCGGATTTTAAATGTCTCCAGAGTCAGAGACTCCACCACCTCTCTGGGCAGCCTGCTCCAGTGCTCTGCCACCCTCAAGGTAAAGAAGTTCCTCCTCATGTTCCTCAGTTTTCCCAAACTGCAGCTTGGGATAGGCTGGCACCTTGCGCTTCCAACTTTAATGTAAGCTTGCAGCACTGAGCATGCCCCGAGGGATGGCCCGGGGCTGCCTTGGGACTGGGCCCGCTCAGAAACAGGTCTTCATTCAGCTGCAGTGACTACACCACTATCTATTTTCAACATGCTCTTATCTCTACTATGCTAGCCCTGATACAGACCTTCCTGAATTGAGGCTACTCTTGGCCCCCTGATCTGCCCCATACATTACCCACATGTCGCCTTCACCAACCCACCAACTTCAGGCAATTCTCCATTTGCACAATTCACCCATCAAGTCTTCAGGGCCTCTACTCAAGGGAGCTGTGTATCTCCCTCAGCTCTACATCCCACAGACCCACACAGCTTCCAACTTCACGAACAACTTCAGACATGAGTTGTAGAAAACCAAGCAGCAGAATCTGAAAAGAAGGTGTTTCCCATCTTGTCCTGTGTGCCCTCTTCAAGTGCACAGCTGACAGGACATATCAGAAACTAAGTCAGTGCCATGAGCATTAGAGAATGAGAATTGATGCCTGCATGTCCACACAAGATGACAGAAGCTATCCAGCACCAACACAACATGACAGCAGAATGAATGTGATGCAGAGACCCCCAGCGCACCATGCCATGGGTGGGAGAGGTACTATTTTGAAGTGGCTTAAAAGAGAAATGCAAGAAACAGGAGCTGCTCCTCGGACAAGAAAGGAAAAGCAATTTCATATCCCACTGGGACAAGAGTAAAAAGCTGTCCAAAGGAGAAAAGCAAGACATCAGCAGGTTGGCGGTGGGGTGGTGGTGTGGAAAAGCAGAATATGACAATAATCTGAACGGTTGTTCTAAGAATCAGAAATAGCAAGATTTGTAACATAGCAGAGTGAGGGGAAAAAATATAAGAAGGAAAGGGAGTAGATTTTTTTTTTTTTATGGGCAAAATTGTTCCAACACTAAAGAAAACATGTTACCAGTTTCAAGTCACAATAGCAGCCTTGCTTTTCCTTTGCTTTGAAAGTTGCATGCCAGCAATGCAGTGTCTTTCTAGGCCCACTTCTGTGCAGTGCAAGCAAGTATATACCTAGAGAGGGACAAAATAATTGTGTCAGAAGTCTACCAGATAAGATATGTTTTTGAAACAACCAATCTTTCTGAAAGCATGCCTGTTTTCACTTATGACTATTAACTTCTAGGGCCCACAAACTACAAAAGAAAACTTGAGGACAATTCATATCAGTAAGGCAAAGTGGAAAGAAAAGCCCGTCTTGTATTATATGGAAATAATTATTGTTGCAATTTTTCTTTGCTATTAAAGGAAAGTCAGTCTAACTCTAGCTAACGCTTCAAAGAAAACAAATCTCAGGGTGAACACTGCCAAAACACTGTTTAATGTCATATTAGTAAATGCTTGTCAGATCTTCAAAGTTGTAATTAAAGACATGGCTTTTAAATCCGCAAGATCATGGAGCAGATCCTCCTGGACACTCTGGTAAGGCACATGGAAAATGAGGACATGATTGGTAACAGCCAACATAGCTTCACCAAGGGCAAGTCATGCCTGACAAATTTGGTGACATTCTATGATGGCGTTACAGCATTGCTGGATAAGGGAAGAGCAACTGACATCATCTACCTGGACTTATGCAAAGTGTTTGTCACTGTCCCACATGACATTCTGGTCTCTAAATTGGAGAGACATGGATTTGACAGATGGGCCACTCAGTGGATAAGGAACTGGCTGGATAGTCACACAAAGAGTTGCGGTCAACAGCTCGATGTCCAAGTGGAAACCAGTGACAAGTGGCGTTCCTCTGGGGTCAGTACTGGGACCAGTGCTGTTCATCATCTTTCTCAGCCACATGGACAGTGGGATTGAGTGCACCCTCAGCAAGTTTGCCAGCGACACCAACCTGTGTGGTGCTGTCAACATGCTGGAGGGAAGGGATGCCATCCAGAGGGACGTGGACAGGCTTGAGAGATGGACCCGTGCCAACCTCATGAAGTGGAACAAGGCGAAGTGCAAGGTCCTGCACCTGGTTCAGGGCAATCCCATACACAAATACAGGCTGGGAGAAGAATGGATTGAGAGCAGCCCTGAGGAGAAGAACTTGCGGTTGTTGGTGGATGAGAAGCTCAACATGAACCAGCAATGCACGCTTGCAGCCCAGAAGGTCAACCGTATCCTAGGCTATGTCAAAAGAAGCATGGCCAGCAGGCTGAGGGAGGTGATCCTGCCCTGCTGTTGTGCTCTCATGAGACCTTACCTGCATTACTGCATCCAGCTCTGGAGCTCCCAACGTAAGAAGGACATGGACCTGTTGGAGTGGGTCCAGAGGAGGGCCACAAAGATGATCAGAGGGTTGGAGCACCTTTCCTATGAAGACAAGCTGAGAGAGTTGGGGTTGTTCAGCCTGGAGAAGAGAAGGCTCCAAGGAGACCTTATAGCAGCCTTCCAGTATCTGAAAGGAGGCCTACAAGAAAGCTGGAGGGAGTTTTTACAAGGGCATGTAGTGACAGGACGAGGGGTAATGGCTTCAAAGTGGAAGAGGGTAGATTTAGAATAGATCTCAGGAAGAAATTCTTCACTCTGAGGGTGGTGAGACACTGGTGGAGGTTGCCCAGCGAAGTTGTGGATGCCCCATTCCTGGAGGTGTTCAAGACCAGGCTGGATGGGGCCTTAAGCAACCAGGTCTAGTGGGATGTGTCCCTGCCCACGCAGGGGGGTTGGAACTACGTGATCTTTAAGATCCCTTCTAACCTAAACCATTTTATGATTCTATGAAATGGTTAAGACCATTTATGAACTTAGACACTGGTGAATCTTTACATTTTACTAGACAGAGGCATCCAGGAGCAAATTTCCAATTCATTTGAACCAGACACTATATGTCAGTTTTTACTTCTGTTGGTAAAAGTTTCATAGTGAGATCAAGACTAAGGTTTTAACAATATAAAATGATAATTATATCAAACCAGCATTATTATACATCTCAAAATATATTAAAAGATGTTTGAGAAGGCACAATAACAGCGAAGTTGGTTTTACACAATAGGACAAGAAATGCAAACTTTTAGGAGAGGTCTTTAGATCTTAATAAGAAGGAAGAAAAAAATAGCAAAATACAGCCAGAGTTTTAAATATTTTTTTTTCTTTTTTTAATTTTATAATAGCAATGGTTTCTAGGATTGGTGACAGAGGATGCAGAGAAGGCGGAATTACTGAATGCCACCTCTGCTTCAGTCTTTACTGCTCAGGCCAGCCATCAGGAGTCTCAGACTTTACAGGTAACAGAGAAAGTCTGGAGGAAGGCAGACTTTCCCTTGGTTGAGGAGGATCAAGTTAGAGATCAGTTAAGTACACTGGATATCCACAAGTCCATGGGTCCTGATGGGATGCACCCGTGAGTGCTGAGGGAGCTGGCAGAAGTCATTGCTGGGCCACTCTCCATCATCTTTGAAAGGTCCTGGAGAACAGGCGAGGTGCCTGAAGACTGGAGGAAAGCCAATGTCACTCCAGTCTTCAAAAAAGGCAAGAAGGAAGACCCGGGAAACTACTGGCCAGTCAGCCTCACCTCCATCCCTGGAAAGATGATGAAACAGCTCATTCTGGGCGTCATCTCAAAGCATCTGGAGGAAAAGCAGCTTATCAGAAGTAGTCAGCATGGACTCATCAAGGGGAAGTCACGTCTGACTAATCTGATAGCCTTCTACGATGGCATGACTGGACG
>VYXH01001743.1:127897-150921 GCA_013397275.1 Burhinus bistriatus
TCCTCCCCCTCTACTCTGCCCTGGGGAGACCGCATCTGGAGTACTGTGTCCAGTTCTGGGCTCCCCGGTTCAAGAAGGACAAGGAACTGCTGCAGAGGGTACAGCAGAGGGCTACAAAGATGATTAGGGGGCTGGAACATCTTTCTTCTGAGGAAAGGCTGAGGGACTTTGGTCTTTTTACTCTGGAGAAGAGAAGACTGAGGGGGGATCTCATCAACACCAATAAATACTTAAAGAGAGGGTGCCGGGAGGGAGGCACCAGTCTGGGCACCAGTGGTGCCCAGTGATAGGACAAAAGGTAATGGGCACAAACTTGACCACAGGAAGATCTATCTAAACATCAGGAGGAACTTGTTTACTTTGAGGGTGGCCGAGCACTGGAACAGGCTGCCCAGAGAGGTGGTGGAGTCTCCGACCCTGGAGACATTCCAAGCCCGCCTGGACGCCATCCTGTGCAACCTGCTGTAGGTGAACGTGCTTTGGCAGAGGAGTTGGACTAGATGATCTCCAGAGGCCCCTTCCAATCCCTGTGATTCTGTGATTCCTGCAATTTGATTATACGCACAAGGCGATTTAACTTAAAAATATAGTTATTTTTCTTCTTTATCCACAAAGAAATTCCATTAACCTTGAGCTTGCAATGTCAAAACAGTAATGGTGAAATCTGCAGTTTACATTGCTCTTTCCACTTCCAAAAACATTTAGTGAAAATATGGCTGAAAACAATCTGCAGAAAGTGTAGGGGTAGCTAATGGAAAATAATATGACAGATCAACACAAGGATTTTAAAAAAGAGCCCATTTATCTGCCAACATCATTGTCACAGTTACTTTTCCTTTTTAATAAATTCTAAAAAAAAAAAAAGAAGTGCTAAAATTCAGTCAGAAGGATTCTGTACTTTAAAATTAGGCCATAAATATGATTTAATATAGGATCACCTTACCTTTTTAATACAAATGTTTTAAACCTTATTTTATGCTCCCCATGAATTATACATCTGCAGTTCATATCATTTATAAATGATGTGGCCTTTAAGGAATTTGACAATGGACTGATCTAAGATCAAGGGGAAGTTCTCCAGAATGCTTTTAGGAATAAACATAAATCTGACATTATAATTTTTTAGGCATTTGGAAGTGAAGTATCAATTTTATCAGATAATTATCTACTGGAGGTCACTGTGTGTCAGTTTCCAATCATTTTCTATTACAAATATAATACAGAGAAGGTATATATGTACTGGAACACATTTTCCTGGCATAGTTATAACTAAGTAGTCCTTCAGCCTTCAGGAAGATAGCATAGGTAAAACAAAGATGTGTAAGCTGCTCTCCTGAGCAGGCAAGTTGCATAGCAGACACAAAGCTTTAAGTCTCCTGTTATGGTACTGTCCCAGCAGGGATAAATTAGTGAAAAAACTTTAAACTAATCATGGTCAATATTCAATGCCATCTCAGAAACACTGTCATTTTCAGCATAATTATATAAATACCTAAATTTACCAGAAATCACAGAATAACATAGAAAAAGCTTATTGAAATCTATTTTGACCTCACTATGCCCTTTAATTCTGCTAGGGTGCCTCTTTTTTCCTTTTTATGAGTTTTATTCAGGATCTTTATATAGTCTCTTATTTTAGAATCAAATTTGATGTGTTTTATCATAAAGAGATGGAGCTGGTCTTAGCCTAGTTTATGAGTGTAAACAAAAAAATTACTGCAGTTACCTGATTAGTTACTGTTTCACACCCTTAAACTTTCCATAAACTACTTTCAGCTCTCACAGTTGCAAATTATTTTTTCTAAAGCACCATATGTAAAACAAGAACATTGCAGACAAACAAAACAAGTTCAAAGGTTCTTGATCTACATCAGTGTAATCATGGTGAGAGTCTGCCCCATAACATCTGCTCATTTTTACAATGGTAAAAGACACGCATAGAAATATTTTATTAGGCAAGATCAAGTGGAATGTTATGTCAAGCAGCTATTTTAGGGTAGGGTTGTGGGTTTTTTTCTTCTCAAGATTACTAAAAATTAGTGTGATCTTTGTCTGTTAACCTCTTTCCAAGACCACCTGACATTAAGTGCTATTGGCTCTGCATCTGATAGAAAATACCAGGCAAAATGTTAAATACAGGGTTTTGACTTGCAAAGCAGAACAGGAGGACAGATTCTGCACCTGTGGCAGTCTCTGTGAGCGGGCACGTGGCTTTGGGTATCCCCATCTCTTCTTTGAGCATGCTTCCCTTGTCTATCTATCTTGGAGGCCTTCATGGAGATTCTGCTCCTTTTAGGCTCTAAGCACTAATGGGGTGTGAAAGCACAGCTATAATCCAGGTAATAATAAATGCACTTACTCTCTCATCACATTGCACTACAAGAGCAATGCTTCAGGGGATTCAGTTGGGAACCTGGTAAGCTCCAGGAAGATCTTCCACCTGTGAACATGCCCAAACAGAAATAGCCCTCAGGTGTAGCCCCACAGGGCTCACTGTAAGATAAAGAGCTAACAACTAGCTTGCAGAGACTAAAAGTTGGTGTAGAGGCTCCTCTCTGCGTGATTCTTAGGTAATTTATATTTTTCTGAGAAAGAAAACTTCTCACTGAGTAACTTCCATATTTAAACATTACAAGGGAAGTTTAGAGCAAAAAAAAAAAACCTCTCAAAAAAACCCCACAACAAACCTCATGTAAAGTTTTAGTTGCTGGGCTTTTTCTTTATTTTTATTCTGAATAAACCAATTGCCTGAATTTTCAGATAGTAGCATTACATTCTGTCATCTGATACTGCAATATTGACTGGGTTTCATAGGTTAAGACATAGGCTTCCCTGCCTTACATGCCAGCCAGGTTGCCACTGCCTCCCTCCACCATCAAGGAAATAAGAGTACTTCTAACAGAGGTTCTTGGAGCTCTGCACAATGTCACTGAGTGAGATTCTCTAGCCTTAGGTGCAGAAAACACCAGATTAGGTCCTTTCTGGCTATGCCACCTTTTAATTTTGGTATGGCCATCCTGAAGGTAAGTTTAGACCCACAGTGCAAGCAGATGTAATGCATATGACATGCCCCTTTGTCCTGGTTTGAGGTAAAAGAGGACCAATTTTGTTCAGTAACTTTACTTTTTAGCGAGGCCTCTTCTAACTGCTGAAATTCACAGCATGTTGTGCAGAAAACTGTTCGCTCTCAGGGTGATCAGACCCATGTTTATAGTTGATGCCAAGGAACGGTATGCAGAGAGGCTCTTGCTTATCCTTATTGCTGTAACAACCAAGGCCAACTGACTTTGCCCCGTTGGAGGGTTGGAAGCAGAAAAGCATGGAGTGACCTGCGGGGAGGAGTGGACAGGACAGGTGACCCAGACCTGACTAACAGGGCATTCCATCCCATCTGCCTCATGCTCAGTATAAAAGCTGAGGGATCAAAGGGGTCAGCTGCTCTTTCTTCAGTGGCTGGCGTCCGAGGAGGACTCTGTCTGTTCATCTGCCTTTGATCCCAATCCTGAATCCAGATCTGGAATCCACTTCCCGTCCATCACTGAGCCCAGTGTGGGACTTCCCCAGTGCCTGCTGGTGAGGTGATCGTCACCCTGGAAGCTTGATAATGTTTTGTATATGTTTTATTATTTTCTTTTTCTTATTTTATTATTAATATTTCATTAAAGTAGTTTAGTTCCTTCTAAACTCTTAAGTCTCTCTTTTTTCTCTCTCCCTCCTGCCTCCCTTTGGAGCAGAGCAGGAGAGAGAGATCATCTATTGTTCCACCTGATATGGGCCAATCCAGCCCAAACCACAACGCCCTTCCAGTGCAGGCTGGCTTCACCATACCACAATGGTGACACAGGTGCCAACGCATGGAGAAGCCTGCTTTAGCCTTCCACAACCTCTTAATCCTCAAAGATAATAGAGACACTACAGCAGAACAAAGTGAATCATTTTGGCTCAAAAGCACAGTATCCAGGGGTCTAGTAGGGTGTAACAAAAACTATATCTTATCCTATTGGCTGTCTGTTTTTTTCCCCCCCCAGAGTGCTAGCTATTCATCTCATAGAGTCTAACGTGCACTGGAAATGCAGTAATGAATCAGGCCCTGTGTTACAGTTATAGATGAGATATTGCCCCCATTTCACAGTTGGAAAAATAAGTGCACACAGAGAGCAAATGACTTTCCCGGTTGCAGAGTGTGCATATCTGTGGCAGAGGAGGGACGGTTTATGGACTATGCCTCTGCTTGAGCCACTGTCCTACACTTATCGCTCCCCAGGAATAATTCTATTCTCACGAATGGTAAAAAACAGACAGAAGTTCCTTAGAACAGACATGTCCAAAAAAGGCTTTGGCACAGATTAAAAATGGACTTGAAGCTTTAAAAAGACAGTCTGGGGCTCTAGAGATGCGTAATGGGTTTTTAAGCTTCATTTTTAGTTTTTGTGGTTATGCAGCAAGATTTTAAATAATCGACCAGCCCAGTCCATCTGGCTGTTCCTGCCGGTGATGATAGCAGTGGCCTCTGCTTATACATGCTGTGCTCATCAACAAAATTCTGCAGCTGACATGCAGCATACTTGTTTTTTGTTCCAGTTGGGCTTTGATCTACAGCATTCAAAGATGAGCAGTTCCTTTCAAGATATTTGCAAACCTTGTCAGAGTCTGATTGCAGCATGACATCGACATTATACTGATTATTACTTGTCTGAGGAAGCGCTTTTTCCATGAACACATTGGCTTTTCTCCTACTATCTCATGAACTAGATGTTAGCATGCAGTACTGTGGCAGCAGCTTCATAGCAGTCCCGGTAACACTGCTGAAATAGAAAATTATTCCATTTTCCTATAAATGCCGAAAATTTCCCAACAAGGAAAGCTTTGTATTTCAGACTGAAAAAAAAAAAGCCTAACTATACCTGCTCCAACTCTGACTTATTCAGTATACTTAAGTAGGTACAGAAAGTCTATTTCACCTAAATAATGTATTCATTATACACTAGTGTTGTAGGTGGAAAGGAAATAAAGAAGGGGAATAATCTCTTTGGAAATGACAAAATATTACTTTTCTTCATTCATTTCTTTTCCATTCTTCACTTTTCACTGTTTCAACCCCCAACCCCCACTTTTTTTTATGCTTTGAAAATGGAAAAAAAACCAAAACATCTTCAATCCAAAATGACTAGATTAAGGTAAAGAAATAATCTTTGTGAAAGATCATGTGCATGCCATCCTTACAGAAAGTCACAGCACACTCAGAGCAAATGCCCAGTTCCACTGTGTTGTTCAGCAACTCCTCAGGAGCACTGAGCAACCAAAATGCAACTGAATGAAAACAAGGAAGGTTTAGTCTCTGCCCCCCTCCCCAAGATCTTATATACTACTGTACAATTGCTGGTCTCTGAAGAAAAGCAAAGTCACTATAAAGAATCAAAAAAATAAGATAAAATTGTGTCCTATACATAACCACAGACCCTATTTAAACTTCTGTTCTCTACTAATGCCTTTAATCTATGTTGAGGTAGCCCAGACTCCTCAAGTGAAGGCAAAAGACTGGAGGGGACCTAGACCTCCTTGATATCTGATCACATTTTGGCAGTTTTGTAGATTTTCTGCCAAACACAGTGGAAATGTTAAATGGTAAATGAGCCGAAGTCCTACGGGCATCTAACAAGAGAGCCTCTGGAAGAGAACCTCTTTCCTGCTCCAGAGCAGCTGAGCTAACAGAGTGAGCATTTATTTTCACTGAAGCATGTTGCTACAACCCTCTGTTTATTTTAGCATTGTCAAATTTTCCAGTGAAGCCTTTGGGGATATACTCTACCTTCAGATGCATGCATGTAACTTCCATTAGCTTCAGGGAAAGTATGTATTGGGACAGGAAAAAAATCCTTACGGAAAAACTTTGGGAACTTCATAATTGCAAGCATTTGTGCATGTTATTAGTCCTAAAAACTTAAAGGTACTTCAGATATAAAACAAATACCCACAGAATAAGCAGAAACTATATAAACCGGTGGGGTGTCTCTCAGTTCTTGACATTAAAAGACTAACAGACATTTTGGTCTATTGCACAGACTGTTTGCTAATTATACAAATAATAAAGGAAGAAAGGAATTACTGACAAGGAAGGGTAGAAGAAAAAAAACTAGAAACAAAAGAAAAAAGTCATTACTTCTACCCTTATTCAAACAATATTCTAAAAGAAACATTGATTAAAGGAAAAGAAAAGAAATGTCTGAGTGCATATACCGTTACACACAGGAATAAGCACAAGCATACTTTCAGAGAGTCTTGACAGACCCTAGGGTACATGTCCTTCTCTGCTTGTTTAACTCTCTTGAAATCTGCTACTATCAGAAAGGAATTAACATGATGGTTTGTACCCACTCAAGACTATTTGTGAACTGGATCTAGCTGGTGCGCATAAGATTAAATAAGAGAGCACCAGTGCTGTTTACTAAACTGTTTAAGTAATTCATCAAATGTATTTTTATTTCTACACCGATATCTAACTGACAGCTAGGGCATCACAAGCATAGCCTCTACCTGCTATGGATGTGTTTCCTAAGCAGTTTCAGTTTCCCTCCCTCTTCAAATGACTTTGCCAATTGTCACTTTAATAGTTGTACACTTCAATAAAATGAGGTTATGCCACTAGCCTGCAGTGCCTTAGTTCCCAGTTGTCTTCTTTCCCTAAGCAAAATAAATTAAATGCCGAAAAAAGTTGAGCTTGTTTTTTAAAAATTATTTTAATTTTTTTATTAATTCATTTTTGCTGATGGTGCTTGGAGTAAATTGTAACTTAAAAGTCTCACCATTGACTTATTTCTGTGTGTCCTGATGGGTTTCTGAGACAATCCAGTAATAACTAGGACATGAAATGAAACACACTCAAGCCATATGGTCACTTTTAGAGGTTGACTTATCGCATCATTTTCTCCCCACCTTTTCTACATCTTCCTGCAGTGTCAGTCTCTACCTAATTGTCAGTGTTTCATGCAAACAGCCCTGAAACACTCCTGCTTCTAATAAACATCCCCGATTGAAGAGGAACTAGACAACATTTATTCTTTAACCAGTCTCACCTACGTGATGCCTCATATCTTTCCAAGGCCTCTCTGTCCCACAGAACAGAAGGAACCAGCCAAAGGTCTGTTAAATTTAGGCATACAGAGCAACATTTGTTTTTACCTGCCCTTCAGTAGAAACAAACAGCATGTCCTCTGAGGAACTTGTGCTGCATCATGATATACAATGAAATATCTATTTTTCTCAAATAAAATTACTCATTGAAAGAAGGAAAACCTGATTATTTTTTTTTTTTTTAATTACTGCATATTTTAATTTGGAAAATAACAGCAATAGATACTACCCCAGAGCACTAACATGTTAACATCTAGCACATTTTAGGAATAAGGCACCAAAACAGACCTACCTTTCAAAATTGCTTTCAGTACAAGTGTTAACCTGTATGCAAATCCATTTTGCCCCATGGCTACCCTGCTGACAAGATACATCATCAGAATAGTCTCCACAAACTATAATCTGTCTTTGAAAATAGACATTGAGAAGAAAGCAGTGCTAAAGTTTTCTTATATTTTCCTAGATTTCTTCAATTTGTCACTCCTCTTAGCAGATTACTATTCAAAATATTTCAAGAAAAGCACACAAAATAAAATGTTCATAGTTGTTTCAGGTAACTCCAGATTTCTGTGAGAGGGTAACTTGGAGTAATTGTGAAGATTTTATACATACTATGTGATCTGATAACTAAAACTACATTTAAATCAAACTCCTTCATGTTAAGCTTGAATATGAAAATTATAATTTTCATATTAGGAGAAGGAGCAGAAAGAGGTCAGGATATGCCCTAACAATTCATTGCAAGTGAAAGACTGCTTCTGTCTGCCGCAGTCATCTGCAACAGTAACTATAAAAATCTTCATCATTCTTCCTTTGGCCTAATTAGTAGTATTACAGTATTCTCCAGCTTTAATGTTACAGTGATTTAGTACAAGCAATAGGAGAGATTTTAATGGCAACCACTGAGCGTAACAGAAAACGAAGGCAACAGACAGGAAGAAAAAGAAACAGACCTGCTGCTGATCTTTCAGCTGTACAAACTTCCCCGTAAAGTCCACACCACTCTAGAGACACATGTTTGAAATCAAAACCTTTTGGCAATCTGATCACCTTTGGTATGCTCTTATTTGGCCACTTTTGTTTTTGTGCTTGGAGAATTAATAAACCCTTCCTCAGCAGTCAAGTGTCATCAGCCCAATAAAAGGACGTCTGTCTCTGGGACCTTGCTGGAGAGGTGCTAAGTACTTGCAGCTGCTGTACAGCTCCATGGACCTATTCTGCAACTTGTCGTCAGACTTCGCTTGCACATTTCTGCTTATGGCTCAATTCTTGTGTGCTTTTACAGCCTCAAATCTCAGATACAAAAGTACAAGGGCCAGTCCCCCTCTTACTTCTTTCACTTTTACATGAATAGTCCCCTTGCTTGTTACCAAAACCTTGTTGCCTTCATGATCCAGTCAGTAGGGTGTGTTGGGAGGGGACACCCAACCCCAAAACAATGAAGGAAAGTAAGATTTGTTAAGTCTTTCCACTGATTTCAGTGCACTTTGAATCGGGTTCATAAATGCGTGAAAGAAATAGACCCAACACTCAAAAAGCTTTTTAATTTTTTTAAACTAATCAATAGCTAATTAAAAAAAAGTAATGCTATCATGCAAAATAGAATATAATTGTTCTGATGCATGCAATGAAGAGGCACAAATATTAATAACAGAGGTGCAAATATAAAGACAGTTACTATATCTGCACTACCATTTTGTGAACTACTATTGGCTGCTATTGTTAGCTGGAAGGATCAGTGCAGATATTTCTAACTTGAGAGGTACAACATGTTCCAAGTTAGCTGTCAATTGTAAACAATACTTTTGTAATGTTGATATTACTTGTTTCCTTAGACACCCATACACCCCCCCCAAAAAAAAGAAAGCTACCAAAAAAACAAAAAAAAACCCCACACCAAAGCACGCAAATTCAACAGCTAAAAATCTTCAGACCTCTTAAAACAACAATAACATCCATTAATATAAGTGACGCTTTCTTTAAAATCTCTCTCCCATAAATTGTCATGCCAAGTACCTATATTCCACGTCCTCTACAGGAGAGTTTAAACCTAAAAAGTCAGCTCAAACTCCAGGGTTTTTTTGCTCTGGGACTCTTAAATAAATTAAACACTGTGTGCTGAGATATACTGCAAGAAAAACAAAGCAACCCCTTTTTTACATCCACAAAATGCAGGTCTGCAATCAAAATAAGCTGCCAGTGGTGGTGTAAAAGAGCAACAAGAAATAATGATGTTTGACTAAGAGCTGGTTAGCATCTTATTTAAACTTAATATAACAGTGACGTTGCAAGATAAAAGAGCTCAAAGTTTTATATCATGTTCCAAAAAGGACATTAGAGAGTTGCTACTGTTGCGCAAAGACCAGCTGAAGTCCTCAGAAATAGTGTATTTTAGATGACTGCTCATGGAAACCATGCGCAACAGTCGGGGATGCATAGACACATCAGAGAGAGAAAGGGATGAACATGCTACACTGCTGCTAGTCTTTCTAAAGTCTTGGTGAGGATCTCCTGTAAATCTTCAGAGCAGAACAAACAATTAAATTGGCAAAGCTTTATAATAAGCAGCAAATCATTACTGCTTTACTTGGCATTTGTTTTTGAAAAAACATGCTGCATTCTTTTGGTATTCACGTGACAGTTATGCTCACATGTGCCGGAACTTTATTCTCCTTTAGCGTAACAGAAGAGGGAAAAGCGTAGGAAAAGAGGAAAAAAGTCAGATGTCCCCAAATGAATCCCTGCTGTGCCTGCAGACACAAGTCATTTTAATGGAAAAATATTCAGTAAGTTACGTTACTGAATTAAAGCCAGGTGAAGTTTGTAATGAGTCAGGATAATTACGGCAGAATTCCTCCAAGTTGAAGGTCTGGCCGGCTGCTGGCTGATGTGACACAGCAGCTGCTTCAGTCCCACAGAACAAGTAGACCAATGCTGTGTCTGACTTTCTACCCTTTTCTAAACCTTGTTTCTATTAAGAAACCTCCCCAGGCAGTTGACCCTTTTTTATTAGTAGTTTTAGATATACTGTCCAGTGTAACGTCATGGAGTTGTCAGTTGTCATCTGGGGCTCCGGGGAAAAGCAATTAGCACAAAAGACTCATGCCAACAAGTATTTGTAATTATGTATGACTTCTTCCTTGAGTAAAAACCATAACAATATGGGGCCACCCCGAAAGAAGGTACATATTTATGTTAGCTGTATTGCAGCAACACAGCAGCTGACAAACACAGAAGCTCTTCCACAAATGCATCATCCAAACACTTTACAAGAGTTGTCCCCATGCTGATGGGACAGGGCTATCAACAGGAAACGCAGGAGCAGAGGAGACCATACAGACCATGCAGTGTATCAGGGTCACAAAGGAGGGCAGTGGCAGAATTGTGCTCTGGTCCAGGCTTTCTACTTCCAAGTCAACACCCTACTGACAAAGCACGTCAGTATTCACACCACAAATAACAGCATCACCTTCCAGTCAAGGCAGACACAGATGTGGCTCAAGTGCACCTTCCTGATTCTCTCTGTGGGGTATAGCTTGCAGACAAGACTACTTTAAATATTTTTTTTTAGGGATATATTAATTGTTTTACTGGCACTGTTTTCCTTATCTCTCTTTTCCACAAAAGCTCCTTCAATAAGCAACCTGTGCACGATTGAGAAGACAAAAGTGCATAGCTAGAAATATCTGTAGAGATATATTGGAAACATCCAGCATTTCATGAACTGTGATATTAGAGCAAAAATGTACTCCACAACAATTTCAAGTTCTCAGCTTTTGCACAGCTTTACGACGAGTGAACAGGGCTAATTTCCTATCAGATAGTAAAGGCCAATAACGATACTTTGAAAGGGTAGGAGACTGGAAACACGTTTCAAGAAAAGAGGAGAAATGATGAAAGCTAGTGGTTTTGTACCTGTTGATGACATTACAGTATACACATAACCCTGCATAGCAAGGAAACTAGGTACTAAACAATCATTTTATCAATATCTGCTAAGTGAACAAGAAAAATAAATCAGATTATGAGAGAAGACTTTAAAAATACAGTTTCCAACGCCTTTTTCTTTCTCATGGTACAACCTGGTATCAAGCAACTCTGCTGAGAAGCCTGATTAAGAGTCTTTGTCATGGGCAGCAACAAAAGTCCCTTTAATTTAATAACACTGAGATATTGCCATTCCAATGCTGAAGCAGAGTCATGAGGGGTGTGTTGTGGTTTTTCTGAGGGGGGGGGGGGGGGGGGTGTTTGGGGAGTTTGGTATTTTTACTCCCCCTCCCCCCCCGGGATCTTGCAAGTGAAAACAGAAATATTAAATTGAAATCTTGCAGAAATAATGCATTGAACACCACTTCAGGAGGAAGATGAATCTCCATCTTTGAAGGTTTTCAAAACCCAACAGAGCAAGGTTCTGAGCAGCCTGCTCTAGGCAACCCAGCATTGAGCAAGGGGGTTGGACTAGACAATGTCCAGAAGTGCCTTCTTGCCTCAGCCATTCTGTGATTATGTGAAGATGAAGATAACATCAAAACTGGGAAAAGAAGCATTTTAAGACGTAAGATTCTGAGCTAATAAAGAGAGAAATTCAATCTAAAACCATTTTATTATCTCATAACACTTCTGTATTTCCTTAGATCAAAAAAAATCTTGATTTCTGTAATTTTTGTGTGTGTGTGTGTGCATGTCTCTCTCTTTTCTAGCCAGATCATATCTCTTTTAGGATTTGGAAATCGGTAACATATTTACAACTCAATTTCAACTTCTTAAAAATCTTAATGTAAAATTACCAACAGGGTATTAGAGAATTATTTAAGTATGGACTTTTTGTTGGCTCTTCACAAATATGTATTTTCTCAAGACAAGACATTGGTGCTCTTAAATACGATTGCTAGCTAAAATTACAATGTCAGTTTCAACTATGATCTAGAAGGTAATTGTATGGGAGCTTTAAATGTCACATTTCTGAGTAATCATCTCAAAGTTATGAAATTTTTCCTGGTTAAAATTCAGTATGCTGTGATTAACAGATCCTGAAAACCCTTAAGGAAGAGGCCCGTTTACTGCCTATTTAGAAGATATAAAGCACAGAGATGCTCTGCTGATATTTGCAGAGTAGATACAGAACACTGTGGGCTAAAGCTCAATATTTACGCGACTGAAGAGATGGACTGCCCTTCAACAAGCAGCAAGATGGTGCTTCAAATGTGTTTTCTCACAAGGGTGAAATATTTGACACAATGCATACAGGCCTCATCTTTCCAAACCAGCCAATGGTCAAGGAGCATGCTCTCTTTTTGATGCATCAGAGTTTTTCTTCATAAATAGTCTTATCAAAGAACTTAATAAAGAACTTAAAAAGAAGCCTTGTGACATTATTGATATCCATTTGTGTTTTAACTGCAATACTGTGAATCAGAAGCAACCAAGGTGAAGTATAATGCCACAAGCCAAAGCCACTTGAAATCTCTGCACCTCCTGAAGGTAATGTCTTGCAGGGGATGTGGATCATATAGCAGAAATACAAAGTTTTAACAATTAACAACTCAAATGAAAGTTTCGGAGCACTTTAGACAATGTGGACCAGAAATTATTATCGATCTTTGATAGAGTGGTTGCATAAATTCCTGAATCGACGCTGGATCTGCTGATTCTGCACTGATTTAAGCTACTACTTTGGCAATATATTTGCCACCTGATTTTTTCTTCAGAATTTCTAGTCTCAGAAGTTTTCTAGAATGCAAGTTCAAATACATCAAGAAATCACACTGAAATCTTTGTTAACTGAACTTCATTAAAGGTTCATATATATGATTTAACGTGGGCGTATGTGTATGCAAACTTGATTCTCTACTTCCAGACAAGCAAGCAACATGGGAAAAGGCATTGTCACGACAGGGAATGAACACTACACTGCAGGAAATCAGATTAACTTCAACTAAAACATACAATATGAAAAAAAACTCTGAAGTTTTTACTCTGAGTTTACAGAAGTTACAGAATGTAAAGATCTGTGGCAAATATTTTTAATGTCTGAAGGACTGTAAAAATCCTTAAAAAAAATTCATATTTCAGAGGTCTAAACATCTGTTTCTGACAATCACTCCATATATGTTTGTGCTCACAAGTTTAGCAGCTCAAACTCAAGATTACTTTTAGGTTAATCTTTAAAGATAAGGTTGAAGCAGAATAAGGTAGCAAGTACCCAACTGTCAGAAGTGTTATTATGGTAGACAGGATGGTTAAAGAATAAAAGGTCAAAATTTCCTGTGCCCAATATTCTTTACTAAGGAAACAGCTCTAGTGTATGAAATTAAATCCTTAGAGGACATCTTTAACATCAATTTTATTCTTATTTATAAATACGAAACCCAGGGACTTTTAGTCTAGTTTTAGGAAAAAATAAGCTGAATTCAGGGTTAAGTTTGAAAAACTGTAGTGGGACCTATTTGAGTTCTACGGGTTAAAAATTAATTATATAAATAAATCAATTAACAGAACTAGTAGAACAGGACCTCTTTTTCATACATTTATGAAAAATATGTCCCCTTTTTTACTGAAAGTTTTCAAAATGAAGAATTCTTTGTTCCCCTATGTAATATGTAAAAAAATTAATATGTAAAAAAAACCAAACCATATTCTTTGCCACATATTTTCTCTCTTCCAAGAAACAAAACTACAGAACAAACCTTTTGTAGAGCCAATAAGTAAAAACTTCAGAGCTGATTATACTTCTTTTAGCTATAAAATTCTGACTAAAATATTTTTCTCTAATTCCCTGAAATAATAGATTAAAAAAAAAGCAAGCAAACTCTCTTATGATGCTTATATTTCTCACTTTCAGCTGCTTAGAAACATCACATAGACTTTTTCTGTGTCTTTTACTAGATATGGAAATACAAAACCAAGATATGCAGAAATACGTTATTTTTTCCACACCTAAAAAATTTCAGACTTACACAAAATATAAGGGTGTGAGATGAATGCTGAATGACATACTAAGCTTTGTTTCATAAGACCACCAAACAAGATAGGTCTAATTAATTTCTAAGTGACAGTAGTGGTCAGATTTACCTCTGATCTTGATGCCCAGTATTCAATATACCAGTATGTTTTTGAGGAAATGTGCAGTAGGAGATGCCAATGTTGAAGAGATGCAAAGCGAGGCCCTGGGAACTTGTTACCACATGAGGTCCCAGGTCTGTCTGAGGTTAGTGCAGGTGGAGGAATGAAGACAACTGACTCCGCACAACTTGGTTCTGTTGTCACGATCTTCAGTATTTTTCTCAGAAGCGATTTGTTCTAGAAAATTGAGGTAACGTGATAGCATTTCCCTCCAATCCTGACACTTTTGTTTATAATAGTTAAGAAAGGGATTCAGAACAACATAATGCAAAGAGAAAACTTACCTGGGTGAAAACGCTAAGATCAAACTTACATATGTATCTACGATATGCATACATCTACATCTCTGACTTTGGATCCTTAATTCTCCCCAAATTGCTTCAGGGCTTTTCACCTTTTGACCCCAGCATGGAAACTTCAAATGCATAATGGAGTGGGAATAACTGAGAATTAATTGCAAGACCAGTAGCACTTCATATTTTCGAAAAAGCTTTTTTTCTTTCCATCACTGCAGCTCTTTCTGCCTGTCTCCCTGCCTCCCCAGTGATGACAGTGCACTTTCTTTGCCTTCAGGGTCCCTTTTGTTATTTAGGTTCAGAACTCACTAGGAGATTTAGGCAACCAGACGTGTCATTGATCTCTGCTAGACAACTTAGGTGGTGACTCAGCGTCTGCACCAAAATATTGCCTTAAAGACAAGCAATTAACGTGATTAACCACCTGAATTATTTTCAGGTAACTCTGGACTCCGTATACTTCTCTGAATGTTAGCTGCTACATCTCCATGCTGCATTCATATTTCCCTGTCTGGCAACAGCTACCTATGTAGACTGTTAGATGGATATTCGTAGATAAAAGCAATGATGAACAATACTGCGTCTCCCCCTGTTTTGGTATTCTGTGACATTCCCATCTCAGCAGACTGTGTCTGGCAGTCTCACAATGAAGCACTGCATGTGTCAGGGAGATGGATTATATCTGCAGTGTCTGAATTTCAACCCTGACTATATGAGCTCCTGCTTAACCTTACCTCAGGGATCTTGTTTTTTGTGTCATTGAATTAGAACAGCACATATATATATATATATATATATTTATGTGCCCTGATTATGCCACATTACAAACATTTAATAGTGTGAGATAACAAAATGAAAGAAAAACATATCTTTTATACACATTTGGCAAATAGCATGTTTACTTTTTATTCTGAACTATATAGCTCAAAGTACTGCAAGAACAGCTATACTTGCATTTTTGGGGTGGTTTGTTTTAGGTTTTGGGAATTTTAAAAAAATAAATGTATCACGAATTCCTTTTCAGTGTTTTTAGGCAGATCACACAGAAATGAGAAATAAATGGATTAGTATATCCCTTTTCACTAACTGAGCGATAAGCACTAATGCTGCAGAAATCACATGAAATAAATTGGCTAATCTCATCTCCTTCTGGCCAGTTAAAAACATTGCTGCTGCAGCTCACAGCTTAGCCGAAATTTATATTTAGTGTGCATGAAAAGAAACAGTGAAACGGCTGGAAAATTTCAGAGTCACAGATGCCAGCATGATGCAGACAAAGTCACACTAACCGGAGCTGAACACTATTTTTCCATGAGAAATTCCCAAAACTGGACTTTCACTGTTATAAATTCAGATCTGGACAGGAACAGAAGAGAGATACTAAAAGTGCAGGGGCTCATATTTTGCAATTTCTGAAGGCAGTTTCATATAGGAAACAGCTTTGTCCATTTGAGGTTAATTCAGTCTTTTTGAGTTATGACCTAAAATTGATCTTATAGGAATTTAAAGACTGTAGTAAAAGTGTGATACCTTGAGTAAAGCATGAATACAGATGAAAGAAAAAACAACTTAATTAAATATGATAGTGCACACCTGTGGTTGGATATCTCCTACTGGTCACAGTATTGGGCATCCAACTGATTTCAGAATGGAAAAATCAAGCTAAAATGCTTACAGTTATGTTTTAGCACTAGTTTCTCCTTTGTAAAATCTCCTAAGTAGCAGGACTTATTCCACCATTAGTTTTTTAAAACCTGCATTGTGACTGCTTCTGAAAGATGGCTATAATGATGCATTGGGAATACTTCTCACTGATCCTTAAGTCTGGGTTGTGTTCTGGGTTTAAACTAGCATAGGGAAGAGTACAGGGATTTTTTTAATTTTTTTTAAACTTCAGGTCACTACAATATACTGAAAGCATTGAATTAGGACAATGGATTTAAAGACTGATTAATTCATCTTGGTACTTGCACTTTAAAGGCTACGTTTTTAAAAATAAGTGAAAATAACTCCCTGGTTCTATAACAGTTTTTCCCTTCTACAGTCTTGAATCAGATAAAATAATATTAAAGAAAGTGTTAATACTGCAGTAGACTGAACACAGTACTATACAGGTATCTCTCTGCACATGCATTGCACACTAACCCTATATAACTCCCTATATCAGAATAAATTATTAGAAAGAGAAACACCTGTAAGTGATTTATTATCAGAGATATAGTTCATAAAATATTTCAATATTTTTCCTTATGTGTTGTTGGCAAATAATGTTTATCCATTCTGAATCATTACATTTGAAAATACAGAATCCAGTCAGTGCAATAAAGAAACAGTCTCAAAGATTTGCAGAAATGGCTTCATGCCCTAAATTGTACTTCGTGGCTCATCTCAACTGAGACAGAGCTCAGGAGCTTTCTCACACTCAACACAACTCCTTCATCAGCTTATTTTGCATTTCAACACCAATATAATGTTTTAGTTTCCAAAATATCTTTATTTCTGTAGCTGTTTCAAGCTCACTTTTCTTCTTTCTGCTTGAGACCAATCTATAACTACATACAGTCTTATTGCACAACCCACGGTATTTCTCACGACTGGAAATTCTGCACATCGCAGAAAGCAGTAACAAGTACGGCACATTCAAAAGTCTTTGGTGACCTTATTTTAGAGACAGGCTTGAGCAGTGGAGGCAAGCTGACAACATTTGAAGATCAGTGACAGACTCACACTGTCACTGAGATTATTTTTGGCTGCCCTTGTCCTCTGAATGGTATGAAAAGCTTCTTCTACAGGCCATTCCAAGACTATCTATATTGCCTCAGGGTATACATTGCTTTAGTAGTTTATACAGTTACATCTGTTATGAAAACACTGGTGATGTTCTTTAATTTCACTATGGCTCCCAAAGGCATTTAATACTATCTGGTGCTTCTAGATCCAACAATATTGATAACGCCTGTCTTTGGGAACGAGCAGCAATAGCTTTCTAGAAGACTGTCGAGATTCATGCTCACCTTGGGAAGCACTTTCTCTAGAAAAAGACATGTATGAATCTTGTTACTGTAACATCAGATGCAGGACAAGGACCAGCCTTTGGTAACTATTGGCTTTTCCTTTCTGCTAGGATTTACGTGAAGTGGAAATAAAGAGACCATTACATGCAATTAAAACCCATGAGCCTGAAGTAATGAATTCCACAGTGACAGTGGGAAATTCAGACCATGTTAGAAAACCCACCAAACTATTTAAAAAGCAATGCATCATAAATGAAAAAGAAAGAAAAAAGCTTTGAAGTTTTAGTTTACTCAGCTCTGGAGTACCTCCTTTATTACCCAAACTAAATTTTTCTCTTGATGCAATTGCAAAAAATTTAACAGTGCCCATTAAATTTATTTCTATTCTCATACTTTGTTTCTCTCTGGATGGATGCAATGCACTGTTGTCTCTTTCTTAGCCTCTTAACTGTTTAATGTGGAAAATTTTCTTCTACTCCAGTGTACTGAAAACAGTTACCTAATAAATTATCCTAGTTTAATTACATGGTGATTCTTTTGAATTCAAGAACAGTAAAGAATGTTGTTATATTTGGTCTTCAAGGAAACGAATTACATCAACTAATTAATTCAAGTGGGTAAGAGTTTGGGGCATCAATCCTCTAACTTTGAAAAAGCGTTAAAGTTGTAGCTGTTTTTTTGGAGGGTAGTTAATCCATGTAGTAAGTTCATGTCCTGTATTCCAACCAAATGCAACTCCTACAGTTTTTAACAAGTTTAATAACAATAATAATATGTAATAACAGTTAATAATCCTAAAACATATGATTCAAGACCTTATGGATACTAATAATTTAAAAGCTAATTTTTACACTGGTGTTTCATGGAACTGAGCATAGACTTCTTTCAGGAGGACTTCGTGGCATTCAGACCAGACAGACATTCCAATGCCCATGAGTATTCCCTGACCAACTTCTCTCAACTGCTGTGTCATGATTCCCAAAAGATGTTATAAAGCTCTGAAAAAAAGGCAAAGGGTG
Source organism: Burhinus bistriatus (assembly GCA_013397275.1). Taxonomy (NCBI): domain Eukaryota; kingdom Metazoa; phylum Chordata; class Aves; order Charadriiformes; family Burhinidae; genus Burhinus; species Burhinus bistriatus. Next base: position 146,480 of record VYXH01001743.1, read on the forward strand.
CTATTATGTGAAGAAAAACAACATGTCATTCCACAATGTCCCAAAAGCTTTGCAATTAAACTCAGGATCACATACTCAATGTCAGGGTCTTGGAACAACATACACACACACTGTATATATCTGTATTTACATTTATCAACTTACAGCATATAAAAAGAAGTCACAGATAGCTTGAGCTGTAGAAGTTCAAGAAATGCTTCCTTATGTCTACATTTTCTCTCAATATCTTCATCTTTCCTCCCAGCTGTGAGATCCTAGATATCATTTCAAAGTTCTCAGCACCTGCTAACGAAACTCATTCATGCAGAGATACCTGAAGGTTATATATAAAGACCACTGAGTCAGATGCACATTCTTGAAGATGCACAGTGATAAGCTACAGATACAAGTTCCAACTAGGACAAAGTTTTTGCAACGGGGGATGTTAAACATAGGAACAGGATGCTGAAGAGTTCCGAACATCTCCAAGGATGGGTATTCCATAACCTCACTTGGAGAAGGCCCTGGACAGCCTAGTATAAGCTGGCCCTATGTTTAACAAAGGGTTTCCTCCAATCTAAATTATTTTCTAAAGGACCAAAATGACTATATATCTTAATACTTTTAGTACGTAGATATTTCCTACATTCTGCCTTTGGAAAAAGGGAAACATGGTTTCTCTGACACATCAGGCAGCTACAGAAAACCCTACTGCCAATCTGTGGTATTGCCCACTACGTAGTAGACAAGAAAACTGAATAGCATAAGTTAGCTGTGTGGAAGTATGTTGAGGATTTTGACACAGCAAAAAAGAATATTTCATTGTTGAAGCAGGGGATCCTTTTCCTTGATGAACGGATCAGTCTCACAGGTGACTGCTAATTAAAAGACCATCATAAGCCTCTTCAGGATGTTAGGCAAGAATGATTAGCAAAAACAGTCTAGCAAGGGATATGTCAACACAAGAAGAGGAGAAATTAAGAAAGTTAATCAAATTCTGTCTACTATTTCTTCACTAAATCAACCTGTCCATGGACACAGATGATCCAGAAAGGTCCAAAGACGTCTTCCACAAGCAATTTCTAGTATGCCTTGGTTTCACTAGAAGGAAAAGTTAGGTGAGCAACATCTGAGCACTGGTAGATACAAGCATATCTAGTGTCAGATGCAAACACAGGAGATTTTTGCATGTATGAACACATGCCATTCCCTTCCTCCTTCTCGATCAATCAGAACACATATATTCATGCACTCACCCATTCTACAGCAACAGTACATCTGTAGAAAGTGGAAACTAGCCTAAACCGGTTTAAAATAAGTAGTATAAATTACATTCTTCACTATCTGAATGTAAATAGTAAGAAAAAAGTTGCATTCCGATTCCTAAAACAGAGAGGTAACTTTCCATCTTCAAGACTATTGTTTTCTCATAGGACCTGATTTTATTTTTCTTCAAACTGATGCCAGAGATAGCATCTCGAGGCCTTCAGTAAAAGCTTTTGGTTTTTTCATCTGGAATTTCTTCCTGAACTTTGTCACTTACAGAAAGAAAAGTGCATTATAAGCAATGTTTGACAGATGGTCTGGGGGCTCCTCTGTAGCTTCAGTTTTTGCAAAAGAACTGTTAGATTTAAAAGAGAGGACCAACTGAAACCAGAAAATAACCAGCCAACTTCACCTATGGAAAACAGTATCTGTACTAGGTTGTTCAGACTTTGGAAGACTACTAATTGTCATTAGGAGGTCTTAGTATTCCTCCACGGTTTCTCTCTTGGAGAAGTCACTCAGCTAGCATAATGATTCCATGGAGCTAGCAGCTCAGATGGAGAAGGTAGCCACTAGACAACAAGTTATATCAACAGTTCCACCACCTGGGAATTTGGAAGAAAATTGCTTTCAAGATGCAAGTTTTTCCATCTTCCCTTTGTTACTGAGCTGAAAACGCACTACTACAAAATTTAGTCTATGGGAAGTGTCAATCTAGCTGTTAAAAGAGATAGAATGAATGGCTTAAGCAAAGATGTATTTGTTGAAAGTGAGGTTGCACAGACTTCTTTTACTCTTCAAAGCCATCTAAACCTCTCACAGCTTGGTATTGTGTGCTCAAAGGCTGATGGAATTCATATCTCAATCTTTGCAATGGGCACAAATGGACAGAGGCGTCCGCTTACTGAGTTATGTTGCCATCAGTCAAGTGACAAGCAAACACCAAGAAATGAAAGAGTGAAGCAAAGACAGAAGTCCTTAAAAATGGGTGCATGGAAGGAAGAGAGGTCATTGGTCCCAGGAGGTATGTATTTGTATGTGAACAAGTCAGGTCCTCTTCCCACCTTCAAACAAGAATCTCTGAAAGCAAAGCTTGCAGGATTTTATCCAACATGAACGCAGGAAAAAAGTTGCCCCTTATGTTCATAGGTTTCTCTATCTTACATTCTTATGAGATGTGATTGCTCTGAATCCAATTAAACCATGACAACACAACAATGTGATGTACGTTTAATACCCACAAAAAACCTTAAATAGGTTGCTCAACACTGCAGAACTAGGGATCAAACAACTGAACGCCCTATGGATAACAGGTGAAGTTCAGCCTCTCTAGTTACCAGTTATTATTGACCACAAGCAAAAATATTTTTAATGCAGACTAGTGGTTTCTTAACAGGCTTCTTTTTAAGAAGACGTGTGAAATGGAAGAATTTATACTGAACTCTAAAACTATCACTAACTCAAAAACAAACAAAAACCTCAAGGAAGGAGAGCAGGAAAAAAATTTAATTACTAGATGCAGTAAGTAGCAATGATATCAACTCTTCCATAAGACATCAAAATAATGCTTTGGAGAAGGAAAATGAATGACACTCACAGCAAGATGACAAAGCTGGATGAAGCCAAAGGTCCTGCAAATGGACTGACAAATGAAATACTGATCTTTGTGCCATTAAATTCTTGGATTACTAAATTTACTGTCTTAGGAACTGTAACTGATAATCAGACAGCTCAAGTAGAGGAGTAGATTATCATAATGACTCAAATGGGTTTGACTTTGTTCCTACTGGTCTAACTCTTTGGACAAATTCTCAGTTCTACACTTGAAGCTCCAGCGAAGTAACTGCACATACATAAAAGAATAAAGGGAAGGAACAACTCATTTTCTAATTCTAATATCTCCAGTTAAGTCTGTACAGAAATCCTTCAGTGTTTTAATTGAAGAAGGTTTGGGTGCATAGTTCAAGACACACTCTTACCTTAAAAAAGTAGGGAGTCTCTTAACCATTAGTGTTAGACAACACATTAAGATGAAAACAAATGAAAATAAAGCAAAAAGTTCTTAAAAACCACTAAAAATTAGGAACTCCAGTTCCATTACAATCTTTATTTCAAGAAGGCTTACAGCAACAGATCAAAATGTTAACAAGACTACTACTGTTGAAATTTTTTGTAGGTCTTCACTGTGCTGAAGTAGGCTAGGCTGCGTTTCCTGTTCAGTCTTCAAACTGCACTCATTTGTCACATTACTTCCTGCACATTGAGTAAGCTAGACTAGAAGGTTCTCTTTGCTTATTCTTCTTGCTTTTGCAAGGAATGCAGTGCCATTCTGGTGCAGTGTAGCTCTTGAAATGCTAAATCAGTATCTCACTCTGAACCAACCTGACCTTAGCAACAGTTTATGACTACGTTTTATTATTTTAATGAGATGGAAATAGCAGGAATGTTTGGTAGTGTTGTAGTAGCACAGCTACATTGCTCATTCAAATGAAACTGTATTAGATACAAAGTGCTCATTAAAATAGCATTTGTGTCAGACCTAACCTTAAAACCAAGGCAATTCAAAACTAAAGCTGAGTTTTATCTCTGCACTTGTGCCTGCACACTGCAACCATCTCATCCCTTTGGTAAACAGAGCATATGATTTGCAAGAACTAGACAGTTTGGTCAAACACTTAACTTCAGTTTCTTTCCATAAGTACCTTAAACCTCACAAAAGAAATGTTATTTTCTAAGGCATTTTTAATTTTTCTTTGTACCACATCTTGATCAAAACTGTGAGTCCAGGAAAAACTCAGCCATTCTGTGTAACAGATTGGGATGTTTCCAAAGCCATGCATAAGACAGATGCCCATTTCCAACAGAAGATTGAACATGCTTTATGAAAGGTGGTATTTTTGTTTGGTTTAGTAATGACAAAACAGATGCATACAGGAAAAATGACACACAAAGGATCTCACACACAAATAGACTCAGCAAAAAACAGACTTGCCAACTCACTTTACAGATGGGGAGGGAAGGGGTAAATCTCCTTTTCTCTCTCCGCATGAACGTTCCGGTTTCATTCAAATCAGCCCCATGAATTCCTTTCCCTAGTTATTTATTTGAACCAAAGAGCTAAAACTACCTTTACAGGCTGAATCAGAGTTTGGCAAGAATAACATCTATAGTAGTTGTGTCATAGAATCATTTAGGTT